>OZ023266.1:22385439-22985439 GCA_964006375.1 Tillus elongatus | reverse complement strand
GTGAAATCTCGGCCGCAATGATGGAAAATCACAGACGACATGAAATTAAAAATTTGCCAAGTGATTGTTATTCAATCAATTATTAAAATACTCTATATATGTCACTTTACTAACGGCCCCAAATACAGTTTTAGCGCAGCATAAATATATTATGCTGTCGCATAAGATAGCGGAAAGGGAAACAAAATGAAGCCAAGTCTCCATGATAAAATGGTTCTAAAATAGTTTCTTTTATCTTTAAACTTGAACATAAGACAGAAACAGTCGTGGGATGTGCTTCACTGGTAATTCTACTAACTCTGTAATTAATTCATACGTATACTTCGAATGAAATATCCCGAGCATGAAGCCGATCTAAAGTATTACGCAAATAAAACGTTAGTTTCAAATCCAGCTCGATGATTTTATGTTTCTTTATGTTTTATTTTGAAATTTGGAGAAACAATAGTGCGCAGATTTCATGTTTTGTACAAGATCACATTTTTGTTTAAAACGCCGGAATAAGTTTGTCACCTTTGAGTGTTAAATTATAATTTTGTTATTGTTAATATTGAAAAAACCGGTTTGATTAGGTTGACTAAAACGAAATCATACTGGCGATTCATAAGGAAAAATAATCGCTACGTTTATAATTTGGCATATACTTTACTTTTCAAAATATGAATAAAGTTTCTGTAAATCTTTTGTATAACTTTTATAAAATTTATAATACAAGTTTCTTTTAAAGAGACTTACACTATCCTCAGATATAGCAAAATTTAGTTCTTTAGCTTTATAGAAAATTGAGTTTTGGGCATTTTTCTCAAAAGGAGTTAGAACGCAAGATTTTTTTGACAATAGAGAGATATCTATGGTAAGACTTTCGAAAGAATTCTTCAAATGTGCGCATACTAGTACCCCTAAAATCAATCTTCAAGCGCTGCGTGAGTTTAACGTATTAACTTTACTTATATGCCGTAACATATATATATATATATATATATATATATATATATATATATATATATATATATATATATATATATATATATATATATGATACAATTCTTATGAAAATTCGCTAATATAACGCAGTTGCTGCGTCCCGACATTTATTTTGATACTGTTCAAATCTTACGTCGGCCTGATGCCAAAAGAGGTTGCAGTCATGTTTATTTCTGGTTGGTCTCCTATTTCTTCTAGGAGGATGATCAGCTTGTAGTGTCTCACAGAGTAAAACGCCTATCGATAGTGTGTGTGTGTGTTTTTTCTTTAACGTCGGCATATTTCCGCGACTATGGCCAATCACCGACGCCAGGGAGCAGTTTCACCTCACTATCCTGGAAATTTTGCCGCACCCCAGCCTTTCTGTAAGGACGGTAGGGATCTTTAACGTGCCCAACATCGCATGGACACGGGACCGACGGCTTTACGCCCCCTCCGAAGGTCGGAACGTATAGACATTCAACTTGCTCAAATACAATGCCAGAACCTCGGTTGATGTTAATTTTACAGTTTGTACTGAAAAAGTGAAAGGAGTACCCCGGGATCGAATCCAGTACCCCTCGGTTCAAACCTATCGATAGTCTATGAAACACGTGAAAACGCTATTGTCATGTCTCTGCATTAAGACATTAAGTGAGAACGATGCCTCACGTGTCTCAAATCCACTTCTAAATCCGAACTGTGTAGTACCCACCTAGTTGTCACATTTTTTGTAAATACTTGTATCTATTTTTCGTTAGAATATTTTGTGCATCTACGACATCAAACTGATCATACGGCAGTCATCACACGCAGCGGAATATGTCTTTCTTGGTAAGGTGACAAATGTTGACTTTAGCCAGTCAGACGGAACCTTGCCTGTGGTATAGATTAATTAAAGATGGTCATTAGAATATCTAAACCTAATTCTTTTTGCTCTGCGACGACCTTTACAACCTCAGCGTTAACACTATCACGCCAGTTACGTTTCCATTCTTCTGAGATTTAATCGCATGCACGGCTTCCGATTTTGTAATCGGAGGTCCAACTTCATTTAACATAGAATCTGATGTAAGGCTAGATGCATTTTCGCAACAATTAGAACCGTAAACCGGTTTCGCTCTCATTAGAGCTCTTCAGTACGGCATACTAATTGTAGCAAAAATGCACGCAACGTAATACGGCTATAGTATAGCCAGCCTTAAAACACTAAGTGAGTGGTGGACGTGCCGCCACCTAGTTGCGGAACCAAGTAGTATGTTGTCACGCCAGCTCCAAATAACACAAAGCGTTAAAAAATAGAGACTGTATAGAACTAACTAACAATTTAGAAAATTGTCAGCCTTGGCCCATTTCTACCCCAATATAGGGACAAAGTATGTAAGGCTAGATGCATAGTGCCTATTTTTTTAACACTTTGTGTTATTTGGAGCTGGCGTGACAACATACTACTTGGTTCCGCAACTAGGTGGCGGCACGTCCACCACTCACTTAGTGTTTTATAGGATCTGATGCTGGTCATGTATATGGCCTCTCATCGGTAAAACCTACTTCAACGTATTTCTTCCCTCTTTATAGCTTGTCTGCAATACATATTATTTCGTTGTTTGTATCTACCAGTTTCTTTCTACTTTTATTGGTCAATTCCTTTATCTTTTTGAGGGCATAGAATGAGTCGTGCTTCTCTTATAGTGGCATATCAACTCCAATAACTCCCACATATTCTGACTAAGCTAGAACCCCCATTTGCGAGACCGTACGCTTGAATTCAAAATAGTTCTTCCGAACAGTTTTGTGGCGCATGTTTTTTCTCTAGTAGAGCCTTTGCCAGCTGGAATTATTTTCCAGAAATGGTTATATCTGCCTAAAGTGTTAAATCATTTAAGAATCACCTTGAATCTCTGATCGCATCATAGAGCTCATGTAGGTGCACATACCGGCTCACCCCCACTCCGGCAGCGACGCCTATTTAGGTTTATTCGATGTCACTAAGTGAAGATTGGAACCTGTGATGAGCACACCAAGTGTACTTATTTATTCGATGTTTTATGATTTTCTTTTCTTTTTTTTTGTTCTCAATATTCTATTTAGCTATAATTTTATTTTTAAGTTATGAGTAATTATAGATTTGTACCCTCACTCTTATTATGTTGTAATAATAATAGTAATAATATCCTCTCAACAGTTTATCTAGAGCACAGTAATTGGGAAATTTTAAAATGGTACTCGTTAGTAGGCACAGTAGCACTGTTTGACGAAAAAAATCATGCAAAATATTTTAATTGGGCTCCCAGGTGTTAGCAGATGTCAACATCTAACTAAAGGATGCAGTAATTAGAAATACTGATTGTTTTTTAATGATATACTCTTCAAGATTATATAGAAAGCATGTTATATATAAACTAAACGGCATGAATTTATGTTTGGCTTGATTTTTTGTTCAGTTATTAAAATTAACGATGTGTTAGACACCGAAGATACATAATTTAGGTATAAATCTTTATTACAATGTTCTGTTCATTGTAAATTATAATTTTCCTAAATACTCATTACATTTGGCAGTTCAATTATAATTTAAAAACAAAAAATAATAATCTTCTATTGTCTTTGTTGATTGTTGGAAAATTATGTGTAAAAAAATCACGATAACAAACCAATATCAATAAAATGCTCGTTTTAAGATTTTTATTGATAATTTTATGAATAGCACTTATACGATGAACACATCTATGTACATAAAAAAGGCTGGACGCAGGAAGTGCGTTATAGCAGCGAATTTTCCTAGAGTTCTGTAATATATAACGCCACTTAACTTATCTATTAAGTACTATGTGAAGACTAAAACCTGTGATGAGCACTGATAACGATACATGAAGAAACCCGTATCACTACAACGCATATTTTTAGAGGCCTAACGATCATTTCGCTAACAACGTTAACTCTATCAGAGGATCAACGTGCTCTTGCATAAATTATTCCTAATAGTTTTAGCAAAAGTCCAGGGGGGTTTGCTGCCGTTGAAGCTTAAGAGGACTTTGTTTTTGATGCGGTTATTAAACGAGTTTATCTCCTCAGAAAGAATGCAGACATAGCGGTTTCTTGAGTCGTTAAATGCTTGACGATTTTCTTTACTGGGATTGTGTAGAAGCGTTTTGTGAGCTTTGGCCTTTCAAAGACTGCCCTTGTCACAGGATTTAAAGAACCAGGGCTTTTGAGTGGCTGAAGAGGATTTCTGTGTACGTGTAATAAATAATTCCATGCCAGCTTGGATGATTTCGGTGACGTTTTGTAAGATATCAGAGGGGTCAGGATGAGAGAAGCAGACAGACGCCCATGGAAATGAGGAAAAGTCATCCCGAATTTTGTCCCAGTTGGCGGAGTTGTAGTGCCAAACGATACGAGGGTATGATGACTGTGTGAGATCGGGTTGCATTGCGCAGGAATCAGTGATCATGCCGTGGTCTGAGCGACTAAGGGGGGCGGTGACTGATATCCTATAGCACAGCGAGGAAAGTAAGCAGGTTGCTAAACCATATTGGCTAAAGAATTGCTGACTGCAAAGACCTCCGCTGCCCTCACTTGTGTATCGGTTCTTGAAGATCCTAGCCATTCCTTTTTATGGACATTGAAGTCAGCAAGAATAGTGACCTCGGAGGAAGGATATTCAGAAATCAGATGGTTGGTTTTTACAGAAAGGTAGTCTAGCTGCACAAAACTGTTGTCAGAAGGTGAATGTAACAGATGAGTTTAGTTGAAGCCATGAGAGAGTTTTATCCATAGTATGTCTTTTCATCCAGCTTATAAATTGGGGAGTCTGGTGCAGGGTAGATTGCTACGAACGTATGCGTATATATAAACTAAATGTTCGCAAGTGTATCACTTGAGAGCCGTTGAACCGATTTCGCTAATTTTGTTTTATAAATGTTCGTAGCAGCCAAAAAAATGTTTTTAAGGAAAGAAAACTTGGAAAAGTGGCCCAGAAAATTGGAAAACACAGGACAATGTCTGACGGATGGCTAGGATTTAATAGATTCTGTTTACCATACACAATATTTAGGTCGTGAGTAGTGCTCTGACCTACAAAATTTTATATTACTTCATCATTTTTTCCAATACAAAAGTATCCAAAAGATACCAAATTTTTCCGGCAGCACTAGTCTCGCTTTCCTAGCTAACAAACTCATCTAAGCCACTTAAAAAAGGAAGGTAGGTATCAAATTTCATCAAAATCGACTTATTATTTTTGAACTTAGATAAAAAACTAATTGATTTACACTATTTTATATTGTACGTCTTGCTGCAGTTTCATTGAAGTTCTCAGCTTTGTCAAATAGAGAATGAAAATCACATTTTAGAATTCAAAATATCTACTCTATTGAATAAATATTTCTAACAGTTTAAGCTTTTCTGTCTCCTTAGGTAAACTAATGACGGTAGTGATGCAGATCATTCCATTAATACTCAAGAAATAATCCCAAGACAAAAAGTCGACAACTTCAAATTGTATGATTATGTTATAATCAAATATGAAACAAAACATTACCCGGGTATTGTGGAACAAGTGAAGGAAAATGAAGTTTTCGTCAGTGCAATGTGTCCAAGCAAAAAATATTGGAAGTGGCCGAACTCTCCAGACAAGCTATGGTACAGTCATACAAATCATACGATCCTTAAAAGCTTGCGGTTCCCGAGGATTATATGTAATACCCGAAATGGAGAAATACTTAAATACCTAATACTATACATTTTTGTATTAATGGTTGAAAAATGTAATAATTTGCCTCAAAGTAATATTGTTTCATTCCACGTGACTAGTTGTGAAAGTGAATACCCCATATTTGTCTTTTTTTCAGCTACTGGGATAATAAATATCCATTACTGGGACTAGGTATGTCAACTTCCGGTACATATTTATTTTTGTAATTTACTATTTAGTTTCATTTTTATGAGCGCCTCTTTTAATTTTTTTGCGAGATCGGTCACAAATTACGACTTTTGGTGATCATATGGACACAGAAACTTTGATAAAACATTACCCAGAAAAGATATTATGAAGGTAATTATTGATAACCTCACCTTAAGACCTCAGCTACTAGTGACGGTACATCCTTTTTCCTCCGATTGCGGCCTTCCGCTTCTTTTACCCAGCAAATAATATTATCAGATCTCTTGCTATTTTTGACAAGCTGTACATTTCTCAAGTTTTAATATATACAAGGTATAACAACGTTAATTTCTAAGTTTACATACTTCAAAACTAATTCTATAATTTATTCATTAAACAGAAGCCAACTTTCGCCGTGCATACGCCACCGTTTCCTTTTAACAAACTCATATAAATTCGTCGCTTGAAAGTAAAAGATTAACTAAATTTCAAGGAATAATGAACAGTTTATAAGGACTACACAAAAAGATAATCTCATTTTATCTTTTCTTAAATCACATTATGTACGGATAAAAGAACATAGCGGCAGTATAATATAAACTCGAGATGAACAGATGTGTAAAATGTTCACGTCTCTTTTAAAAAGCAGTAGTGACAATTCATATATCACTCTCATCTCCAAGAAGGTGGAAAATTGTTTTTATTCTGCAAGAACAGCGTTGGATGCCCATATCTCACAGGCTACAGGATTTATATGTGCAATGTCCTTGGACGTCTTATCTGTAAAGATAATTTTAATTTGTCAACATTTCAGTTTTTTTTTTACTGAATTTTTGTAGAAAAAAAGTCATAAATAAAGAGATCCCGACTTTTAAATTTTGAAAAATCTTCTTCAAATAAGTGATTAGCCGCTCTAGAACTTATATTTGGGATCAGTTTCAATTTTTATATGTTTATGTGTGTCATGGTGGTAACTTTTGAATTTTGAAAAAATTTCTTTAAATGAGCGCTATTTAGGACCCCTGGTACCCGAATCCGAGGTCGGTTTCAGACTTTAGATGTTTATATATATATTTATATATTTATTTGTCACACCGATAACTAAAAAAATAATGGACCGATTTTGATAAAACTTGGTGAGTGCCTTCCCTTCGCAAGTGGCTTGGATAAGTTTGTTAGCCAGGAACATTATGCGTATTCTTTCGGAAATTTTTTATATCTCCGAAAATCACAAAGTTTGGGCAACCATATTGGGTACGAGGGTTTATATCATAAATAGAAAACCATGCACAAAAATTTGAATATTTACGCTCACACAAAAAAGGTCATAAGGTTTTAAGTTTTTCTTCTTAAAACGTAAAAAAAGTCGCAATTCGAAACGTCAAAATTGGCATGTTCTAGATAGAGTACCTAAATGAATACGGCTATGCAGCATAAATGTCGTAAGAAGTTAGAAAGCCTTAAGTTTTAGTTACAATCTTCATTGTTCTTTATTTTACCAAAATATTTGCTGAAAATTAATTTAAAATAGACCCTTTATGTGATGCTTTGGTAGCAGTTTCAGTTATTTATTTAATTCTAATAACGAATCAGATAACGTTATCATTTAGTGTTTTCTTTTCAATTGGGCAAAGTGGAATTTTTCATGGAGAAACGGTGTTGGTAAGTAGTTTATCTTTCCTGTGGACTTCTGTAAGGTGAGTTTTCTACAGTTTTCATTCCTAGCTCCGTTCTAGCATGTTTACCTTGCACAGGACCTCAAATTTGCTTTAGGCCTCTTAACTGTATTGTGGAGTTGAGAGCACAGCATTTGTCCGATGGTTAATGCATAAAAAGGTTCCTCTAAGCAAGTTTCTGAAATTTTTTTTCAAAACACGAGCAATGCACTAATCTGCTAATTTACCTATAAATGTTATTAATATTTAAAAAAATATGGAAACAACGCTCATGCCTCGAATATAGTTGTCATCGTTATTTTACATATTCAACTGACAAATTATTTTGACACATCATCTTTCGAAGTGACATGTAAATCAGTATTTTGTTTTCTGACGTGTGTAATACGAATGTAAACTTGCTCTTCTTCTTATATTCATATATATTTTTGGCCATCACAATTTTTCTCATAGAGTTGGATACAATTTTAGTGATTTTTGAATGTTGAAAAGATTTCTTCAAATGAGCGCGAACTAGGCCCCATAGAACCCATATCCGGGTTAGTTTCAGGTTTTAACTGCTTTCATATATACAGGGTGACGCATTTCTAGGGTAGAGCTCAATATATCCATTATTATACAAAATATGAGAAAAAATGTTATATGTTAATTATATGATGTCTCCAGCTGCATCTTATAAAATTATTACAATCACAGGTGGCCCCACAAGTCGCTGGTGATACAATTTTTTTCCTAATCGAACACGCCTTATATTATTGCAATTTTTGCATTTTCCATTGAAAGATAATACATGTTAGTAAGAAAATAAATTCGGGACTCAGCAGGTGCGTTATGATGGCGATTTTTCATAAAATGTTTCTTTCGATAGCTTAAGTTACTATTAACTGGGGAAGAAAGAGCTTGTTTTCTGTCCCCAATGTTTTGCAGGTGGATTGATCCCACCCTCGCTAACTAGTCGGCTTTGCTAATTAGCGTTGGAAGAAGAATATGTTGAAGATGTGGACTGTATTTATAACTCAAGGTGCACTGGATTCCAGAAGATTTCCATAATACACTTTTTTATATTTATATATTGTTACTATATACACTTTGAACTTAACAATTATTTACAATTTGCGGTTTTACACTTGATTTAATGGGTTGTTAAGGAGATTTCACAATCTTATTAGCTACTTGCTGTTGCATTTAACTGCGTGTATACTTTCTAATTTCGAAGAAAACACTGACTTTTCACCGTAATACTGTACGAATGGAAATTATATAGGAAGATTTGAGCTTGAGCTGAAGTGGCGTAATCACACTAGCGATGTTTAGGTAGAATATCGGGATCTTAGAAGTCCCAAAAAGCGATGAAGATTCGTTGTAGAACGGCACTGTAGAATTGAACTGACTTAAACATACGAGCGATGTTTAAGTGGAAGATTTGGAACTCGGCGTTCCAAGGAGCGAAGAAGGAGCGAAGATGAGGTCTGGCGTAGAACTGACTCGTACGTTGCGAAAGGCTTGCTTTTATCGAGCTTTCGCGTAATGCTAGGTGACGTAGTTGACATAACATAATGTCAGTAATACAGAATGGCCAACTAGGTAGAAGCATTATTCATAGTGAAGAAAATGCACTGGCTCCATCTAAAGAATACGTCAAAGAGAACTCAAGCTATTTACAATGATGGACCTAACGGTATATAGGTATTCTTTGTATGGCATTGTTCTTGTGTAAACCTAATGCGAGACAGAGGATAAAGATTACCAGCAAATCGGAAAGGATTGTGAAATCCAGAGATAACTAATTCCAGGTAGAAACTTAAAGGATATTGCAATCGAATGAAAGTAAAGAGACAGGGGCGTACCAAATATGTTTCTCCAACAATTAACCTAAAGTTCGTTGGCCAGGAAACTAGTTCTTTGGGCACATTTTAAGTTTATTTTCGGAAAATTGTTGTGCATTTTCAAACAATAAAGTTACTTTGATAAAATATGGTACATTGTTTCTCCTATATAGGTTATGGGTGTTAATTGCACTTGTTGATATTACCTGGGATGGTGATATTGAATCCATAGGTAAACACTTGATATACTTTATTATTTCACTAACTGAATAAACTATATGATACATTTAACTATAATACAATTACAACAGTACATGAGTACATAGCAGATAACTGACCGAGCGTGGAGGACGTGTGTTTACTGTAGCGGTTGGTAGAGAAGAGAAGGAGAGAGATCGCCTAGTGTCTCGTATAGTTGCCGTAGTTCTTGACAGCTGGCTGTCGCACAACGTAACTTTTAACTGTCAAGAGTATTAACGCAGAAACACAGAGTAGTGTTGGCGGAAACACTGCGGTCGGAAACACTGCGGTCGGAACCACCGCCACATAGGTTATACTGGTAACCAAATTTGATGCAAGCTTTCTTAAAAAAATATATATTACCTATTAAAAATATTTTTATGAAAATTCACTACCATAACGCCCTTGCTGCGTCGATACTTTTTGTTTATTACCTACTTCCATTTCTTCCCAATCGGTTAATTTAATGTGTTCTTCCTGGTTCGCAGCTCTGTGACGATACGTCACTGATGTTATTTAGGAGTAACACTTCATTTTAAGGTAGTCGTTAGGGCCTCGGCGGTTCAGAGGTAAGAACGTGTGCCTCTGAACCGAAGGGTACTGGGTTCGATCATAGGGTTCTCCTTTCACTTTTTCAGTACAAACTGTAACATTAACATCAACCGAGGTTCTGGCATTGTATTTGAGTTGAGTTGAATGTCTTCACGTTCCGCCCTTCGGAGGGGGCGTAAAGCCGTCGGTCCCGTGTCCATGCAATGTTGGGCACGTTAAAGATCCCTACCCTCCTTACAGAAAGGCAGGGGTTCGGCAAAATTTTCAGGATGGTGAGCTGAAACTGCTCCCTGGCGTCGATGATTGGCCATAGTCCCGGAAATAGACCGACGTTAAAGAAACAAAACACACACACACACACAAGATAGTCGTTCGTGTAAGTATATCTGCCATTCATTACGTCAATCGCCGTAGTAATCGCATTGCATGTCATATAATTATTTTAAAAACAATTATGCAAATGCTAGTGTTAACATAAATATTACTATAGGTATTTATTTCTCTTTATATTAATACAAAAAGCATATATTATACATAATATTATCGTAGGTAGTTTTGATAACTTATCGACAGTTCGCTTCGACACGTCCGCATTAGACCACGACTCGCTGTGAACTAGAGGTTGTTTAATTAAATAAGTAAGAATTATAACACGCTTACGCTGCCACAGAGAAAACCCGTTAGAGAAATAACTATTTTATTTGGACCAAGAATAAATAGTAAAAGCTGCTAAAATGTCATAGCGTAGATGATGTAGAAGAAGGGAGTTGTTAATGTCCCCGAGAACAAGCTTGGCTGTTATTAAGAGAATTTGTCGTCGTTAAAGGGAACCGTAAGCGTCAACTAACATCAAGTAGGCTCCGCAAGAATACCAAGTGACAGGCGAGACAATTTTATCTAATTGCAGGGGGACATTTGGCTGTCACGCTGCTAGGTTTGGCACTAAGTAAGGATCATAGAATAGAGTAATAGTATCCACTTAAAACAATCAGAACTCGCCTTCATTACGTAGAGATGAGCAGTGGGCGTTTTGTCAAAGTGCCTTCACTTAGAGAGCAAATTATTTGCTGAAAATATCTATTTCTTCACATCCCCACTCTGATTTAACTATTGTCACGTTTGTGTTATGTCATCCTTATGATGGTACATCTGAAAAAAGCCTGGACGCAGCAAGTGCGTTATGGTAGTGAATTTTCATAGAAATGATCTGGCACAAAATATTTTATTATAACTTTTTTTTTCTTGTAACATAGAAATCTAAATTTTGGTGTATAGTTTACTTTTTATATCATAAACCTACCTACCAAATTTGGTTATCATAGATTTTTTATTTTTTAAGATAAAATTTTTTTTCAAATGAAAACTCAAAATTTTTCCGGAAAACCTCGTCCGATTTTTTTGACTAACGAACTTGTCAAAGTCATTTACAAAAGGAAGGTACATGCCAAATTTTATAAAAATCGGCTTATTATTCTTTGAGATAAAAATTTTTTTTCGAATGAAAACTCAAAATTTTCCCGGAAAACCTCGTCCGATTTTCTTGACTAACAAACTTGTCAAAGCCATAATCAAAAGAAAGGCACATGCCAAATTTTATTTAAATCGGCTTATTACTTTTTGAGATAAGAATTTTTTTCGAATGAAAACTCAAAATTTTCCCGGAAAACCTCGTCCAATTTTCCTGACTAACGAACTTATCCAAGCCATTTACAAAAGGAAGATACATGCCAAATTTTATCAAAATCGGCTTATCATTCTTTGAGATAAAAATTTTTTTTCGAATGAAAACTCAAAATTTATCCGGAAGACCTCGTCCGATTTTCCTGACTAACAAACTTGTCAAAGCCATTTACAAAAGAAAGGTACATGCCAAATTTTATTACAATCGGCTTATTACTTTTTGAGATAAGAATTTTTTCGAATGAAAACTCAAAATTTTCCCGGAAAACCTCGTCCGATTTTCCTGACAACGAACTTATCCAAGCCATTTACAAAAGAAAGGTACATGCCAAATTTTATCAAAATCGGCCCAGTATTTTTTGAGTTATCGGTGTGATACACACACACACACATATATATATATATATATATATATATATATATATATATATATATATATATATATATATATATATATATATATATATATATATATATATATATATATATATATATATATATAAACATATAAAAATTGAAACTGACCCCGGATATGGGTTCTAGGGGTCATATATCGCGCTCATTTGAAGAAATTTTTTCAAAATTCAAAAGTCGAGATCTCCTCATTAGTGAATTTTTTCTAAGAAAATTCACTAATAAAACTAAAGCTGACAGTCCCGGCTAAACTACAGCGATACATGAGTGGCCTCTCTTAGATGTTGAAGCAGTTATTCGGTTAATGATAAGCGCCACTTTGTCTGCTACTGGAAGAACGGTCTTGGCAAGAAAAGAACAAATAATTTATTAATCTTTAGATGTAGGTATGTCAGTTAACCTAAATAAATTAAATAACTACAATTGAGTTTATAGCAAATTTTAAAACTATTACGGATTTTAGACAAGAAAATTAATCTGACTATGACTGTGACATAAACTAACTACGTTATTAAATTATTCGGCAAAGAAGTTATTTATTCATTTGGTGTATCACAAGCCGACCTCTAAATGAGCAAAAAGTCTGGACGCAGCAAGTGTGTTATGGTAGTGAATTTTCATAGAAATGTTATTATAACTTTTTTTCTTGTAACATAGAAATCTAAATTTGGGTGCATAGTTTACTTTTTATATAGTAAATCTACCTACCAAGTTTGGTTATAATGGCTTTTTTATTTTTTGAGATAATTTTTTTTTCGGATGAAAACTCAAAATTTTCCCGGAAAACCTCGTCCGATTTTCCTAGTTAACGAACTTATCCAAGCCACTTAAAAAAGGAAGGTACATGCTAAATTTGATCAAAATCAGCCCATGATTTTTTTGAGTTATCGGTGTGATACCTACATACATACATACATACATACATACATACATACATATAAAAAAACTCGACGTTTCGGCTCCTGTTTTGGAGCCATTTTCAAGAAGTAAAGGAAATATATAAGGACACTCTAAGGCCTCAATCTGCCTACTCCTTAGAGCGGTGGAGAAAGGTGGGTTGGGTTGGTTTCAAGAGGTAAAGGAAATATGTAAGGACACTCTAAGGCCTCAATCTGCCTACTCATTAGAGCGGAGGACAAAGGTGAGTTAGGTTGGTTTCAAGAGGTAAAGGCAATATGTAAGGACACTCTAAGGCCTCAATCTGCCTACTCCTTAGAGCGGTGGAGAAAGGTGGGTTGGGTTGTGGTAGCGCGATTACGGGGCCTCAATCTGCCTACTCCCCAAATCTCGCCGGAGATCGTCTGTGAGGTCTCAGTGTGTCCAACGGCAGCAAACCCTTCTGGACTCTTGATAAATCTATTGGGAATAATTTCTGCAAGAGCACGTTCCCACCTCTTCTTTCAGGGGATGAAGTTGTTTTTAACGCCCTGGGCAAGGCTGAGCTTTTTGCCTCGTTGTTCGCCAGCAATTATACTCTCAACCCACCCCTAAATGTTCAATCACCAACAGTCCTCAATGTCGCACATAAAATGACGGATATCATTCTCAAAGGTACGAAATATTATCTCTTCTCTTAATACCAGGAAAGCCTCTGGCCCTGGCGAGATCCCAGCAATTGTTCTCAAAAAATGGGCACCAGAATTTCCTCCTGTCCTGACTCGTCTGCTTCAGACATCTTACAATAGAGGCATATTCCCTAGTAACTGTAAAACTGCTCGAGTACAAACCGTCCCCGAGAAAGGATCCAAAGCGCTTCCTAGCAACAAAGTCCAGA
Source organism: Tillus elongatus (assembly GCA_964006375.1). Taxonomy (NCBI): domain Eukaryota; kingdom Metazoa; phylum Arthropoda; class Insecta; order Coleoptera; family Cleridae; genus Tillus; species Tillus elongatus. The sequence goes on along the minus strand of OZ023266.1, from coordinate 22,971,429 downwards.
ATTAATAGGTTGCCTCTTTCCTCCTTATTGACACCCACGGTACAATAGTATTTAGGTTGTAAGCCCTCGTGGTGTGTTGTTGAAATATAAAAAAACGAGGTTAAACGTCTTATTGGAAATCGAAGAGAATCACCACAGTAGTGTTCGGCAAATTGCCAGAGACAATAGAATTCCATTTCAGACGGTACATAAAGTATTAAAACTTGAAGAGCTTTATCCTTATAAAATAATGCTTTTGCCTGAGTTAGCCGATGACGATCCAGATCGAGGGATGCAGTTTTGTAATGGATAAATGTAATTATAACTCTTTGTAAGTACCAAAGATTCTGTTTTCGGACGAACCTACTTTTGCACTGCATTGGGAAGTTAACAGTCAGAACTGGAGATATTGGGCAAGAGATAATCAAATATGGATGCGACAGAACCACACACAATATCCACAAAAAGCAAATGTTTGGGCGGGAATTATTAGGAGTAGGATTATTGTTCCTTACTTTCTTGATTGAACTATTAATGGACCACGATATGTACAATTTTTTCAGCAATATCTTATTCCTCCGTTATTGAACTTACTTTCTGCTGGACACAATGCTAGTATGGTAAATCATAACTTCTGGTATCAACAAGATGGTGCCCCCGCGCATTATGAAGTTAAGGTTCGGCAGTATCTGAAACAAAAATTTCCCAGCATATGGACGTGGTGCAATCGAATGGCCAGTCAGACCTCCTGACCTAACTTCCTTTGATTTTTCTTTTGGGTCATCTGGAGAATGTTGTAATCAAAAGTAGACCAGATACTATCGACAAATTAAGAACAAAATTAAAACTGTTTTTTAATTTTCCTTAATAATGGTCACTTTCAATTTTATTAAATTTATGCGTTACTTTGTAGACACAGTGTATATAATTTAGTCTAGTAGATTGCTTATTGTTAGGTCAAATTCACTGACAGTTAAAGTTTGATCCTGACATTGGTATTAATGAAATGACACTAATACACCAATTAAATGGTATTTTCGGTATGTATTCATAAAAAATAATGGATTTATGATTTAGTCACAAATAAGAAAAAACTATTTGATATGGTTTCTTCCGAACCTTTAGTTGCCACAGTTACCGAGATATGAATATCGCTCATTTAATGAATCACCTGCATATTTCATCTCCGATGCACTTATGAAACTCTTTTACCACTATTAGATAAGATGTATGAGAGACTCGTACTACCGAGGCATGCTAGTTTTATTTGTAGCAGCTAACAGAAGTGATCATCCCAGAACCTAATGTAAAATGACCTCACATGATGTGTTCTACAGACTCTAATTTGCGATCATTTGGAAAAACATTCAAAAGTTTAAAAACGATTACCTGGATACTAGCGACTTTGTTATAAAAATATCATGTTTATTATCTAAAAATCGTTGCACCAACAAAACCTACATTGCCGGTAGAAATGACCTCAAATCACAGGATAGAAACCCTACGATGTGCTCAATAGATCGTAACACTTTGAGGAAAATATTAACTGTTCGACCAGTTGGGGTAGCGTATATTTTCCAGGATTTACTAATTTATAACACAATTTAGTGTTAGAACTTACTCAAACAGCAATTGTAATTCATAAATTTATAACCCAATATGTGTCAATTTACAATCCAACAAAACAATGAGTAGGTAATGTGAACCTTGTTTCTCTGATTAACAGCTGAAACGACCATAAGGCGTGTTTTATAAATGAATATCAGAATAGCTTTGCAAAATGAAAAACTTTCTTATAGCTCACCAATTCTATATTCTACATTTTCCTTTAATGACGTTTAATAATCGTAACACAAATGAAGGCTTTCGGTATCAAAAATATAAGGAGCGGATACACAACAGAAGACAGAAACAATTCACGAATACTTTTGCAGGAAAAATATAAAATTTTACATTGTATTCTTTGCATGTCTTGCATCGAGGTATGAAGCTAACTTTAAAGTTAAACTTTACCAAAGTTTTTATTGGCTAGAGTAAAACTGAGGGACACAGAGTAGTGCAACTTTATGTCTAAAGTTTGAGACCAAATCCTTAAAGTGAGCTTTCATCACTGTAAACTTTTGCCTTAAAACAAAGGTAACTTAAAATGACTCGCACGTCAATTATGTTTTCACTTATTTCTAAAGCTAATAAATTAATTTGGTACAACGCGTTACGAACTGCAGTTCTATCGTACGGAATACAAAACTGAAAAAAACACAAAATACTCGGAGAACCCAAATCACCACAACAAATTTTAAAAACCTGACGATCGTCAGGTTTTTAAAACTGTGTTGTGGTGATTTCGGTTATCCAAGTGTGCTTATCAGTGCTCACCGCAGGTTCCAATCTTAACTTTGCGAATATTTTTAAGAGATGAACAATCTAATTGCAGTTATTTTCTGGGAAGTTAGGAAGTGAATGTAATCAAATAACACGCTAATAATTTCATGTCAAAAACATATTTACCTTGTGTGTGTGTGTTTGTTTCTTTAATGTCGGTCTATTTCCGCGACTATGGGCAGGGAGCCGTTTCACATAACTATCCTGGAAATTTTGCCGAACCCCTGCCTTTCTGTAAGGATGGTAGGAATCTTTAACGTGCTCAACATCGCATGTACACGGGACCGACGGCTTTACGCCCCCTCCGAAGGGCGGAACGTGCTGACATTCAACTTGCTCAAATACAATGCCAGAACCTCGGTTTATGTTAATGTTACAGTTTGTACTGAAAAACTGAAAGGAGAACCCTGGGATCGAACCCAGTACCCGTCGGTTCAGACGCACACGTTCTTACCCCTGAACCACCGAGGTTCTAAAAAAACCTTTTAAAATTGTTAAATGTGTAACTGAGCCTAATGTCTAAGTGAATAATGGAATCTGTGATGCCTTTAATGTGTAAGTAAGCCTAGATGTTTAAGTACGCCTAAATAACTAAGTAAAGTATAAGCCTAAATGTGTAAGTGTAAATTTAACCTTTGATAGCCTAAATGTGTAAGTAATCATATATGTATAAGTAAGCCTAAATTAGTAAATAAAGATTGGAACCTGAAATAACCTAAATGTGTAAGTGAGCCTAAATGTTTCAGTGAATATTGGAATCTGTGTTGGCTTTAATGTGTAAGTAAGCAGAACCATTTATGGGACCAGAACCGGCTCTGGGCGTGTCAAAGAGCACTGCCAGGGGAGCCATTAAGTCCTGGGTCAGAAACCAACACAAGGTGTGCTGGGCGGACTGTCCAGGGCTCAGACATGGGAAGTCAATAATTGACGGACCCAGTTCAAAGAGAGCTGTGGAGCTGCTAAACCTTAGCAGAGGGCAGCTCAGAAACACAAGAGGTCTCTTGACGGGACACATGGCCGTCAAGAAACACCTGCATAAAATGGGGCGGTTCGAAGGGGACCTCGCATGCAGACTCTGCGGCGAGGGGGAGGAATCAGCCCAGCACATCTTGTGTGAGTGTACAGCTCTGGACCGGAAAAGACAACTGATCTGCGGTCACCTAGACCGGAGACAGAGCAATATAAAACTTCACCCTACCAATCGCTGTGCAGACTAGTTCAAGGCACAGTGATTTTGGAATGGGTGGAGTAAGACTAAGGGTATGCACAATCAACCAAGGGTTGCGGTGCTATCGGGGCGGCAAGGCCGCGGACGAGCCCCGAGGGAACAAAAAAAAAGCCTAAATAAGTAAGCAAAGTGTAAGCCTAAATATGTAAGTAAAGATTCAGCCTTTGATAGCCTAAATGTGTAAGTAATCATATATGTATAAGTAAGCCTAAATTAGTAAGTAAAGATTGGAACCTGTAATAACCGAAATGTGTAAGTGAATATTGGAATCTGTGTTAGCCTAAATGTGTAACTAGGTCTAAATGTCTAGGTGAAGATTGGAACCTGTGACATATTTAAATACAAAGTTTACACACTTGGAGAACCCAAACTACCACAACACATTTGAAAAAAAAACAAGTTAGCGTCATCAGAGGATGAATAATACTAAATATCTTACATATACAGCTCTGCTTATATTCTTACGCAGGTGGTCGGTCCGTAACAGCAGAGGGTGGTCCAACAACACAAAAATTAACATATTTAGTATGGCGGAAATACCTAAATTATTTTATTATCTATCGGACCTGCTTTTGCCCGTATTTCTTGTGATGTGATATATCAACCGGCTTACCATAGGCGGCGTTGCAAAGTTCATAAACTTGTTATTATTTCTATATTTAGCAATATATATACTTTCGAAAGCGCTTAGCTGTCCCGGTTGTCTAACATTTTTGATCAATTTTAGATTATCCTTATCTATGTGATGATTATTATCTCAAACATGTCAGACAAGGAAAGATCTATAGTACCATGTCCTAATTGTGCTAAATGCTCATTAAACCTAATTTGGAAAGATCTTTTTGTTTAGTTTAGACAAAATGAAGGAAATAAATCGTCAAGAACCAGCTGCTTTACTCCCAGGCGTCCTTGATCATGTGTTACGAGATAATTTTTCGATCGACTTGGATCTTGTCAGAAACAAAATGGAGGTCATTCCGAGCATATGATTTAGTATTTTTTAAATCCACTTATCCCCATTAAATTTACTTTTTGATATTTATATGTAATTATTTGTTTTTTTTTTCTAGAAATGGTGTGCCAAAGTAAAATTTGTTTGAAACGTTAAATGTAGAATCAAGTTTCCTTTAAAAAGAAGTTGTCAGAAACAAGGTGAAGCCCATTTTGCGCATATGATTTAGTATTTTTTAAACCGAAGTAAAATCTTTTTTAAGCGCTAATATATAAAATAGCGTTTCGTTTCCACAACCATTAGCAGAGGAGTCTTAGAGATATGGTAATAAAATAGGTATAATTTCTTATAATCGCTAATATACAGTGTGTCCCAAACTGGATGGGAATGTATTGCTATCTCTGTTATTATTACAGATAAGGAGACTGTTAAATTAGTAATGTTTTGTAGAACTTCATGCTCGTTCCAAATATGACTTCTATTTTGCCGTGCCTCTCTTTATTTTCGAGTTATTTTGAAAAAACAAAATTTGTCAATTTCTTTTTCTTCAATATCTAATTTGGCGTTGGTCTGACATGTCTAAGACTTGCACATTATCAGGACACTTTTTACAGAGTAATATTTTTGTGTCACTCTCAACTTTGGATTGTCATTTGTTTTTGAGCTACAGGTATCAACGTTTGTTTTTTCTTATGCCAGCCATACTGGATTTTTTGCTCATGTGATAGCCTGTGAAAAGAGCTGTCCAATGATGTACAACATGCTTGAGAAATCTTGTAATTGCACTGACAATTTTGAGAAAAACCGTTTTGAGTAGACTTACGTAGACTAGAAGCTTTAGTGCGAGTGAACGGTTGCCATATTGAACAATTAATGAGTAATATTTAATTTGTTATAATTTAAACTTTACACTAATTTTACTTTTCTTGTTGATTCTATGGTTAATGAATAAACATTTTATGAAGTATTGTATTTCTCCATCAAACTTCAACTTAAAAGCTATTTTGCGCAAAAATTAAAAGAGTAAGCAATTTTAGGCAAGCAACAAAAATTTGAAAAAGATCAGTCTTTGAAAAAAAATTATGTGTTATTTATCTAACCTCCAGAGAAATAAATACGATAAAAAAAGTTAGAGGTGGGGATAGTTTACACACTTGGAGAGGTACAATTGCAAGTTCTCAAAACGACTAAACCACTTGCTCATTACAATATTTCTGTGAAATTTGAATATGATCGGATTACCTGTTCAGGTGGTAGGTAAAAAAATAGAGAAAAAATTAATACATTTGAAGCCCTCAGGCGGCTGAACGGTGCAACTTTGTATAGAGGTGAGTTAATCTTAATCCACCTAATTTTGCCTGAAAAATCTGTGGTAGGTCGGTTGTACATTGAATTCCGGGACATCCTATATATATATATATATATATATATATATATATATATATATATATATATATATATATATATATATATATATATATATATATATATAGCTATAATTTTCTTTTGCACATTTAATATATGCGTACCATAAAGCTCATCAAACCGAAGATGCTTAATGCTTCCTGATATTGTTGCCAACACGAAAGTAGCTTGTTAAAAGAGCAAAGATTTAATTTAGAAAAGTATACATATTATGTGTAACAAAGCATAACATAATAAATTTATAAAAGTATCTTAGTTTAATGAACTTTTAATCAGATTTCGTTTCTAATTAACTTTGTTTAAATTATCATATTCCTATTGTTCACGTGTAAAGCAATATACTAGAGTTTCTAGCTAATTTATTTTACATATTGTCCAATTGTGATGAATTTTCATCTGAATAGTTATTCTGATTTTACTGGCTAAATATATTTTAAGACACTAACATCTTGTTAAGCTACCTTTAGCTTTGAGGGACACCACAATTCTTTTAGGCATGCTTTAAATACAATTTTTATATAATTGTGCTGCCAGAAGTGAATCACTTTTTTAATCAACTGGACGTTTGTTGTAACAGTGTATCATTTTCATACATTTTCTTACCTTCTACAATTTACCTTTTTAAGTATTTCGGACACTTTCTATCAGGAAAATATACAGCAAACTGCCAGGCTATCATAGGAGTTCAATTTGATTGTCTTTTAGAAATTGTATTTGAATTTAAACTTTGGCAAATGCTCCATCTTGCCAAAATAGCTTGTAGCCATTTCCAAACCATTCATTTATCTGTGGAATCAACTTATTCTCCCACATGGTACCCTTGACTACATTAATGTGACCATGCGCCTGAGTACTTATGACATACGAGATTTCCACGAGAACTGGGTACACGACTGTTTTTGTGACATAATGTTAGTTGTACTTCTCATTGTCTCTACGTTTGATATAGTGTGTTTTCTCACACAGTATTTCTCCATTAGTCGCCTAGATATTCGTTAGCTAACCCCATTGACCCATTTATTCCGTAAAAACTTTTGGTAAATTTGCACTTTAGCTCATGGAAGATTTCTAGACTTTTCTTCTAAAACATGATTATAACCCCCACCGAATACACAAACCACAAGTAAAATTTCTTGCAAACAATCTCCAGGAATGTTACGGGAAGAGTGAATATGGGGGCTAGGCGGGGATGATAAAAAGGATATATAAGCGGAAAATGCAAAAAACAACTTAGTCGGATCTCCTAAAAATGCCATTTTTACCTTTTGCAGCCATCCCAGCCCTTAAATTCAGGTCTATCCCGCATTCGCTCCAGGTCCCCTAACTTTCTTGGGGGTTGTTCCCAAGAAATGTTTCATTTGGATCATGCTTTGAGGGTGTTATGAAGCATGCAGTAATGGAATTTAAGCACACACAACGGAGAGGCGATGGGGTGTGATTGAGAAATGGATCGTGATAAGTAACTGCAGGGAAAGAGAAACCTCGGGAAAGGAGCATGTTACATAGCAAGAGACAGAATAGGGACATTGTGAGAACACAATGAATTTAGCTTACCGCACCAGGCCAGCGAAGAGGTTTAAATCTAAATAACTCAACAAAGGCAAGGAAGTAGAATGTAAAAATAGTGTCAACGTGAATGTAAGGTCGATTTATTTAAAACTGTCTATGAGGTAAACTGCAAATTTACCAAAAAGGTTTTTCAAATAAATTTGTATTGCTGGAACAACCTATTTTACTATTTTACCTGATTTAAAATAATTATATAACAATTTGTTCTTTATGTAAAGGTCATGTTTTTAGTGAATTTATATTTTTTTAAATTTCACCAATAGAGAGGTATTGATGGTGCAAAATTTTTTTCAAATGAGCGCGAACTAGGACCCCTATAACCCATCTCCGAGGTCAGTCTCGTTATATATATATATATATATATATATATATATATATATATATATATATATATATATATATATATATATATATATATGTATGTATCCAACGATAACTCAAAAAATAATTAACCGATATCAAAGAAACTCAGCAAGTGCCTTTCTTTTATTAATGGCTTGGATGAGTTCGTTAGCGAGTAAAACCGGACGAGTTTTTCTGGGAAAATTTTGAGTTTTCTTTCAAAAAAAAATTTTTTTTTCCGAAAATTACAAAGCTTTTTCAATGAAATTTATTGCCTTTGGAAGGGTCTTACCACGTACCAAAATTCAACTCTCTAAGTTTATAGAAAATTGAGTTATTAAAATTTTAAATTTTCTTTCGACAAACTTTTTTTTCTCCGAAAATTACACACTTATTTTTGTAACATTTAGTGGATATATTGCTCTGGGAAAGGCCTTAGCACGCACCAAAATTCAACTTTATAAGTTTATAGAAAATTGAGTTATTCAAGTTTGAAGCATTTAATAAAAATTCACTACCATAACGCACTTGCTGCGTTCCGAACTTTTTTTATTTATTTTGTTTTTGGATTTTTATTATTATCTTTAGTAATAATGTCCAACTCTAATAAAAATTTGCTACCATAATAGCGCAATTTCTATGTCCAGACTTTTTTTAACATATTTTTATTTTAAAGACGTCTCTAGTAAAGAGGTATATATATATATATATATATATATATATATATATATATATATATATATATATATATCCAACCGATTACTCAAAATACTCAAAAAATAATTAACTGATTTTGATGAAACTTCGCACGTACCTTTCTTAGTAGCTTGGATGAGTTCGTTAGACAGCCCGATCGAACCAACGTTTCTAACAAAAATTTAATTTATTTAAAAAATTTGTATTTTAAAAGATAACAAAGTTGTTTGGGTGAAATTTGATATGTATGTTGCTCTGGTAAGACCTTACTATATACCAAATTTGAAATTTATAGGTTTATAGCAAATTTTGTTATTCAACCTTAAAACATGTAATTAAAATTCGGTACCATAACCCAGTTGCTACGTCCCTTTTTTGCGTTTTGGTCAAATAAGTTTTTTTCTAACTTTAATTAACGTTTTCATTAACATTTCATAAGAAAAATAATTTTTATGAAAATTTTTTACCATAACACACTTATATAATTTATCAATTTAGTCTTGAAACTGAAATCTGTGTTGAGCACTAATAAATACACTTGGAGAAACCCAAATCACCACAACACATATTTCAGTGACCTTACGAATCCTTTTCTTCCTCTGAAGATGTTGACATTGTCAACGAAACGATCGTATGGTCTCTGAAATATGTGCTGTGGTGATTTGGGTTTCTCCAAGTGTACTTATAATTCAGTCTTGGTAATAAGCCCACTTTTCATGTTGGTAATTTTCTTCATTAGTATCAAAATAACCTGCTTTTTTAAAAGTAATAATTTTATAAATTTTTGTTACAAAATAAGGAACTTTTGTTTTTAGCTCAGCAATTGCTTCCATCGCTGGGGGCATAGCCTCTTAAAGTTGCGGCAGGGATTTGTTTTATGTTTAAAAATTATTTTAGTGCAACATTAGCTTCTTGTGTTTAGCTTTATTAATATAGGTAGTTGCTGTCTATTTATCAAGACAAAACCCATTATTATTGATTATACAATAACTATTGGCTATTTCTCATTCAATTTTCTAACTGTAGGGTATTCTATTAAGACAAGAATTAACTACATGCTTACAAAATCATGTTGTATATACACCACCCCTTTCCTTAATGGATATTTGTTACTTAAGGTAAACAATGGTTTTGCTAAAAGCAATTATTAGTGAGTTTTCGTAGAAAAAATTCACTAATGGGGAGATGCCGACTGTTGAATTTAGAAAAAAATTTTGCAAATGAACGCGAACTAGGACCCCTATAACTCATATCCGCGGTCAGTTTCAATTTTTATATGACTGAAAAAATAATGGGCCGATTTTAATAATATTTAGCATGTACCTTCCTTTTGCAAACGGCTTTGATAAGTTTGTTAGTCAGGAAAATCGGACGAGGTTTTCAAGGGAAATTTTGAGTTTTCATTCGAAAAAAAATTTTAGCTCAACAAATAATGGGCCGATTTTGATAAAGTTGGCCATGTACCTTCCTTTTGTAAATCGCTTGGATCATCCCGTATCAGGAAAATCGGACGACGTTTTTCGGGAAAATTTTGAGTTTTAATTTGAAAAAAAAATTTATCTAAAAAAATAAAAAAGCTATGATAACCAAATTTGGTAGGTAGGTTTACGATATAAAAAATAAACTACACACCAAAATTTAGATTTCTATGTTACAAGGAGAAAAAGTTATATTAAAATATTTTGTGCCAGATCATTTCTATGAAAATTCACTACCATAACGCACTTGCTGCGTCCAGGCTTTTATTAATAGATTACTAGAATCTGAAGTCTCATATCTCATCTATTGCCTTAAGAAGACTAAGAGGAACCAGCAATAATCAAAAGAAAATAACAACACAACTTGAAAAACGTATGTCGGCTCAAATAGCCTATAATTTTTTTATTAACTGCGTTATCTACTTTTCAATTTCATAAACCATTTATCATTAAACTGCACTGGCAATAACTACAGCATACACGATTGTTATTAAACCATAGCTGTCAAAATCGAGTCAACCATTCAACAATTATTTAACTTTCATAGTTGTATAATGACCATGTATGCTTACGTTCTTTAATTAATCCAAGAGGCAGTACATTCATAAAAACATCACAATCCCTGTCACAAAACAGAAGACAATCACTGACAAGCACGTGTCAATTGTTTTTTCAACGCAACCATGACCAATATTGTTCAAAGCAGTAAACCGACGACGAAGTACTGATTCCAGTCCACATTGTAACACTAGAGAAACACTCCGTCTTCTACCGAATCCCCGCGAATACTGGCGATTTGCCGGAGCCTCTGTGCATTTGTTTTGATATCAAAAAATTACACCGATAAAAAACAATTCGATTCATTAACATATTAAATTAAGTATGCTAATTGCGGTTAAATACTAGATATGTCATATTATGTTGAAGGTGTTTCGCGAAATATGTCGAGTTCCTGAAAACATTTAGAAGAGATAAGAGACACATTCCAGTGCGGAATCGCGTGACTTGTGTAATTAAATTCGCACCCACAGCTGTTAGATAAAAATGATAAGGTTTAGGTCTGGCATTATCAGTGGACTGTTGCTTCTGACTTTACTTCTTTTAATTGAAACCGTCGAACAAAAAATTATTATTCAGATGACGCTATTGCGGTTAGCATATTTGCATTTTTGTGTTTACATTAACTTAGTTGTATATGATTTAGTGACAAAAAAAATATCGTTTTAAATATTAATAGTATGCAAATAAATTAAAACTAGTTTTGCTGACTTTAAGTATGTTTAAATAAGTAGGTGTGAGTGTGCAAGCAGAAACCGGCTTACTTGAAACAAAAGAAAATAATAATATTTAGCATTAACGTTATGACATTTTAGTTATACGAGGACGTATTAAAAAGTTGTTACCACACTACACAAGCAACCAATATTGAAAACTCAAAATATTTTATTTATTATAATCACAGTACAAAGGCGACGTCGCCTGATTTTCGTGTAACTACTCTCTATTTAGAGCAGCTCTTTTCATTCATTTTAGGTTTCACAATTCGTCAAGTTTGCCAGGTTATTGTTTTTGTCTACCACATCCCTTTATTTCAAGTAAGAGTCTTGCCGATATTATTTCAGAAACTTGTGATTGTGTCCAATAAATTTTGACTGCCCCCTCAAAATTTCTTTCAGCAAGAATTTCTCTTCTCTTCTCTATTCTCTTCCAGCATACTTTTTTTTGTCTTGTCGTCGTACCTTGTCTTTGACATTTTTTTTTAATCCACATATGAGAAGCTTCTATTCTGTCCCTTTCTCCGATTATTTAAAGTCTAGCTTTCAACATATACATTACAACGCTCCATACGTATGAGTTGCGAAACCTCTTCCATAGGTCCAAATTAAAACGTTTATTGGTGAGAAAACTAGTTTGACTTATGAATACTTCCCTTGCTATCGTAAACTCAAAAAAAAAACGAAAGATGTTCTCTTCTCTTAATACCAGGAAATCCTCTGGCCTTGACGAGATCCCAGCAATTCTCAAAAAATGCGCACCAGAACTTGCTCCTGTCCTGACTCGTTTGTTTCAGACATCTTACAATAGAGGAATACTCCCTAGTAACTCGAAAACTGCTCGAGTACAACCCGTCCCCAAAAAAGGATCCAAAGCGCTTCCTAGCAACTACAGGCCTATTTCTCTCATTTCAGTTCTCTCTAAAGTGATGGAAAAGTATATAAACATCAAATTACTAAAATTTCTTGAAAAACGGTCTAATGCACGACAGGCAGTATAGATTTCGTCAGCGCAGATCAACTGCCGATCTCCTTTCCTTTGTCACCCATTCTGGGAACAAGTCTATGGAACTACACGGTGAATCCCAGGTTGTCGCTCTAGACATATCCAAAGCATTCGACCAAGTCTGGCACGCAGCACTGCTTAATAAACTGTACGTGGACAGCAAATTTCCTCTCCAACCGGAGCAATTCTGTTGTCGTGGATGGCCATTCCTCTTAACTGTATCCAATTAATGTAGGAGTTCCTCAAGGTTCAGCTTTAGCAACTACTTTGTTTCTTCTCCACATCAATGACCTCCTCTCTAGCACATCCAACCCAGTTACGACAGCACCCTCCACTCAAGTATACAATATTCTAAGCCTGCGTCTTTAGCCCAATTAGATGAGGATCTCAGACTCATGGAGGGTTCTTTCTCCGTGGATCTCCAAAAAATATTAAACTGGGGAAATAGAAATCTTGTACAATTTAACCCCACCAAATCACTGTCTTGCTTTCTTTATTATAAGAGATACAACAGCTCTAGACCCATCACAATAAACAACCAAGTTATTCAAAGTAATGAGTCCTTTCACTTGTTGGAATTTCTGTGGATCGAAATCTGAATTGGCACCAACATTTCACATCAATTGCAGAAGCGGCTACTAAGAAATTAGGTTTCCTTTTCCGGGCTCGCAAATACTTTTCACCAGCTAATCTCTATACCTTATATACTTCACAAATAAGACCAAGCCTCGAATACTGCTCCCACATCTGGGGTGCTGATGCCGCTTCTACACTCGCTATCCTGGACTCCATTCAGAAGAGAGCTATAGGTCTCATCGGTGACCCTACTCTCACCCAGAGGCTGCCATCCTTTGCCCACCGACGTGCCGTTGGTGACCTCTCATTCTTTTATAGATATCTGCACGGGCACTGCTCAGAGGAGCTTTCTTCCATAGTTCCTCCACCTGGTGCCCCCAACAGATCTACCAAGGGAACAGAGCGAATGTACCCTTTTACTGTTCAGGTCACCAGACATAAAACATCTTGTTATGCCCGCTCTTTGGTCCCGATGACTTCAAGTTGTGGAATTCCTTGCCGGCACATGTTTTTCCTTCTCCCCCGAACCTCAAAACCTTCAAATCCAGAATTATCAAGTTGCCTCTTTCCTCCTTGTCGACACTTACGGTACGATAGTATTTAGGCTGTAAGCCCTCGTGTTGTGTTGTTGAAATAAACAAATAAAAAATATACTATTTCTCAGTTGTTTGCTACATTCGCCATCCCTCAAGATTCGTGAATATGAATACTCGGTAAAGTTCGCGGTCCAGAGCTTTACACTCACACAAGATGTGCTGGGCTGACTCCTCCCCCTCGCCGCGGAGTCTGCATGCGAGGTCCCCCTTGATTTGAACCGCCCTATTTTATGCAGGTGTTTCCTGACAGCCATGTGTCCCGTCAAGATACCTGTTGTGTTTGTGAGCTGTCCTCTGTTAAGATTTAGCAGCTCCACATCTCTCTTTGAACTGGGCTTGTCCATTATTGACTTCCCATATCTGAGCCTTGGACAGTCTGCCCAGTACACCTTGTGTTGGTTTGTGACCCAGGTAGGTAGGTGTCCATGGGTGAACTTAGAATGGCCTCTACGAGTTCTTCTGGTAACTATTTCTTCTCTGCGTGTTAGACTTGGAAGCCTCTTTAGGGTCACTGATGTTTCGATCTTGCAATGTTTGTTGTCACGGGATGACCAGTGGGTTTGCCATTTGGCTTTAGAACTTTCTTTAATATTGGTAATATGGTCTAAATGATTTTGTATGGGTATTATTATCTCTTCTAGTATCGCATTCCCTGAGCATTCGTCAACATTTTAATTGCCTACGATACCACTGTGGGGAGGCGTCCAGATCAGTGAGATTGATTTGGCACCATGGTAGAGACCGTGGACGCTTCCTTGTATTTGAATTACTATAGGGTTTCTTACATAAACAGATGCAAGTGAATTAATACAGGTTAAAGAGTCTGTGCACACTAAAGCACTTTTGTATAGGGAGGCGATAAATGTATGGACTGCCCTCTGTATGACAAATAACTATACTGTGTAATTGCTACACTGTGATGATTGGCGATACGGCTCTCTTTTGAAGGGAGATGTAACACCGCTTCCTACACCCCGTGTGCTCTTTGATCCGTTAGTATACATGATCGGGTCACATTGGTATTTTGATATGGTATCCTGAAGTAGTCTATTCACACTATAGGTAGGCAAGGAATCTGTGTTACAAGTTGGGAGATTGGTGTCTGTATCTTGTAATTTAATCATCCATGCCGGTATTTGTCCATTTCGCAGGGGTAATGTTTCGCTGAAATTGAGCATTTGGTTATATCCTCTGATATATTGAACAGTCGATGGTGGCTTATATACTTTGAAATATAACTTCTAAATATTTCTTCTGTTTCACTGTGCAGTTATAAATCAGTGAAGTAAAAGAACCAAACAAACTAGTGTTTCGTACTAGTCACTTTAGTGAACGAGATTAAAATCTGCAAACTTCTCAGCTCTAACTAGAACCTGAGCAGTCGATGCGAAACATGGTATTTGACAGAAGTTAGGTCCTTTCCAGAATAACACAATGTCCTCAGTAGATCAGGAGGGAGGCGCTTGAAATGGACAATCTCCACCGAGATGATGATTACCAGTTAAGTCCAACCTGGCTCTCCGCAGTGAGTAACAGAAAGGATTCCATAGGCCCTAACAACATGATTACAAGAATTAATAATGGTGAGATCATCTGCAACGAAGTCATTGCCTACACATGACTCATTCACGATTAATTATTAAATGAAGGCGATTTCCGCAGATGCGAAAAGGCTTAACAAAGCGACCTCTGCTCGGTTTTTGTCCAGTTTCTTAAGAAACCAAGAGCTGTGGTTGGCACAACGACTAGGATTCCGCTAAGTGAGTTCGACCACGTCAAATCATCCCGGAAACCATCTAGTTCCCTGAAATGGTATATTTTTTCTTTACGCAAATGCTATTTACATTACATTACATTGAATTTATTTAACCATCAAAATTTACATGGTTCGTCGCACATAAAATAATAAAATAATTGTATACTGGACTTACACATGACAAATAGACGGTGACAATATACATAAAATAAAACAAAATATAAAATGAGCTGACAAAACACACAACAGTTAATTAAAAATTAAATTCTTCAATTGAATATATAGGTCTCTCTATTAATTTTCTTTATATCACAGATGCAAACTGTCTTCTAGGCGATTCCCTGACCACTACTTGAAGTAAATTAAACAACCTAACTCCAGTATACCCACGGCTCCTCTGCGTGTGGATTTTCCTGTGATGAGGTATCACAAACTGACTTTTACCTCTAGTTTCGTAATTGTGAACCTGTTCGTGGGAGATAAAACTGTCCTGATGGTCATAAATGTAAAGAAGGCAAGTAATTATATAACTTGCTGGTAGGGTAAGTATTTTATACCTCTGGAATAGTTCTCTACAACTGTGGTCCTGAGGAACGTTAGCAATCGCCCTAATTGCTCTTTTCTGTTGTAAAAAGACATGTTCTGCATGTGGCGAGGATCCCCACAGCAAAATCCCATATGTTGCAATGCTTTGAAAGTGAGCATAGTAAGTAACCCTTGCGGCGCTTTTATCTATGATGTATCTTATTCTACGGATTGAGTAGATGGCTGTAGATAATTTTTTACACATTTGGTCTATGTGGGGTTTCCAGCTTAAACAAACCATCAATATGAAAGCCCAAAACTGTATTATTTTCGCCAGAGTTATGAAGATAGTCCCTGGTACTTATGACAAGTCTTGATGTTTTTTCTGCATTAAGCAATAACTTGTTTGCCTTAACCCATGCTTCCACCTGCTGGATGGACTGATCACCTTTGTGTTTTATAAGGTCTGGAACTGCTTTATTAATAACTGTTTTGTCATCTACGAACATGCAACTTCTGTCTGCCCTAATGTTTTCGGGCAAATCGTTAATATATAATAGGAAGAGCATTGGTCCCAGTATAGAGCCCTGCGGTACTCCCAAGTCAACCTGTTTAAAATTTGATGTGGTATTTTGCCAGCTAACCAACTGCACCCTGTTCCTTAAATATGATTGTAAAAGTGTTCATATTCTGCCTCTCATTCCATAATATTCCAACTTAGAGATAAGGATCTGGTGGTTTACCATATTAAAGGCTTTGCTAAGGTCAAAGCACAATAGCTCGGCATTTTCTTTGTGATCAAGTGCTCCCAAGACATCCATTTTAACAATAGATCAGGAATTTAATTAATATTTAATTCCTATATTTAGTATCAAAGTATCACTTTTTAGCAAGGGCATAGTTTCGTCCCTGTTTAGCTTTTAGACGTTATAAAGTTTGTCGTGAAAGACGGTCGAAGTAAAATTATCGGTACATAGAAACGCTTTAATTAAAAATATATTACTCTAGAGATGTGACGCAAACGCTTCAAATACGAAGACCAGTAGCTGCTTTTTGTGACTTTCTATATTATTAGAATGTTATAAAGGAAATTTTCAGTACAGTGTGTTTAATTTCTTTGCGTTTACTTGACGTTCTAATAAATTCTGAAATTAAACTCACCACTGTGCGTGAAATCTGCTCACTTACCTGAAACATAAATAATGATATTAAAATAATGAAATACTAAATTACCGTTTTGCAAATTTTAGTGATGCTATATGTGTGGTAAAAATATTCATATTAACTACTTCTTTAAAATCAATCAATAACTTTATTCACGCTGAGTGTCGCTGTTTCCTGAAAGAAACATAAAGATGATCCACCTCGGATGGCAAAGCACCTAGTACATTTGCCAATCAAGTTCCCTTCACGAAACAACGACACTGAGTTGGAGGTATAGTATTTACTTTCTTATAAAAACAAAACTCTAATGACTTTCGCTAGATACTCTTCTACAAGAATATTTGCAAGAGCCTAATTGCTTACAAAACCTAAATAAAATATATTCTACACACTGTTGAGTGTTATTATTTATGAATTGGTTAATATTAACAGACGTTCTCAACTGGTTATGTCATGGATTCAATTACAAGTTTTCGCGGCTTAATTTTCTTTAAAACAAAATTCATCAAATGAGCGCGAAAACTAGGCCCCCTAGAACTCGTACCCAGAGTCAGTTTCAATATTTATAGATTTATAGGTTTATATGTGCATTGAAAACTAAACAGACCGATTTGCGTCTAGAGTAATTGTTTTTTAACAAACGCGGAAAGACGTCCATTTCACTATTGAGGGGGACATGTTTTGACATAAAACTCAACTTTGTCACATCAACCCCTTAAGGGTGGTGATAACAATCCTTATATTTTAAGTACGGAACATGGGTCGAGTGTTACATCATTTGAAAGCCCTTTCTTTTCTTAATTCAGCTAATTAATTTGTTTGGAAGTTTTATCAACTTGTTTAAAAATTATTCACAGTTGGAATTGCAAGAACGTACTTCATTCATTGTGATAAGAAATGCACTGATTAGTCAATTTTTTGCTTAAAAAAAACTAAAAAAACAAAACCAATTGTTCAAAAATGTTTATTCAGTTAAGTAAGTTTTCAAATTGTTGACCACCGGCTTCCATACCCCCCTAGGTCACCGGATTTACCTCCTTTACACTTCTTTCTATGGGGCCATTTGAAGAGTAGAATTTACGCAACAGAACCAAAGGCTCTGGAAGAATTACTACGACGCATTGCTGAAAAATGCCGTCTAATAACTCCAAAAATGCTCCAGAATGTCAGAGCTCGTTTTTAACAAAATTTGTACTTTTGTATCGAAGCTGGTGGTCAACAATTTGAACACTTACTTAACTAAATAAACATTTTTGAACGTTTGGTTTTGTTTTTTAGAAAGTTAAGTTAGAGCTTGCCATTAGAAAAATGTAGTGGCTTTGTAGTTGTTTACTGTGTATCTGTGTTGAGTGTCAATAATATGTTTTGTGAAGTTGTTTTATGGGTTACGATTTTTTGAAACTCTTTCTTTTAATTAAATTTTGTTGATGCCAAACAAAATTCTAACATTGCTTGAAATGATTTTAATTATTGTAAAAGGCTATTACTTTCGTATGTACATTGCTTTGTGTCTATATTGAGTTTCAATAATATATTTTGTAAAGTAGTTTAAACCATTTTACACAAGCGCCCAATATTTGTGTATCTGAAACAATCTTGGAAATATATTTCCAGAGAGTCTCAATTTCTTTAATTCGTCACTCTACTTCAGCGGCTACGGCCAATCACCGACAGTATGGATTTCGTCAGCGCAGATCAACAGCCGACCTCCTTTCTTTTGTCACCGATTCTTGGAACAAGTCTATGGAACTACACGGTGAATCCCAGATTGTCGCTCCAGACATATCCAAAGCATTTGACCAGGACTGACACGCAGCGCTGCTTAATAAACTACCGGCCTATCGCCTACCACCAAAACTCTGTGCGTGGACAGCAAATTTCCTCTCAAACCGGAGCATTTCTTTTGTCGTGGATAGACATTCCTTTAAACTGTATCCAATTCAACCTCAAGGTTCAGTTTTAGCCCCTACTTTGTTTCTTCTCCACATAAATGACCTCCCTTCTAGCACATCCAACCCAGTTCACAGTTAGTTCACAGTTACGCGGACGACAGCACCCTCCACTCAAATATACAATATTTTAAGCCTGTCTCTTTATCCCAATTAGATGAGGATCGCAGACTCATGGAGGGTTCTATCAGAAATACACCAGCCCTAGACCCATCACAATAAACAACCAAGTTATTCAAAGTATTGAGTCATTTTCACTTGTTGGCATTTGTGTGGGTCGAAATCTCAATTGGCACCAGGATCTCACATCAATTGTAGACACGGCTGCTAAGATGTTAGGTTTCCTCTTCCGGGCTCGCAAATACTTTGCATCAGATAATCTCTATACCTTATATACTTCACAAATAAGACCAAACCTCGAATACTGCTCCCACATCTGGGGTGCTGCTGCCGCTTCTACACTCGCTATCCTGGACTCCATTCAGAAGAGAGCTATACGTCTCATCTGTGACCCTACCCTCACCCAAAGGCTGCCATCCCTTCGCTAGAGACGTGCCGTTGGGGACATCTCTTTCTCTCTTTTATAGATATCTGAACGGGCACTACTCCCAGGAGCTTTCTTCCATAGTTCCTCCACCTGCTGCCCCCAACAGATCTACCAGGGGAACAGAGCGAATGCACCCTTTTACTGTCCAGGTCACCAGACATAGAACATCTTGTTATGCCCGCTCTTTTGTCCCGAGGACTTCCAAGTTCTGGAATTCCTAACCGGCACATGTTTTTCCTTCTCCTCCGAACCTCCAAACCTTCAAGTCCAGAATTAACAAGTTGACTTTTTCCTCCTTGTTGACACCCACGGTACGATAGAATATAGGCTGTAAGCCCTCGTGGTGTGTTGTTGAAATAATAATATAAAAAAAAAGATGTCGCTTAATGAGATTTTTTGAGAACACAAGTTCAAATATTGCGACAAACCTAACATTTTCTTACGAAATGGTACGTTGATCATGGAGAGGTCAAATATTAAATTATTTTGTAAATGAGCTATCGACATCAAATTTGATATAGGTAGCAATTCACAAGCGGGTATTATGGACTGTGGATAAAATCGCTCTAGAAAAAAAATGGTAAGAAGTAATGGGTTGATTGGAAAAATTGACACTTTTCCATTAACAACCCTATAATACATCGTTTCAGGTGTTGATGAGTCCAGAAACAAAAATTTTACTAAAGAGCTGACATTTTCTCATTAAATTCAAATCTGGGTTGATTATAGAGGGGTTAAATTTTAATTTTCTTTGTAATCAAATCATGAGCCCCTAATTCATTTCACAAAAAACTATTTCTGAGGAGCGTTATTACGGCGATGTGGAAGTCACGATCTAATTTCCAGCACAATTTAGTATCTAACTATTTCACCAAGTATCGCTCAAAAAGCGCTCCTTTGCTGAATTTTTTTCAAAGCTTTACGTACAGTACCTCTATTTATACGAAAATTAGACAATAACGTATTTGGGTTTACTTTTAATCAGAGGAACCAAGAAAAATACCTTACTACTAAAAAGCGCTTATGATGGTTTGCACATTATTTCGTATTGTTTACAAACTTGGTTCGGCAATGTTGTGTAATAAAATTCTATTTTTGTAGTTATATTGTTTTTTCCTCTACTTAAAATCACTAAAGAACCTTCAGATCTCATAAAACGTACAATAAATGTACTAAAACTTACTCAATAACAATAACTTTACCGAAATTATTTATTTGTTTTTCGCACAATAGTTCTAATTTTAATCTGGTAAACATTGAATTGACATATTTACTGCCAGTTTGTCTTCGAAAATCATATTTGTTTGGAGGATTTATACAGGACGTCTCGGATCATAATAATATGATACTACCAATCCATAAGCCCTCATTTTACATATATTGTATAATATTCCGCATTTATTCAAAAACCCGTAGCAACCCAAGTTTATAGAATCCCTTTTTAACGCTAAATTATCTTTGTTCCGGTTATAAATTCTTGTATTAATAGTTGCCTCAAAAGTGGTATTTTTTTGGTAACTTCATTGCATGTGTTTAATCGTGATGGGCAAAACCATTATTTTCTATTAACATTTGAAGCCGTTTACGTTGTTTCATAGTAACCGTGGACAATAACAGCTTCAGTTATTTATCTGTTATTTTGAACTGGATAGTCGATCGATAGTATCCTACATTCCCAAAGCTGTGAGCGAGAGCGAGCACACTAGTATAAATAACGTGTTACGTGTTAAGTAATATGTTATGAAGTAAAGTCCGCTCTATACTGTATACCCATACATATGTATCATTCCCAGTCTCATGTCAATTCATCCCGTTAAATAGTTAAATTTAACAGTTGCCGATGAAAACCGATGTTTCTTCATCGAACATAGTTGCAGTGGAACTGAAACAGATACGAGTCCGAATTCAAGTTTAGTGTAAAAAGCGTTATTTTGTACCTGTTATTTTTATAAATCCATAACTGGTGGTTACCGTTACGGCTCGACAACCGTTTAAGAATAGCAGATATTTAAATAACGACCCATCACTAGTGCTTAATGAATGTAAATGCCTTCTCACGTTATTTAACGAGTGGTTATTTGATAAGATTCTTGCTTTTAAATGGTAACTGCAATGCCAGTACTAATTATTCTACTATCGTTACTGCTAACATTTATAGTCACTATATCAATCAGCCAATTAAAAAAAGTCTGGACGCAGCAAGTGCGCAATGGTAGTGAATTTTCATTAAAATGTTTTAATAGCATTATGTGTGTGTTTTTTTAAGAAGGCAGACAGCAAATTTGGTTACCGTTATAACCTATATAGTAAAAACAATGTGCCATGTTTCATCAAAATAACTTTATTGTTTGAAACTGTACAAAAATTACCCAAAGTAAACTTAAAGTGTTTAAGAAAAAACTGTTTTCTTGGTCAGCCTTATAGGTTAATACCAAATTGAGCTATTCAAATTTGAAGTATTTAATGAAAATTCGCTACCATAACGTACTTGCTGCGTCCCGAATTTATTTTCTTACAAACATGCGTTATATTTCGATAGAAAATGCAAAAATGCAATAACAAAAGGCGTGTTCGATTAAAAAAAAATGTATCACCAACGACTTATGGGCCAGCCTCTGATTGTAGAAATATTTTTTAAGATCTAGCTCAAGACACCCTATAATTAATGTGTACAACCTTTTTTCGTATCTTGTATAATAACGGAGATATTGAGCTTTATTGAGTTTTTACGAAAATTCGACGAAAATTATATACCATTAAACGATAAGTTCTATAGCTAAGACTACTGCCAAAGCATCAGAGAAAGTGTCTATTTAAAATGAATTTTCTGGAAATATTTTAGTAAAATGAAGGACAATGAGGGTTGAAGCTAAGACTTTAGGCTTTGTAAAACACTCTTCTTGAGACATTTTCTTTCCATAGCTCGTATTAGTTTCAGGTTCTTGGCCTAAATGTTGCCAATTTCGACCTTTTTAATCGCAAATTTGACGCTTTGAGGTAAACCCCAATTTATTTTTCTTTAAATGCCTACAACTTTTTTGTCTTTTAGCCTACTAACCTAATTTGGTTGCCTTTACTTTGTTATTTCCGGAGATATAATTTTTTTTAGAAAAAAAAAAATATATATATATATATATATATATATATATATATATATATATATATATATATATATATATATATATATATATATATAAATCGAAACTGACCCCAGATATGTGTTCTAGGGGGCCTAATTAGCGCTCATTTGATGCATCTGGACGCAGCAAGTGCGTTATGGTGACGAATTTTCATAGAAGTCTTTTAAATGTTAAATATGTTTTTCAAGAAATACATCAAATTTAGTAGATATTATAACCGTTATAGTAGAGACAATATACCGTATTTCATCAAACGAATTTTCTTTGAAAAATTACCTAAATTTGCTGAACATATATTTAAAATTTTATAAAAAAAAAAAACTGGTCCGCCTTTTTTGGTCAACGAACCCGTCCAAGCAATTAACACAAAAACTACAACAGCCAAGATATAATTATTCACAGAAATCTTTTTGACAGAAATAAAACAAATGTTTACCTGAAAATCGCATAGAATTTGTTTCATGAAAATACTCCATTTTTACAACAAGTGGACAAGTAGTCTTGCGCAGATATTACATAAAAATCTTTTTATGAAAATCCCTAAAAAAAATTACACGAAAATTTGCTATGCAAACGTTTTTTCGCTGAAATTCGAAAACATCTTTTTACGTAAATTCGGTTTTTAAGATTTTTTTACAGTGACTTTTTATAAGAAAATTTGCTTAAAAGAACGTAAAATTGAAATTGTGTCACCTAATGTGTAACTAAAATTGACAAAAAAAAAGAAAATTTGAACGTTGTTAGCGAAACGATCGTTAGGTCTTTAAAAGATGTATTGTGGTGATTTGGGTTTCCCCAGGTATAATTATCAGTGCTTATCACAGGTTACAGTCTTCGCATAGTTTGTAAAATAGATTTATTACGAAATTTCTTCTACAAATACCTTATTTGCTTCAGGTTGTTCGTCTACAAATTGCAAATTTTGACGTTTGAAATCGAGAGTTTGACGTTTTAAGAAGTACAAAATTTTAAAAATAGGTTATTTTCATATTGTTACATATTGTTGTGTTTGTTTGGTGCCATATTAATGGGATTATCCTGTTGGACATGTATTCAATAAATAAATAAACTTAAACCCGTAAGCTGGCTTACCAAGTTGCAGTTGCGTTATATTGTACCATGCCAGAAACTTGAAAAAAAAATTAGCAGACAGGTAAAAAGTAGCTTCATGGGTTCATGTCACGAAATCACAAATTATCGATTAGGACACCAGCTTCAATAAATTTAATAGACCTTTCAGCACGAGAAAAAAAAAGCTTACCGATTTTATGGAAACTTGCAACATTTGGCCATTAGGATATAAGTTGATGATAAAAAATGTCAAAAAAATTATACACGATGTTCAGTCGTTATATATTTCTTGACTTTTTGGCGTCAAGAAAACTGAATCCTTGTCTGTAATATACAATAGAGTTTGTTATCCACACAAAATATTTTGATTTTGTGCGTTTCTGTAGTCATCAGTGGCAATCAATTTTTTTTTTCATCTTATGATTTTTTTTCCTTTTAACTTAGAGATCTGTTTTTGACATGGAGGGAAAGTTTGATAGTGTAAACGTGAGTACCAAATTTGGTTACCATAACTTTGTTATTTTCTGAGCTTTTTCGGAAAGAAAACAAAAAATTTACGCGGAAAAATTTTTCGAATTTTCTGGACCACAAACTGATCCAAGACACTTGCAAAAGGAAGGTCCTCACCCAAATTTGATTAAGACCCTGGACACATATATGTATATATATATATATATATATATATATATATATATATATATATATATATATATATATATATATATATATATATATATATATATATATATATATATATGTATATATATATATATATATATATATATATATATATATATGTATATATATATATATATATATATATATATATATATATATATATATATATATATATATATATATGGTAAGTTTAATTTCCATAATACCTTTGAATAAACCATGTTTATTCAAACCATTCCAATGTTGGTTTTTGACGACTCTTCTTACAGGATTTTTTCGGATAGAGTGGATTTTTTCCAGCAGATTGGATTTTTCCTGCTAAACTAGATTTTATTATATACTGGCTTTATTGTGTATGTTTTCCATTTACCTCACAAATGAATTATTGCAATTCAATGAAACTCCAAAATGACATCTGGGTAGGACCATTACAACAGCTGAGAGGAGAAAGATACATTTTACCACCCCTTTAGATCATTATTCACCACTTAACTGTTCGTAACAACCATTATTTCGACATTTGTTTCTGGTTAACTGTATTAGTTTGCAAGTAAACCCACTATGATCACAGGCAGGTAAAATAGCTTGTTTCAAGAATCAAATATAATTATAACACTTTTAGATTGCTTTGTTGCCAGTAGATACACAAACCATTTTATTCGTTTAGTAACACAACCATTGTATTTATACGTAATACATATATAGTATAATTATTTGCCTCTCAAAATTTCTCCGAATACTCATAATTTTTAACCAATAACCAAACATATGATCTTAGACGTTGACACTCGACACTCCGGCAGGTGAGTCAACAATATAGCAGTGACAGAATCAGCCAAAATAGAGTTCAGTGGGTGTGGTATTTGAATTATGTTCGTTTTAAAGCGTGTTATCAAGGCTGTCTTTCCTTAAGTATCCTAAGTGCAGCGCAAGTTACATAAAGAAGGTTGCTGCTAAACAACCAAATGCAGAGAACGGTCGAAGCTAACATCAAAAACATGAGAAGTTTAAATTATGGTCAAAAACAGTTAAAACATCTTTAAAACTCCGAACGACGTTTACGCCAATCACAATATATATATATATATATATATATATATATATATATATATATATATATATATATATATATATATATATATATATATATATATATATATTTGTGTGTGTGTATGTAATTTTTGTTGTAAAAAATTTCAGTTTACAGTTTAGTGTGCAATGATACCTAAACATAAAACTATACCCAAGGATATTCATGAATATGAACAGAATTATATAAAGCGTTATAGCGGTCTTCGCATCTCTATGCAAATTTCTGAATTTTGTACTTCATTTACATAAGAAAAATAAGAGATAAGCTGGTAAAGATTACATTATATAAGAGAATGAGAAGAATAGAAGTGCAATTGCTAACATAAAAAGCCACAATGTGGATTTTCATTATGAAAAGGGTTTCTTTCCACCATAAAATGATAAGTTTATATACCGCCATTTAAATTTAAGGCACAAAGGGCCGAAAGCGGGGTACGCGGTATATTGTTTCAAATCCTTAGACCTAATTAATTTTTTAATTATTTTTACGAAAAACGATGTGGTAATGAGGATTTTATATAGGGGCATAGAATATTTAATACTTTGATGTAAAAACAGAATAAGAAATAACACGATACTTTCAGAATAAAGGATAATATCCTTAAACATTTGACGCGCTGTGAAAGGGGCTTAAATATTTGAAAAACAGGCTGAGCCAAAAGTATCTAAACTATTTCGTTATGCCTTTAAAAGGGTAAAAAAAAAGTATTAAGAAAATATATTTCATTTAGGTATATACAACATACAATTATTATTTTAACTTGCACCGGATGTTTCATTTCTGTTATGCACTACATAACTTAAGTATTTGATATAGTAGCAGTTGGCAATTTGATAACAACCGCAGCATCTCGTGAATGATAAGTGGTAGACTCTAAGTATGGGGTATTTTTCTAGATAGAAAACAGTAAACAATGAATTTCCGTTCAAGGAAGGGGAAATTCTGAGAAAAAAATGATGTCCTTACACCCTCAAAAGAAAGTTTAATACCAAATTATATTTTGCACAAACAGATGGATTTTTAATAAATAAAATTCACCTATATTCAGATATTGAAGAGAAAAACCACTGAGTTATAATATTTGTGCGGAACATTACTACATGTATTTTTAGCTAAAAGAGGTAGCCTATTTGCCATTAATCATTAATACAAGGTGTTTCACTTCATTTATTTTACTTAATTTGAATTTTCTTAAAAACAAATTTACTAATGAGGAGATCTCGACTTTTCAATTTTGAAAAAATTCTCCAAATGAGCGCGAACTAGGCCCGTTAGAACCCACATCTAGGGTCAGTGTAAATATATATATATATATATATATATATATATATATATATATATATATATATATATATATATATATATATATATATATATATGTATATATATATATATATAACTTAGAAAATAATGGGCCCATTTTAAATCAATTAGGTACATACCTTTCTTTGGCAAGTGGCTTGGATAAGTTTGTTACTCAGGAAAATGGCCCCGGGTTTTTCCGGAAAATTTTGTGTTTTCTTTAGGAAAAAAATTATATCTCCAGAAATAACAAAGTAAGGCAATCAAATTTGGTACGCTGGTTTGTATCATAAAAAGTATCCTATGTACCATTCAGATCTCTAAGCCAAAAGCCGCTGATTGAAAAAAAGTTAAAACGAAAAAATGGATAATTATGATAGGAGTACGAATGTGAGTAAAAATACGATACGAAATGCCTAACAAACTCCTAGATCTGTGTCTAAGTGGTTATTTTCCTTCATTTCGTTGACATATGAGCAAAAATCCATTGTAAATCAAAACTGTTTGGTAGAAATAATAAAGACGTTAGACAGTTAAAATACTACCGTATATACCTGCTAATACATACCTCGGCTAACCTGTCTGCATCAAGTTGTCGAGTCATATATGAGGAGTTCTGGTTATAGTTAGTGACTTCACTTTTTTTTAGTCTTTCATTTCACATTACTGTTATCTGATCAGATTGCTGTTATTCCGATGCATTGTTTAGCGAGTTTTTGTAAAAAAAAATCATTTAATAAAAAGGAAATGAAAACTTTTAAGACCTAATTCAATTTTAACAGCATATCAGGTTGTTTCTTCTTGTCCTAATTTAGTGAAACCGTTCCATATTTAATACAGTCTCTTTATCCAGCAAAATTGGCCCTGCTTTCCCGGAAAACTTTGAATTTGGCACGCGTGTTTGTATTATAAAGGGTGAACCATTTACCAAAATGTAGGTCTGTAAGTTTGAAGACAACAAAGCTATAAGCATTTAAAGAAAAAAAATTGGGCTTTACCTCAAAACCTCAAAGTCGTGATTTGAAACATCAAAACTGGCAAAATTTAGGCAAGGAACCTAAAAGAAATTCGGATTATATAAAGAAAATATCGCAAGAAGATTGTTCTGCAAACCCCTAAGTTTCAGCTTCAACCACCATTGCCCTTCATCTTACTAAAATGTTTCCAGAAAATTCATTTCAAATAGACCCTTTCTCTGATGCTTTGGGAGTAGTTTTAGTTAAGTTAATGGTTTTGACAATCACAGGCTGGCCCATAAGTCGTTGGTGATACCTACAATAGTTTTTTTAACATTCCCTATTGCATTTATTCACCCAAATATGATGCATATTTGTAAAAAAACTATACGCAGTAAGTGCGTTTTGGTAGCGCATTTTCATTAAATGCTTCAAAATTCTATGACTCAATTTGCTATTAACCTAAGGTTCGTCGGCTAGGAAACCAGTTTTCTCGGAAATATTTAAAGTTTATTTTCGAAAAATTTTTGTAAATTTTCAAACGATAAGTTATTTTGATTAAATATGGTACATTGATTCTACCATATAGGTTATACTGGTGACCAAATTGATGCCTGCTTGCACTAAAGAGACATATTTGCAATTAACAACATTTATATGAAAATTCATTCACAGAACGCACTTGCTGCGTACAGACTTTTAATGAATTTTTCCTGAAGAAAATTCACCAATGGAGAGATCCTGACTTTTGAATTTTGAAAAGTTTTTGCAAATGAGTGCGAGCTAGGAGCCCTAGAAGCAATATACGAGGTCAGTTTTAATTTTTATATGTTTATATATATATATATATATATATATATATATATATATATATATATATATATATATATATATATATATATATATATATATATATATATATATATATATATATATATATATATATATATATATATATATAGCTGTGTGTGTCACACCGATAACTCAAAAAGTAATAGGCCGATTTTGATCAGATTTGGCGCGTCAAGAAAATTGGACTAGGTTTAATGGAAAAATTTTGAGTTTTCTTTAAAAAAAATATCTTAATAGTCACAAAAGCTATGGCAATCATTTGTTAGGTGGATTTACGATATAAGTAGTAAACTATACACCAAAATTTAGATTTTTATGTTACAAGAAAAAAAAGTTAAAAAAAAAATTTGGTGCCAGATGATTTCTTGCTACGTCTAGCCTTTTTACTCATTACGTAGAAGCAGCTATCTTTGTTGATAGGCGACAGTGTATTTGCGATGACACGTTTTGCTTGGCAAATATATGCAATAGTTATTAGACTAAATAACGAATGAGTGAACATTAATAATCAGAAATTAACGGGTAAAAGACATTACAAACTACCTTTTTCAGCGAAATTAAACTACCTTGTTTGTACTCATATTCTGGTAATATTAAAGCAGAAGCACGATTTGCCAAATTCAAACATCAGATAACACATATAATATGAGTCTACGTACGAACAAGGGAATTGAATGAACTTTAATTGCTGAAATTCAGAACACGAACTGTTCATAAAAGCATCCCTTATTACGTTCGATATTTCGCCCTCAAAAATAACTAACTGTATGTATCACCAAGCGAGCAGAATATGAAACAGTTTATTTGTATGCCGCTGTTTCTATCCTAAAAATAAAAAAATCGAACTAAAACGCAATAGCGAGCTAGAGATAAGCTGAAAATGCAGGGCTCACTAAATTCGCATTTCCTGAGGCGTTTAGACATTACGGTCACGTGGTAACTGTCAAGGATAGAAATAAATAAAGGAAGTATGGAAAAGAGTAAGTCTTAACTTCATGCCAAACTCGATTTGCGTTCTTCTTTGAAAGGGAACCCTCTGAGAATTATAACCTCATCAATCGTTAATGAAGAATTTTAGTAATTCCATGCACATCCATAAAATGTAGAAGCGGCTTGATGGAAACTCGGAGCTACGACTAATTTATAGTTCCATGTGGATTTATAGTTGAGAACAAATATTACATATGTTATTATTGATTTATATTACTTTTACCTCCATCTTTTATTTTAGTTGCAAACATATACCATGTAAAAGACTGAGGTTGGATACCGTGTCTGGAAACTGAAAGAAAGATCAGAATCACCCTAAAGACCAAAAAACTAATTAGAAATAATTATGCGCTACATACGTACTTCAACAACGAAGTTGTCTTCATCGGTAGCTGTCGCTTAACTGTTGTGTTAGCCGGAAGCTTCTACTACGATTTTCAGACAAACGTCCCCCCCATTCAAAAAGTCTGGACACAGCAAGTACGTTATGATAGTGAAATTTCATAGAAATTATCTGGCATCAAATATTTTTCATAACTTTTTTTTCTTGCAACATCAGAACCTAGTACGTAGGTTACCTTTTATATCATAAACCTACCTGCCAAATTTGGTTACCATAGCTCTTCTACGTTTTGTGATAATTTTTTTTAGAAAGAAACCTCAAATTTTTCCTGGTTAACAAACTTGTCTAAGCCACTTGAAAGGGGATGGTACTTGCCGTATATTATTATAATCAACTCTTTATTTTTTGAGTTATCGGTGTGAATATATATATATATATATATATATATATATATATATATATATATATATATATATATATATATATATATATATATCTTTCAGAATGTTGCACTACACAGTAATCACTTTTAAATATACACTTTATTTGTTTGCTGTACATTTTGTGATGTTTTATTTGTTTACGTGGACTGCAGTTTCGAACCGTCCTGTTTCATCATCAGCACGCTACTGACTATGATCGTTCCTGTGTGGTCTATGTCTTAAATCGTACGTAACATCTGCGTGTTGAGCTTCTATTGGTCGATTTACTGTTCTCTGGTTGGTTGTGTTTTCGGATTGTGTCGACTGTATCGGCTTCCTGTTTTGATTATTTTGGTTTGAGAATTTGTCTATTTGTATGGCTTTTATTAAGTTTTGTTTAAATGTTTGTACTTGGATTTGTTCTGGGATTAATTGTTTCTTATTGTTTGTTTGTTGAATGTAGTATTGTTTCCCATTTTTTTTGTGATCTTTAATATATATATATATATATATATATATATATATATATATATATATATATATATATATATATATATATATATATATATATATATATATATATATATATATATATATATACATGAACATATAAGAATTGTAACTGAGCCCGTATATGGGTTCTAGAGGTCCTAGTTCACGTACAATTGAAAATATTTTTTCGAAATTCAAAAGTCGTGATCTTCCCTTTAGTGACTTTTTTCTACAAAAATTCACTAAAAAGAGCGTTTACGTAGCAAGTGTTTTGTGGTACCGAATTGTCAAAAAGTATTTTATAACCTGATTTAAAAAAAAAGGCCTGGAAAATTGGTTAAGGTAATACAGAACTTATTTTTGTGTTTTACTTCTGCTTTTTAATTTCACAGCAAATTCCTTGAAAAGTTTCCACTAAGTCCAACAGCTGTATAAATCCTGATATTATCTAGATTTCTTTATCAACGAACATCTTTTAATATTTAAACAACCCATCGCGAGGGCTTACAGCCCAAATACTACTCGTACCATGCGTGTCGACAAGGAGGAAAGAGGCAACTTCAAATTCTAGACTTGAAGGTTTGGAGGTTCGTAGGAGAGGGAAAAACATGTGCCGGCAAGGAATTTCACAACATGGAAGTCCTCGGCACAAAAGAGCGGTCATATTCTATGTCTGGTGACCTGGACAGTAAAAGGGTGCATTCGCTCTGTTCCCCTGGTAGATCTGTTTGGGGCAGCAGGTGGAGCAAGCTCCTCTGAGCAGTGCCCGTGCCGTCGGTGGGCAAGGGATGGTAGCCTTTGGGCGAGGGAGCAGTATTCGAGGTTTAGCCTTATTTGTGAAGTACATAAGGTATAGATATTAGCTGGTGAAAAGTATTTGCATGTCCGGAAGAGGAAACCTAATTACTTAGCAGCCGCTTCTTTAATTGATGTGATATGTTGATGCCAATTGAGATTACTATCTACAGAAATGCCAACAAAAGAAAAGGACTCATTGCGTTGAATAACTTGGCTGTTTATTCTGATGGGTCTAGGGCTAGTGTATCCCTTATGAGATAGAAAGCAAGACTGAGATTTGGTGGTGTTGAATTGTACAAGATTTCTACTTCCCCAGTCTAATATTTTTGGAGATCCACAGACACAGAACCCTCCATGAGTCTGCGATCGTCATTTAATAAGGCTACAGAAGCAGGCGTAGAATATTGTACATTTGAGTGGAGGGTGATGTCGTCCGCGTAACTGTGAACTGGGTTGGATGTGCTAGAGAAGAGGGCGAGGGATTCCTGCATCAATTGGATACAGTTTAGAGGAATGGCCATCCACGACAACATAAATGCTCCGGTTGGAGAGGAAATTTGCTGTCCAGTTACAGAGTTTTGGTGGTTGGCCATAGGCCAGTAGTTTATTAAGCAGCGCTGCGGACCAGACCTGGTCAAATACTTTGGATATGTCTAGAGCGACAATCTGGGATTCACCATGTGGTTCTATAGACTTGTTCCAAGAAAGGGTGACAAAGGAAAGGAGGTCGGAAGTTGATCTGCGCTAACGGAATTCATACTGCCTGTCATGGATTAGACTCTGTTTTTCAAGAAATTTTAGTAATTCTGTGTTTATATACTTTTCCATCACTTTAGAGACGGCTGAAAGGAGACAAATAGGCCTGTAGTTGCTAGGAAGCGCTTTGGATCCTTTCTTGGGGACGGGTTGTACTCGAGCAGTTTTCTAGTTAATAGGGAATATACCTCTATTGTAAGAAGTCTGAAACAGACAAGTCAGAACAGGAGCAAGTTCTGGTGCGCATTTTTGAGAACAACTGCTGCGATCTCGTCAAGGCCAGAGGCTTTCCTGTTATTAAGGGAAGAGAGCATCTTTCGTACCTTTTAAGTTTTGAAAATGATATGCGTCATTTTATGCGCGACATTGAGGACTGTTTGTGGTCGAGAAACAGAGTCTTGAACTGAAGGCTTCACAAATATGAGAGTTTGATCAAGACTAACCAAATAGTAAGTATTAGCTTGATTATATTTAGAAGCTGACGCAGTAAGTCCCTAATCTTGTCTTAACTTAACCTAACTATCGAGATTAACCTTGCCCTTGCTGAGTTATTTAAATAAAAATTTTGTTTCATCTCTACCGGGTTAAATCTTTAATAAGTAACTTAAATTTGAAGCTTAGATTAATTAATGTTGCTGTATCTGGCTACTGAATAATCAAGGTAGGGTCCTCAACTTACTAATAAATTTATGAAAGTGGTTAACTTTTTGAAAGTGGTTCAAGGTCCAATCACCACTTCACACCACGGTATTGATGTAGGTTCACCATTAAGGCCGGAAAAAAATAATATTTAAAATCTAACAATCCAAATTTTTGCAGAATATCTCAAAAACCAATTTTTTTTAGATGTCTAACCGCCATTTTGTTGGGCTTTTGACTGCGCAACTTTTCTCTCATATAACCAAGTCTGTAACTGCTACTGTTTTGAAGATCCCCATAGTGGCCCTCCTTATCTTGGACACACTGTGTAACAATTCGAAAAGGGCGCTATAACTGAAAGTATGCTGACTGGGGTTTGTTAGAAAATCAAATTAACGTAACAAAGGATTATCGTATAACTAGGTGTAAATTACAACCTACAAACATAATTGAATTATATAAGAGAACGTGCAAATTAGCAAGGTATTCCTCATGCGGTCCTGTCATCTGAAATGTAATTTAACAATTATTTGTACGTGATAAAACCCTTGATTTGAAATCAGGGGTTATCATTTGTTGCTGCTTGTCTTGCACCTTTAAGAACTTGATTATTCAATTAACCAATTTATCTCGAGAGAAAGAGCGTCGGTGGTTCAGGGGTAAGAATGTGTGTCTCTCAACCGAAGGGTACTGGGTTCGATCCCAGGGTACTCCTTTCACTTTTTCACTACAAACTGTAAAATTAACATCAACCAAGGTTCTGGTATTGTATTTGAGCAAGTTGAATGTCTGCACGTTCCGCCCTTCGGAGGGGGCGTGAAGCCGTCGGGCCCGTGTCCATGCGATGTTGGGCACGTTGAAGATCCCTACCCACCCTACAGGAAGGCAGGTGTTCGGCAAAATTTCCAGGCCAGTGAGATGAAACTGCCCCCGGGCGTCGGTGATTGGCCGTAGTCGCGGAATTAGGCCGACGTTAAAGAAACAAAACATAATCTCGAGAGAACATTATTTTTATAAAGCACCTTTAATGTGAAAAGGATTTATAGCTAGATAAGATCTCCACTGACTGTCAACTATACGGTGATCTAGAGTTCATCTGTATGCAACTTAAAAAATATTGACAGACAATCTCGCTGTGTAAAATTCTACACAAAGTCGGAAGGATATTTCGCTCAAATAGCTCACCTAGAAAAATTCCAACACCACTTTAGCTATCAAACACGCACCCCAATCACCGAATACAGAGGTTAACAAATTAATTAATACTCATCAGACGATGACTCGAAATACACCTGACAACGCCGCAACTAGTTTAAAGTAAAAACTCGAATTATCGACACCACTATTAGTACAGGCAATAGAGAATTTTTTTCTACATTAAACTGCAGGAGTTTTTTTTTGATAGATAGGTTCAAAATAACGTACTGAATGTAAAAACACAAAATCCTTACAAATTAGGAGGGCGGAAGTGCCGCCATTTTGAAAAAAACCGTTTCGACCTATATCTCCGTAACTGTGCACTTTAGACCAAAAATGGTAATGACCTTTATTATAGATAATTGCATTTCTCATCTTTTTTTGTTGAATATTTTTTTTGTATCACTCACCGTTTACAACTTATACGAGTATTTGCATTCATTTATTGACTTTTTTACCTATATCTTTATTATTAATTGTTTAAAAAATAAATGCTTATAACTTAACTTTTCAATCGACACATTTTCTAGAACTTTCACTTAAAACGTTTTTTTCTAAAATTATTATTAGTGCATTTTATTTTAAAAAATTCACTAATGAGGAGACCCCGACTTTTGAATTTTGAAAAAAAAAATTGAAATCGGCGCTAATTATGCCCCCTAGAACACATATCCGAGGCAGTTTCAATTTTTATATGTATATATATATATATATATATATATATATATATATATATATATATATATATATATATATATATATATATATATATATATATATATATATATATATATATATATATATATATATATATATATATATATATATATATATATATATATATATATATATATATATATATATATATATATATCACACCTATAACTGCCGATTTTAATTAAATTTGGTGAATACCTTTCTCTTCTAAGTGGCTTGAATAAGTTCCTTAGCCAAGAAAATCGGCCTAGGTCTTTTCGGAAAATTTTGTGTTTTCTTTAAAAAAAATTCATATCTCCGGAAATAACAAAGTAAGGGCAACTAAATTTGGTTTTAGGTCATTATAGGTAAATTACCTACCAAAATTTCGGTCTGTAGGTTCAAAGACGAAAAAGTTATAGGCATTTAAAGACAAATAAATTGGAGTTTTCCCCAAAACGTTAAAGTCGCGATTAAAAACGTCGAAATTGGCAACATTTAGGCAAAGAACCTGAAGCTAATATAAGTTATAGAAATAAAATGTCTCAAGAAGAATGTTTTACAAAGCCTGACTTTTTACCTATATCTTTGTTAATAAATGTTTAAAAAATAAAATGCTTATAACTTTACTTTTCAGTCGACAAATTTTCTACAATTTTTACGAAATCTTTTTTTTGTAAAATCAATATTCTCAAAATTATAACGCGTTAAATGTTGCACTTTTCAATCGACAAATTTTTCTGGAAATATTTTAGTAAAATGAAGGACAATGACGGTTGAAGCTAAGATGTTGCACTTTTCAATCGACAAATTTTTCTGGAAATATTTTAGTAAAATGAAGGACAATGACAGACAAAGTTATAACTTTGAGAATATTGATTTTAGAAAAACTAGTTTTTCGTAAAAATTGTAGAAAATTTGTCGACTGAAAAGTTAAGTTATAAGCATTTTATTTTTTAAACAATTATTAACAAAGATATAGGAAAAAAAGTCAATAAATGAATGCTAATAATCGTATAAGTTGTAAACGGTGAATGATACAAAAAATATATTTTACAAAAATGATGAAAAATGCAATTATCTACAATAAAGGTCATTACCATTTTTGGTCTAAAGTGCACGGTTACGGAGATATAGGTCAAAACAAGTTTTCTCAAAATGGCGGCACTTCCGCCCTCCCAATTTGTAAGGATTTTGTGTTTTTACATTCAGTACGTAATTCTCAACCTATCTATCAAAAAAATAATAATAATAATAATAACTCCTGTAGTTTAGTGCATTATGGACAAGAGTAACGGGCTCCTCTATTGCCTGTACTATATCAACTGTGGTGTTGTTTATATTTATATCAAATAACCTCGCAAGTTATTTCTGCAAATAAGACTGCAAAAGATTTAGTGGACCTGTATAATTTATAACTGTCCATAAAACAATGCTGGAAGCAACCTGAAATGCCATATTTTACTTCCAAACAAGTTATTATGCCCAAGAATTTAGTAAAAACTTCATAAAACACAATTAGCTGTAATAACGAGCATTTTTAGCTTCATCAAAAGTTCTTTTAAACGCAAAACAAGTATATCCATAGGATTTTTGTAAATACACAATCCGTAACGTGTAAACTAGGGGTGTTAATCAAACTGCAATGGTACGAAAATCATGTTGTTAAACTACATTTGCTCTAAAGCGATTTTTACACGTAACATCTGGTTATAGACAGGTTGGAATACTCTACGTTAGGCAAGTTGTTTCACTTTGTTGGATATTTGTGTATTGCAATCTGCTTTGTGTAGCCTAAATGCCTCCTTTTTACATGTAAAAGGCACTGCAAAATATAAATGGGCGGTAGAGCGAAAGTCCTTTGGCTTTTGACACCACAGTAACAGCGATCTCTAGAGCGACGCCTTCTAGTAAGTCTAACTACACTGCGCTAAGCTCCGAAAATCATATTAGGTGTATGAAATGACCCCAAACGAACAGTGCACGGGAAAAAATACTATGTATATATGCCTAATATGTTGACACAAAAGGGGATTCCAAATTTTCTCTAAGACTTGACACAATATGTAAACTAACGGATATTCCTTGGCAGACGTAATTACTGTGCTCGTTCTAAATAGCCTACTGCACCATTGCGATCCGTCAAATGTCTAAAATGAAATAAGGGATACTACATTCAGACTTGGAGACTACTTCTCTGGCTTCACTGTTGGTTTTCGTTTTTATATGTGAAGGACGTAGCCAGCGCGTAAGCTAACTGGATCAAGTGGCCTTTATGAATTCTGGATGCTCTAGGATGTTCTTCAACGTTTCTGTGACTATAGTTTCGCTGTTTGACAGCATTCTCATACAGATAAAAATTGAATTAGTACGATATCATGACAACTACAAATAAAGATCTGTTGCTATGTTATGATATTTATCAAATTGAAAATAAAATAAAACCCAGATGACAGATGAGGCTTTGAAAATGTCTACGTGATGTATGTCAATATTTAACATAAAAATAGAACTAGCCTATAATAACTATGATAACAGTTACAACAATAAAATAACTAAACAATAACAGTATAAAATCAGTATCTATACAACGAAATTATCGACATACATCAACTTGTTATCTTATTACAAGTTTTTTAAAAGAATAGTTAAATTTTATTTCTATTATTTAAATAGAAAGAAGAATATCCAAGAAAGGGGAATCTATTAAATCAGTTTGCTCGTTTAAAACAATGTATCAATTGTCGTATGTGTGCTTTTTGACTTCTAAAGCTTCAAAAAGTCCAGTTTACCTTTGTCATTATAAAAATGTAGTGAAGCCAGAGAAGTAGTATCCAAGTCTGTATGTTGTATGGACCGGTTTCACCAAGTAAGGGCAACAACAATCAATGAAATAAGATATGTTTTGAATCAGTTATTCTGATGCCCCCAAGATTAGGCACGGCATTATCTGGAAGAACCCGCAAAACCAACGATATGTTATCAGCAAAGAGAGTTATCGTATGGTGCAGCACTAAAACTGGTTCATTGAAATAAAGTTAAAACAAGGTTGGGCCAGCGATCTTACCCTGTAGTACATCAGGTTCTATCGCCCTCCATTCAGATGTCAGAAATTATCATGTCCTTTAGTAATTTACAGTCACATATTGTTTCCTGTTTGATTCGTACGACTTTACAAAAATCAACGACGTCTCCCCTGAAGCCCACCAATTCCAATTTAAATAACAGTATGTCATGGGACATGATGTCAAAATTTTATAAAAATTCTGCATTAGACGCATATTTTTTTCTTCCCTATCTGGTCCATCCGTAACTTTCTGCCTATCGATTACATTTGACTATTGATTCGTTTTCCCTTTAAGTGACCATCTTGGTTTTCACAACATGTTTCGTATTTTTCTAAAAAGGCAACTTCTCATAATGACATCGTTTTTTTCAAATATTTTCGCTCAATGTAATAGGAGCTGTAATTCAAAGCCATTTGTCAAAGTTTTGCAGTCATGGTTTCTTTAGAAGCATATTTTGTCTACGAAAATTAGCTAAAATAACTGTTAACCCTTAACTGGTATCGTCGGGTCAGAATTGACCCGGCGCATCTTTAACTCACCACAGATTAGGCGCTTGCGCAGTTACGCGGTGGGTTTTCCCCGAAAATGTATTATAAAGAAATCTACTTACTAAACTTAATAATTATTAACTACTTACCAAGTTTTCCTCTAGTTAGTTATACGTTATAGTAGATAAAAACTCCCTTAAAAAGTTAACCTTTAAATTTAAAATATCCACTGAATTAATCACAGTATCACAATTATTTTGTCCACTTATTAAGCAACCCGAAGTAGTTACCATCATAATAATAACAATTGTCTTGTTAGAACATGTAAACAACAACGAAACGATCTAATTAAAAATCAATCCGACGCGAAGACGAAAATTACTACGTAGTGGTAGTAGCTACACATACTCTGCCAAAAGTCCACTACAAACTAGAAGTGTGTAATTTTATAGCGCACAACAGATTGCTTATTCGGTCGTTTTCGACAAAGATCATCAAGATTCGGCGATCATTTCGCACTGAAGTATCGCATTTCCTGAAAGCGCCGAACAATACACACCGCCGCCCGCCTGCTTTATATGGATATGGATGTATATAACTTCTGCAACGATTAACACTATACTTATTCTGATTCTGTATTAATGGCTGCCGACTCTCTGCGATCCTCGATATACTAATTTTGTTTGTTGAATGCAGGAGGTAAAAAAGTAAATAAAAATTTATTAAAATATAGCATAGCAAAAATATTATTTTTTCCACGGCAGGCGGCAGTGCGCACGCACGGGCGCACTTATTGAGGAGCCGCCCCTGATGATTTGGTAAATGTGGGTCGTATAACTATTTTATCGGGATTTGCAGCGAATTATTAAAGAGTGTCAATAAAAGATAACAGTGATTTCTGTAAATTTACCTTTCAAATCCTTGGCTTTAGTTATAAAATGCACATTCTATACCACAAAAACGAGAATTCTATACGGCTTATCATTAAATATACAAACTTTGGTTTCAAGCACTCAGCTAGCACATTTACTCAGCCTAGTTGACATAAGTGGTGTTCTGTTGAGTGTGCCTTCTCTTAGAGCGTGTATGCTGAAAGATGCAAACTTGACAGGTCGGTACAATTTGTTAAGGGGTATATGTTTACTCAAATGACTAAGTATACAATGAAATTGTGAATAAACATAGTAGCATTTTAGTGTATTTTCATTAAAAAAATATTAGTGAATTTTCATGAAGAGAATTTTCTTAATGAAAATTCACTAGTAGAGAGGTAACGATGGAGACACTTTCGGAATTTTTTTTCTAAATGATCGCGAATAAGGGCCCCTAGAACATGGGTTCTAAAAATTTTAAGTGACCATGTATATGGATACATGGTCAGTATAAATTTTTATATGCTTATATATAAATTTATATATATATATATATATATATATATATATATATATATATATATATATATATATATATATGTTCAGAAAGATTTCCGCGGTCTTTAATGTGAGACATACTTGGTTCTCGGGTTGAACCGCGTCCAGAATTTATTAAAATTCGACGTTTCGGTTCCTGTTTTGGAGCCGTTTTCAAGTGGTAAAGGGAATATGTAAGGACACTCTAAGGTCTCAATCTGCCTACTCCTTAGAGTGGGGGACAAAGGTGGGTATAGGAAAATGTAAGGACTCTCTAAGGCCTCAATCTGCCTACTCCCCAAATATCGCCGGAGATCGTCTGTGAGGTCCCAGTGTGTTCAACCCAGATCTCTCTGGTGCCTAGGGTTGAACACACTGACACCTCACAGACGATATCCGGCGAGATTTGGGAAGTAGGGAGATTGAGGCCCCATAATCGCGTAACAACAACCCAACCCACCTTTGTCTACCGCTCTAAGAAGTAGGCAGATTGAAGCCTTAGATTATCCTTACATATTTCCTTTACCCACCTTTGTACACCACTCTAAGGAGTAAGCAGATTGAGGCCTTAGATTGTCCTTTACCTCTTGAAAATGGCTCCAAAACTGGAGCCGAAATGTCGAGTTTTCATAAATTCTGGACGCGGTTCAACCCGAGAACCAAGTATGTCTCATTTTTGAGTTATCGCTCGAATACAATATATATATATATATATATATATATATATATATATATATATATATATATATATATATATATATATATATATATATATATATATACATATATCATACATATTATCGCTCGAATACAATATATATATATATATATATATATATATATATATATATATATATATATATATATATATATATATATATAGATTGTATTCGAGCGATAACTCAAAAAATACTCACCTGATTTGAACGAAACTTGGCACATGTCTTCATTTCATTAAACCCGCTAACGAGTTCGTACATCAGCTATAACGGAGATTTTTGTCCCTAAACATATACAACAATATTTTTAATACGCTTTATTTTTGAACGTTTTAGATTAACTGGAATAAGACTTTATGTTAGCTAGAAATGATGCAAGTAAACGTCTGTTATCAATTTGTAATTCAGAACATTTTCTGTTTTCTCTAAATTAAAAATAAAAGCTGAAAGACCACCACTCTAAGGAGTAGGCAGATTGAGGACTTTGAGTGTCCTTGCATATTTCCTTTACCTCTTGAAAATGGCTCTAAATAGGAGCCAAACGTCGAGTTTTCATAAATTCTGGACGCGGTTCAAACCGAGAACCAAGTATGTCTCATATATATATATATATATATATATATATATATATATATATATATATATATATATATATATATATATATATATATATATATATATAGTATTCGAGGGATAACTCAAAAAATACTCAAACTTTTAGAGTAACTGGAATATGACTTTATGTTAGCTAAAAATGATGCAAGTAAACATCTGTTATCAGTTTGTAATTCACAACATTTTGTGTTTTATCTAAATTTAAAATAAAAGCTGAAAGACATGAATTGAAACGACCTAAGTTGGTAAAGTCCAATGCCTGACAAAGACACAGTAGTTAGCTGCACTGCGTAGATCGATATATACGACAGGAGCAAACAATAGAAATAACAAATAAAACATACTATCCGTATTGGCGTCGGCGATGTCTCTGCCACTAAAATGCTGACACCGTTGTCAACACCATGTTAATGCGCGAAAGTGAAAGTAAAGTACGTACAGCCCTCTTTCGCACGACGTCAGCGGTATGAAATTAAAAATGAGGTGATTGTAAAAGTTATTGTTTTTAGGTGGGAGATTCAATACATTTTTTAAAAGCACTATAGTTGTAGCCTGATGAATGGCCCCAATTAAAGTTTCAAACCGAAAATGTAGCATAGAATGAAAAGATCAATGGTTTACCGTTATGCTACGGATATAACATCGCGCAAACAAACATTTTTAATAGTCTCCTTGGCCAAGCGGTAACGTGTACGACAGATACGCTGCGGTCACCGGAGTTCTCGATCCGATTCTATTCTAGCGAGATCCAACTAACATATTTTTTTGTTTCACTTTAATATTTTATAGAAACAATAGTTTCCAGATTTCATACGTTTCGATCCAGTTCTCATTTTCTTTAAAACGCCTGGATAACTTCGTCACATTTGCATCTAAAATTATAATTTTCAGCACCTATTTTTATTGTTGATATTACTGAATTTTTATTAAGAAAATTCACTAGCAGAGAAATTGCTTTTAAAAAACATTTGTTGTTGAAACAAACGGTTCGATTAGGTTGACTTAAACGAAATCATCCAGGCGATTATAAAGGAAAAAAAGTTCGGGACGCAGCAAGTGCGTTATGGTAGTGAATTTTTATTAAATCCTTCAAATTTGAATAACTCAATTTTATATAAACTTAAATAGTTGAATTTTGGTATATTACATATCCACCAAATTTCATTAAAATAGCTCTGTAATTTTTGGAGAAACAAATTTTTTTCATAAGAAAACTGAAAATTTAAATAACTCAATTTCCTATAAACATGGAAAGTTGAGTTTTGGTATGTTGGAAGGCCTTTTCCAAGGATATATATGCACAAAATTGTATTATAATAAATTTCTAATTTTCGGAGTTTTTTTTTTTCGAAAGACAACTTAAAATTTTCCCGGAAAACCTTGTTCGATTTTCTTGGCTAACAAACCTATCCAAGTCATTAATAAAAGAAAGTTACTTGCCAAGTTTCATCGAAATCGGTGGATTATTTGTTGAGTTAGCGGTTGGATATAAATATATATATATATATATATATATATATATATATATATATATATATATATATATATATATAAACATATAAACATATAACAATTGAAACTGACCCCGGATATGAATTCTAGGGGTCCTAGTTTGCGCTCATTTGAAAAAATGTTTGCAAAGTCTCACCATCGATACCTCTCTATTAGTGATTTTTTTTTAAATAAAAATTTACTAATACCTGCCGTGTTTAAAATTTTGCAGATACTTTCCTTTTCAGAGTACTTAGATATACCAAATTTTACTTTTCTAGCTTCATAAAAAATTGAATTTGTTCATTCTTGAACACAAGATTTACAAATCTCTTTTAACTACATTGCGAATCTTATAAACGTCAAGAAATACTTACAAAAAGTCAGTCTCCTGTTTAGTACAAAAATTTAAAAGTGCAGAAAAATTTTCTAAAAACAAATTGTGTCGGTTACCTAGTAGCCCCTTTTACATAGAATTACATGAAAACCACCTAGTACAGGCAATAGAGGAGCCCGTTACTCTTGTCCATAATGCACTAAACTACAAGAGTTATTTTATATATATATATATATATATATATATATATATATATATATATATATATATATATATATATATATATATATATATATATATACATACATACATATAAAAATTGAAACTGACCCCGGATGTGTGTTCTAGGGGGCATAATTAGCGCCTATTTCAAAATTTTTTTTGAAGATTCAAAAGTCGGGTTCTCCTCATTAGTGAATTTTTTTAAAGAAAATGCACTAATATTAATTTTATAAAAAAAAGTTTGAAGTAAAAGTTCTAGAAAATTTGTCGATTGAAAAGTTAACTTATAAGCATTTTATTTTTAAACAATTATTAACAAATGTATAGGTAAAAAAGTCAATAAATGAATGCTAATAGTCGTATAAGTTGTAAACGGTGAGTGATACCAAAAAAAATATTTTTCAAAAAAGATGATAAAGGCAAATATCTACAATAAAGGTCATTACCATTTTTGGCCTAAAGTGCACAGTTACGGAGATATAGGTCGAAACGGTTTTTCTCAAAATGGCGGCACTTCCGCCCTCCTAATTTGTAAGGATTTTGTATTTTTACATTCAGTACGTAATTCTGAACCTATCTATCAAAAAAAACTCCTGTAGTTTAATGCAGAAAAAATTCTCTATTGCCTGTACTAACCACACTACCGCTATATTTGTTTATTGTCATTAGTACGTACACTTGGAGAACTCAAATCACCGAAACACATCTTTTTAATGACCTCG
Organism: Tillus elongatus; assembly: GCA_964006375.1. Lineage (NCBI taxonomy): Eukaryota > Metazoa > Arthropoda > Insecta > Coleoptera > Cleridae > Tillus > Tillus elongatus. The sequence goes on along the minus strand of OZ023266.1, from coordinate 22,927,489 downwards.
TTTCACTAACAAAGTTAGCCTCATCAGTGGATGAAAAATTCCACTTAAAAAGATGTGTTATGGTGATTTGGGTTCTCTAAGTGTACTTACCAGTGCTCATCAGGGGTTCCAATCTTCACTTAGTGTATTGTTATTAACCTATGAACCTTCTACCTAATTAAGGTACTAAATAACGGAACAGATTTCTGTTTGTCTTAAGATTGGTTTAATTTTATGACGGTCCTTGCACAAAATGCAACTCATTAATCAGTCTAACAGAAAAAAAGTCTGGACGCAGCAAGTGCGTTATGGCAGTGAATTTTTATAAAAATGCTTTGAATAGCAAATATGTATTTTTAATGCAAGCAGTCATCAATTTGGTTACCGGTATAACCTATATAGTAGAAACAATGTGCCATATTTTATCAAAATAACTTATTGTTTGAAAATGTACAAAAATTTCCCGACAATACACTTTAAATGTTGGTTTCCTAGCCAACAAACCTTAGGTTAATAGCAAATTCAGTTATTAAAATTTGAAGCATTTAATGAAAATTTGCTACCAAAACGCACTTACTGCGTCTTGATTCATTTTCTTACATACATATTTCGATAAAAAATGCAATAAAATAAGGCTGTTCGAAAAAAAATTGTAGGGATCACCAACGACTTACGGGCCAGGCTGTGATTGTCGAAATAATTTTATAAGATGCAGCTCAAGACACCCTATAATTAGCTTATACAATTTTTTCTCGTCTCTTGTATAATAATAATTATATTGAGCTTTACCGTAGAAATGCGTCACCCTGTATATATGTAAACAGATCACTACTGAACGTACATGGATTCCAGGGGGCCTAGTTTACGCTCATTTGAAGAAATCTTCTTAAATTCTAAAGTCTCGGTCTCCTCATTGATGAATTTTTTGTATGAAAATTAGCTAAAAATTATAGACCATTGAATCATAGACTAAAACTACCGCCAAAGCATCAGAGAGAAAATAACTAACCTGTTGCATATCAGCTCTTTTTGTACAACTTCGATCCTTTATATGTGTCGATAAAACATAACAAACACTGCTTAGTCCACCCACTAACATTAATAAAATCATAAAGGAATGATTTGCACTTGTATATAAAAATTACCAAATAACACAAATATGGTGTCAACTGAAATAGATAAAACAATCTAATACCATACGATAAACGTCAGTTACAGCGTGTAACAGACCTGCGCAATAATATCAAATGTTCCGTTGCCAGGCAACGCTCAGACATACTAGATATCATTACGCCAGGTTTGCCATTGTCAATGAAACGCGGTGATACTAAAAATAAATGTTTCAAATTTGAATAGCTCAATTTTCTGTAAACCTAGAAAGCTGAATTTTGGTACATATTTAGTTCTTTCCCAAAGCAACATGTACACCAAATTTCTTCAAAAAAGCTTTGTAATTTTCGGAGAAAAATTTTTTTTCTAAAGAAAACTCAAAAATTTCCCGGAAACCTTGTCCGATTTTCCTGGCTAACGAACTCATCCAAGCTAAAAGAAAGGCATTTTCCGAGTTTCAACAAAATCGGTTAATTATTTTTTGAGTTATCGGTTGGATACATACATACATACATACATACATACATACATACATACATACATACATACATATATATATATATATATATATATATATATATATATATATATATATATATATATATATATATATATATATATATATATATAAACATAAAAATCAAAACAACTGATCCCGGATATGGGTTCTAGAGGCCCAAATTCGCGACCATTTGAAATTTTTTTTGCAAAGTCCCACTATCGATACCTCTCTATTAGTGAATTTTTTTAAACAAAAATTCACTAAAAAATAAATTTACGGTACTATGACTTGTTCGGATTTTAAGAAAGCCAGATGTGGCTCTAGTAAACTTCTTTTATTTTTGTTAAACGAAACACTAAATCGTTTACCTAGAATGGCTATTACGCTCCTGCAAAAGCCATCTCCGCTAGTTCAAATAAAAATTTGATTGCTGATTAAATGTTTGCATTACACAGATCTAATTTCAGTGACATTACGCTATCGCATTACGGAGGTGGCCGTGAAGGGTGGAGCTGTCCATTATGTGCTTTCGTACACCTAGGATGAGTTGATGACAAGAGCGATGTTGCGAGTTTGTAATTGCTTACTTGATTTTGACAGTACTTAAATATGCATGAAATGACAAACATTACAGTATTTGTATTTGTGAATAGGGGAATCGGTACACATATCTTTTTAACGATTTTTTTTCTTTATAAAAAAATCTAGTAGAGAAGTTACAACTTTTAGAGTATAGACAATATATACATACAGACTTGGAGACTAATTCTCTGGATTCACTGTTGGTTTTCGTTTTTGTAGGTGAAGGACTTAGCCAGCGCGTAAGCTAACTGGAGCAAGTGGCCCTTACGAATTCTGGATGTTCTAGGATGTTCTTCAATGTTTATGTGACTATAGTTTCGCTGCTTGACAGCATTCTCAGACAGATAAAAATTGAATTAGTACGAAATCCTGACCACTACAAATAAAGATCTGTTGCTACGTTATGATATGATGTTTTGATCAAAAAATTTTATCAAATTGAAAATAAAATGAAACACAGATGACAGATGACGCTTTCAAAATGTCTGAGTGATGTATGTCAATATTTAACATAAAAATAGAACTAGCCTATAATAACTGTGATAACAGTTACAACAATAAAATAACTAAACAATAACAGTATAAAAGCAGTCTCTATACAACGAAATTATTGACATACATCAACTCATTATCTTATTGAAAGTTAGAAAATAATTCATTTGACTTTTCAATATATAGGAAACCAACTTACACTGACACAACCATAGCATTCATGTCACCCTTTTTTCACAAAAGCTGTCAGCCTACCATTCTATGATACATCGTGCATTTTCAATACCTACGTCACAAAATAATTTTGAAAAATAACATTCAATAATTAAGCAAACAGCATCTAATAATGGCTACTCTGATAAAATGATAGAGAGAAAAGAATACAAATTAGCGATTCATTTAATTTATACAAATATTAGATACAAAGAAGACAACAGATACGTTTCGATAATTTATTTTGGAACCATTTCAGAAAACATTTCAAACATTTTCACCTGTACAAATACAAAGGTAGCTCTTAAATCATACAACACGACGCGCGATTTACTATTTAACGCGAAAGAAAAATCTTGTTTCCTGACAAAATCTGGAGTTTATAAATTAGCTTGTCAACATTGTAACGCAATCTACATAGGCCAACCTTCTAGAAATTTTAACACCCGATACAAAGAACATATTTCTGCATTTAGAAATAACCACGCTGACAAAACTACATTTGCAAAACATATTATTGATACCGAACATAGACCTACAGTAAATAACCGCATACAACCACAACATTTAATATAATGACAAACGTAAAGTAGACTTTTTTGAAGCTTTAGAAGTCAAAAAGCATACACACGACAATGTCTACCTTGTTTTAAACGAGCAAACTGATTTAATGAATTCCCCCATTTTGGATATTCTTCTTTCTAATTAAATAATTCAAAGAAAATAAATTTAACTATTCTTTCAAAAAAGTTGTAATAAGATAATGAGTTGATGCATGTCGATATTTTCGTTGTATAGAGACTGCTTTTATACTGTTATTGTTTAGTTATTTTATTGTTGTAACTGTTATCATAGTTATTATAGGCTAGTTCTATTTTTATGTTAAATATTGACATACATCACATAGACATTTTGAAAGCGTCATCTGTCATCTGTGTTTCATTTTATTTTCAATTTGATAAAATTTTCTGATCAAAACCTCATATCATAACATAGCAACAGATCTTTATTTGTAGTTGTCATGATTTCGTACTAATTCAATTTTTATCTGTCTGAGAATGCTGTCAAGCAGCGAAACTATAGTCACAGAAACGTTGAAGAACATCCTAGAACATCCAGAATTCGTAAGGGCCACTTGCTCCAGTTAGTTTACGCGCTGGCTACGTCCTTCACCTACAAAAATAAAAACCAACAGTGAAGCCAGAGAAGTAGTCTCCAAGTCTGTATGTAGTATGGACAATTTTCTTCAAGTAAGGGCAACAACAATCAATGAATATATACACGTATGTATCAAATTTCGTCAAAATATTAAGTATCAGTTTTTCGAGAAAACCTTATTCTTTTGAAAAAAACATGTCCCATTAAGTTGGCCAGAACACTTTGCGAAGAGATTCACAAACCAAAATACGTGCCAAATTTAGTCAAAATCGATTAACTATTTTTCTATTTTCGCAGGATATATACAAAAAGTTTGGACGCAGCAAGTGCGTTATGGTAGTGAATTTTCATAAAAGTATTTTTAATGACAAATATGTATTTTTTAATGAAAGCAGGCATCAAATTTGGCTGAATATTTTTTACACAAAATTCTGATAAAAGAATACATAAAATTCAAATTATATACCTAATCTGTAATTAAAACTGAAAATAAAATAATTTGTTTGCACGAAAATTTTGTTTTCAATGATGGCCGGACCCTTTCAAAAACACCAGTGTGTTTCTTATTGATTGCGCCCACCACTTACTTTTTTTAAATCTTTCACATTTTCTACTTTGGTGACGTAAACTAATGACGGCAGGCAGCCTTACAGGAAAAATTCAAGCAGTTTGAGTTCCGAAATCTAACAGGGGTTCATTTCTAAAAATTTAGGGACCTCGATATGGTGCAGGTAAAAACTTAGGAGGGACCACACAAAAATGCGCTGGTGCGCCATCGTGCCTCAACGACATTGCGTTTTTCTCCAGTATCAAAGGTAACGATTGATCCTAAAAGTTCCGATACACTTTACCGATAAGCCTGTATGGTAAAAATATCAATAAAAACAGAAAAATACCCACAAAACTTTAACACACCTTACGAGTAAGGCTTAGTGGAAGAAATACCGGTCCAATTAGCCAGATGTTCACAGCGGTTTAAGGAAAACATACGTTAAGAACGATCTTCAAATACCTAATAAATATCTTGTCAAGCCTATACATTTCTCTTGAGAAAATTCTGTATTCATTTTCTTGAGAACTTAGTTTTTTTTGTGGAAAAGATATCAGCGACAGTATTTGGGGATTTGAACCAAGATGTGCAAAAGTACTTGATAAAATGCAATACATGAAACAAAATCAAGAGAAATAAATGCCTAAACACGTTGAAAGTGTTATGGGTATAACAAATAGTCCTTCAAAATTTTTTACACAGTCCTATTGCTTATTTACAGCATCACCAATTCTTCTTTAATAGAAGTACATTAGTCCTCCCTAAATATTCAACTTCATGACCAAATTTTAGGTGTGTTTCATTCAAAGTAGGATCTTTTAAACATCGTCATTATTTCGATCCTTTTGGTTGTTGTAATTTTGATTTATCGGCTTTTTAGCATTGACACGATTCATCTTACAATGGGTATGTCACTTCACGTCCTTGTAGGGCCAGTTTGATGGATGAGATGTTATCGAAAGCAACCTCTATGTCAACGAATGCGGTGGCAGCTACTTATTTTGTCACAAAAGTTTTCGCTATATCGCTCTTAAAATATATGGGGTACCTAATCTGAAACTACCAGCCTAGTTGGCAAATTGCTGTGCATAAAGCGGTTTTGCCGCAAAAATTTCGCTTTTTCTATAATAATCGAATGTTTTCTTTATGGTATTTGGGACATATGAAGTGAGACTAATGGGGCGGTGGGACTTTGCTACGCCAATGGAATTACGTCCTGTTTTTAGTATAATCACCAAACTAGGTTGTCTTCATGTGTGTTAAGCAAAACCGGCTTTAAATGTTGTCTGCCCACCAAATATCAAATCACTTTTATAGCAAAGCGACAAATACGCCATTTTTATTACGTTTAAAAGCTATTGTACAGTTGATTTTTTTTTGTGTTGAATACTTTGTTTGTTTCTAACTTCTACTGGATTTCTCTACCCCTGATTACCTGGACTATGCTAGTGCATTGTTCTTAGTATCTTAAGGGCTTGGAATTGAATCTGTGGAAGAACGCTTACAGTTTCAGATGAGGCATTTGTGTATTTGCCTTTTTGCTGTTTAGGACCAATACGGTTTAAGTGAACCTTCGATATATTTTTTTAGACGCTGTGTGCGGGTCAGTTTACCTATCCCGTTGCTAAACCGTATCTATCATCTCCTTCTGGATTGCCTTATTTTGTTATTGAGTGAGTTACGGCTTATTTGTATTCAACTGAGTGCTCAACTGTTTTAGCCCTTTTAAAGAGCTTTATATTCTCCGCCCTAAGCTACCTTAGTAACTTATTTCACTAACACATGTTTGACTTGGTCATCTTGTGCCTAACAGAACAGACATGATGCACTTATAGGCAAACTTTATAATCAAGTTAGGATAACTTGAGAATTCTTCTAACCGGCCCTAAGCAGAGACTCTAATTTTGGTTTATTTACAAAAAAAACTTAAGTTCGAAAGTCGTGACCATGCAGCAATTTTCATATGAAAAATCGCTTTAACATTTAAGAATATTTTAAAAGATTGGAGAAAAAAGTTTGTAACTCAGCAAGTGCGTTATGGTAGTGAATTTCTATTAAATGTTTCAAATTTGAACATCTCAAGTCTCTATAAACTTAGAAACTTGAATTTAGGTACTTGGTATGCTCCTTTTCAGAGCAAAATATTCACCAAATTTTATTAAAATAACCTTGTAATTTTTAGAGAAAAAATTTTTTTCGGAAGGCAACTCAAAATTTGAACACCTCAATTTTTTATAAACCTAGAAAGTTCAATTTAGGTACGTAGTAAGGCATTTTCCAAGGCGACATATCTATCAGATTTCATTAAAATAAGTTATTAATTTTCAGAGAAAATTTTTTTTTTCAAAAAAAAAAACTCAAGATTTTTCCGGAAAACCTTCTCCGATTTTCCTGGCTAACGAACTCATCCAAGCCATTAATAAAAAAAGGCACTAGCCCAGTTTCATCGAAATCAATATATATATATATATATATATATATATATATATATATATATATATATATATATATATATATATATATATATATATATATATATATATAAATATAAATATATATGTGTGGGTTTGTGTGTATCCAACCGGTAACTCAAAAAATAATTAACGATGAAACTCGGCTGGTGCCTTTCTTTTATTAATGGCTTGTATGAGTTCGTTAGCCAGGAAAATGGTACAAGGTTTTCCGGGAAAAAATTTTTTTCTTCGAAAATTACACAGCTATTTTAATGTAATTTAATGGATGTGTTGCTTTGGGAAAGATGGAAAAAACCTTACTACGTACCGAAATTCAACTTTCTACGTTTATATATATATATATATATATATATATATATATATATATATATATATATATATATATATATATATATATATATATATAAATTGAAACTGATCCCGGGTTCTAGGGGTCCTAGTTCGCGCTCATTTGAAAAAAATTTTGCAAAGTCTCACCATCGATACTTAGTTAATTTTTTATAAAAATTCACAAATAAGAAAGAAATTATTTTTATACCTAATCATCTTTTCTATTCTTAAAGGTATATAAACTACTCATCCGCTCAATTTAACAATAATTTAAAGTTGCTAATAAAAGGAATGAAGAAGCTTTTAAGGTTAAGTGTGATAAATGCTCCAAACCAAAACACCGTTAAACCTAACACAATTAGTATAAGGAAATGAATCAGTAATATCCTGTTTGTAATGCAAAAACGTAATAAAATTAAATCCTGGTGAAGGCGTCCCTGTATTTCATACAATAAATGAAACAGTTGAGGAGGAACGCTGAAAAATATTAAAATATAACCTGCGCTTTTTGGCAACACGGCAAAGTTTTAATCTGGGCACACTAGATCCTATATGTAGTAGTAGTCGTAGATGTGCGACTTCCTCTTTCTTCCAACGTGCTACTAATTCGGTTAACATAAGCTGGCAGGCGGGCTCGAGGGGTCAAGGCCAAGGAAAACTCTTAAGTGATTACTGAGGATACCCTCGAAAATATGGCGCAAATAGTCGTTTAAAAAGATTTACTGGTGATTCGTTACTCTTTTACGTAACAAGTTAGACGTGTGCTGATCTGAAATTTCTAACATTAATCTGTTCCTTATCAAGGACCATTCGATATATTCACTAGAAAGCGGAATAAATTTCTATACATTTGATGACTGTCTGGTTTTAATACAATTCTATTTTTTTAAAATAAATTTCAGTAGAAGGAAACATGGTTGGTTGACAATGTTAAGGGCAGAATGCTGCAGAAAAAAGACCGCTTGGGTTCTACGAGCCGATTTATAGTAGTGCAATTATTGATTTGCTAATTAAAATGTTAAAAAGTGCAGGACGCAGCAAGTGTAGTGAATTTTCATAAGAATTGTACGCTAATAGTAAGGTATATTATTAAAACTAATTCTTCAATTCAAATGGATCTTGGAGGTTGGCTATAGAGATCCCAGAAAGCGAGCACTTGAAGAAACTTCTATTTTCTATGGAGCTAGCAAATTAAAATTTGGTATGTATATACTGTGGTTGTGTGCATCAGATTCAGGTTGTTAACCAATACATATAGGTACTGTATTACCAGTGCGTTATGGTAGCGAATTTTCGTAAAAATATTTCAAATGGTGATAACTCAATTTCCAAGCAAACTCGAATCTTCAGTTTTGATACATAGTCAAATCCATATAAAGGCAGCGTGTGTATTTCTACTTCCCCAGGCTAGTATTTTTTGGAGATCCACGGAGACAGAACCCTCCATGTGTCTGCGATCCTCATCTAGTTGGGTCAAAGAGACAGGCTTAGAATATTGTATATTTGAGTGGAGATGCTGTCGTCCGCGTAACTGTGAACTGGGTTGGATGTGCTAGAGAGGAGGTCATTGATGTGGATAAGAAACAAAGTAGGGGCTAAAGCTGAACCTTGAGGAACTTTTGCATTAATTGGATATAGTTTAGAGGAATGGCCATTCACAACAACAGAAATGCTCCGGTTGGAGAGGAAGTTTGCTGTCCAGGTACAGAGTTTTGATGGTAGGCCATAGGCTGGAAGTTTATTAAGCAGCGCTGCGTGCCAGACCTGGTCGAGCGTTTTGGTATGTCTAGAGCGACAATCTGGGATTCACCGTGTACTTCCATAGACTTGTTCCAAGAATGGGTGACAAAGGAAAGGAGGTCGGCAGTTGATCTGCGCTGACGGAATCCATACTGCCTGTCGTGGATTAGACTGTGTTTTCAAGAAATTTTAGTAATTCGGTGTTTATATACTTTTCAATCACTTTAGAGATCACTGAAAGGAGAGAAATAGGCCTGTAGTTGCTAGGAAGCGCTTTGGATCCTTTCTTGGGGACGGGTTGAACTCGTGCAGTTTTCCAGTACTAGGGAATATGCCTTTATTGTAGGATATCTGAAACAAACGAGTCAGGACAGGAGCAAGTTCTGGTGTGCATTTTTTGAGAACAATTGCTGGTATCTCGTCAAGGCCAGAGGCTTTCCTGGTATCAAGAGAAGAGAGCACCTTTCGTACCTTTTTAGTTTTGAAAGTGATATCCGTCATTTTATGCGTGACATTGGGGACTGTTGGTGGTTGAACAGTTGGAGCTGGGTTGAAAGTAGAATTGCCGGCGAACAACGAGGCAAAAAGTTCAGCCTTGCCCAGGGCGGTAGAAACAATTTCATCCCCTGAGAAAAGAGGTGGGAACGTGCTCTTGCAGAAATTATTCCCAATAGATTTAGCAAGAGTCCAGAAGGGTTTGCTGCCCTTGGAGCTTAAGAGGACTTTGTTTTTGATGTGGTTATTAAACGAGTTTTTTTGCCTCAGAATGAATGCGGACATAGCGGTTTCTTTTGTCGTTAAATGCTCGACGGTTTTCTTGACTGGGATTGTGTAGAAGTGTTTTGTGAGCTTTGACCTTTTCCATTCTGGCCTTGTCACAAGATTTAGAGAACTAGGGCTTTTGAGTGGCTGAAGAAGTTTTCTGTGTACGTGGAATATATAATTCCATACCAGCTTGGATAATTTCGGTGACGTTTTGTGAGATATCAGATGGGTCAGGATGAGAGAAGCAGACAGACGCCCATGGAAATGAGGAAAAGTAGTCTCACATTTCGTCCCAGTTCGCGGAGTTGTAGTGCCAAACGATACGTGGGTGTGATGTCTGTGTGACCTTGGGTTGCATTGCGCAGGAAGCGGTGACCATGCCATGGTCTGAGCGACCGAGGGGGGCGGTGACTGATATTTTATAGCATTCAGGATTTGTAGTAAGAAGGAGATCCAAGGGATTTGAGCTGTGTGTTGGGATGAGAGGAAAGTAAGTAGGTTGCTCAGCGATATCGGCTAAAGAGTTGCTGACTGCAAAGGCATACGCTGCTCTCCCCTGTGGATCGGTTTTTGAAGATCCTAGCCATTCCGTATTATGGACGTTGAAGTCTCCAAGAATAGTGGCCTCGGATGAGGGATATTCAGAAATCAGATGGTCGATTTTTTTCAGAAAGGTAGTCAAAGAGCTGGACAAAGTTGTTGTCAGAAGGTGACCGATAAATGCAACAGATGAATTTAGTTGCAGCCCTTAGAGAGAGAGTTTTATCCATAGTATGTCTTTTCTTCCAGCTTCTTAATTGGGGAGTCTGGTGCAGGGTAGATTGCTACGGACGTATGCACACACGCCTCCATGAAATCTAAAGGAAGTAGGGAGCTCATACCCCGGGAAATTAAGGTGATTAGTGGCTGTTTTGGCACTGATTTGGGTTTCGGTGAGGAAGAGGAGTTAAGGCCTATTAGCCTGGAAGAAATGGTGGACGGAGTTCAGGTTAGAATTTAGGCCACATATATTCGAGATGGATATGTTGAATTTTGATGTTGGCGCCCCCTGTACACCCTTCTCCCGGAGATCCGAATGAAGGGGTATTTTACCTCCGGAATGTTTTGCACAAGGAGGAGCCATCATCATTTTTGCTTATAAGGGAAACCGACTTATACACCAGAACCGGAAACGTCCGGCCCCTTGATGCATGGGGTGGTACCTCCTCGGGCGTGGAAAACCTTTACTATCAGGTAAAGGAAAATTCCACTACCACCTGTCTTAGAAAGACATAGGCGTTGCCTTTCATAAATTATTTAATCAAAAAATGTAGAGGGGTTGCCTATTTGAGAAGTAAAGAAGCATTTAACTCCCTCATACAACTGAAAATTTGCCGATTTTGAATAGAATATGGCCTTAAAACTTGTTCGCTAATAGACGAACACAAACAAAAGGACCCTCACGAGGTATTGTTAAAACACAAAAAAGTTTATCTTATAAAATGAATCATTTGCTAGTGGATAGAGGAATATATCTTAAAGCAAGAAAATTTTAAAGGCGATGGATCATTACAGTATTGGTTATATATAATCTTACATTATTACTGTCTCAGTTCATCTTGTAAATAAAGCTGTAATGTGGATTTATGTTTTTCCATGCAAAGCCAAGATTATCACAACAGAACCGAATCATTATTATCTAGATGTCACAGTGATATCCTCTAGAGACATCAGCTCATGTTTAACAATGAGTTTGCTGCTGATTTGTAAAGAATATTCGGGAAAACTGAGCGGATGACGAAATAAATAAGCTCATCGATGAGAGGAGGTTTTTATATGGCTTGTAATTTTGTGGAATATAAAAATATAACGCTTCTAAATAACAAACTCTATAATCTAAGCTGCTTCTAACACACTGCAGAAAGGGTATATAACAAATATATTTTCTGCAAAGATTTGAGTCCAATGGATGATATTAGCCATTGAAACAGAACTATAAGGCCTCGTTAAACACATCTCCTATATATGTTATAAAAATCCAGCATCTGCTTCAGAGTTATTCTATAAAAGTAAACAATTTAAATATTTTAAATTGCCACTTTGAGGTTTTAGAATAGAACCCACAAAGTATTTAAATTATTATTTTTGACACAACTTGACCTTTTTACTAACTGTTACAGTTAGGGGTACGACATGTAACGTAAAAAATAAGGACTCTTACAGCACTCTCCAAACCCGCAATAAAATATATGGTATTCCATTTACAAAAGTCTGGACGCAACAAGTGCTTATGGTAGTGAATTTTTTTTTAATATCTTTGATAGCAAATATGTGTGTTTAAAAAAAAACAGGAATCAAATTTGGTTACTACTATAACCGATATAGTAGAAACAATGTGCCATGTTTCATCAAAATACCTTTATTGTTTGAAAGTGTACCAAAATTTCCGAAAGTAAATTTAAAGTGTTCCCAAAAAAACTGGTTCTTTGGTCAACCTTATAGGTTATAGCAAATTGAGCTATTCAAATTTGAAGCATTTAATGAAAAATCTCTACCATAACGCAATTGGTCGTCCCTAATTTATTTTCTTACAAACATGCATTATATTTCGATGGAAAATGCAAAAATGCAATAGCATTAGGCGCGTTTAGATTAAAAAAAAAAGAAAATTTGTATCACCAACCACTTATGGGCCAGCCTGTGATTGTAGAAATATTTTTGAAGATGTAGCTCAAGACACCCGATAATTAATGTATACGATTTTTTTTCATATCTTGTATAATAACGGACATATTGAGCTTTATTGATTTTTGACGAAAATTCGGCAAAAATTATATACCATTTAACGATAAACTCTATAGCTAAGGCTACTGCCAAAACATCAGAGAAAGAGTCCACTTGAAATGAATTTTCTGGAAAGATTTCAGGCTTTGTAAAACATTCTTTTTGAGACATTTACTTTTCAAAGCTCGTATTAGTTTCAGGTTCTGTGCCTAAATGTTGCCGATTTTGACATTTTAAATAGCGACTTTGACGTTTGACATTTTTTTTAAATGCCTATAACTTTTTGTCTTTTAACCGACAGAGTTAACTTTTGGTGGGTAATTTACGTATAACGGCACAAACCTTCGTACCTAATTTGGTTGCCCTTACTTTGTTATTTCCGGAGACATATTGAAAGAAAACACAAAATTTTTCCGGAAAACCTGGGTCGATTTTCCTGGATAACGAACTTGTCTAAGCCACTTACAAAAGGAAGGTATTTTGCAAATTTAACCAAAATCTGTCTATTATTTCTTAACTTATCGGCGTGATATATATATATATATATATATATATATATATATATATATATATATATATATATATATATATATATATAAACATATAAAAATTGAAGCTGACCTCGAATATGTGTTCTGGGGGACCTAATTAGCGCAAATTTTAAGAATTTTTTTCAAAATTCAAAAGTCGGGATCTCCTCAGTAGTGCATTTTTTTAAAGAAAATTCACTAAAAACATAAATTTGATACGTCAGTGAAATATAGCATATGCCACGGGTGACCATACATATTTTAGGAACATGGCGATGGTAACTGCGCACAATTTAGAATCTAGAATTTTTTCGGTATCTTGTATGGTAAGTGAGCTATGGTCGTAGGCCTCTTAGATTCTACAACCTGTATAAAAGGTAAATAACGTTTTTTTCAATATTAATTCTATTGCGGTATGTTTTCATATAGAACATTTTGATTTGAATTTAATATGTGTGTTTTGTTTCGCAAACAGCCGCAGGCTACGCGTTTTATTATAAGTACAAGTGAAATTGATGTGGGAGTAATTGAATTTACCCAAGACAACTCTGACAGTGTATGTAAAACAGCCTGACATAAAATAAATACAAACATGCCAGCGCTAAAGAGGTTCGCAGGAGATATTTTTAGTTAACGCATATACGCTTGTAGCGTGTGATGGCTTTAAATGTTATTCAAACTTGAAAGCTGTCCTAGCGTCAAATGCTACAATAATATTAATTTTACACGTGTTAATAATACTAAGTACATGTTAGAGTACATTTCCATTTTAATTTACTTAAAACATGTCATGTTCCCTTGAAGTAAAATAATGCTGAGGCTCAAATTAAAAATTCCTTTTGTAACAAAGCTGTATGCTTTGGCGAAGGAGTTTAAACGTGCCATGAGCAGAATTTTCTAATCTATCAAAGCGTTTGTCTTATAATAAATTGTATTGGCTAAGTGTGTTTTTATTTACCGAAAGTCTATCTTCTGGTGTGTACGATCGGTCATAACGAATTTCATAGAGTAAATTCTAATCCAATCAAAGCGGGTTAAACAAAATTTTTTGAAATGAGGCTTTACGATGTGGCAAAATTGAATATATTTCCTAATAAGAGATTGAGTTATTATTATTTGAAATATTTGTATCAAAATTCGCTTTTATTGTGCACTTGCTGCTGTCAGGCTTTTAATCTAGACTTATTCACAATCTGACCGACAATTCATTATCATCAAAAGAATACACTAACTTCTAATAAAAATTCGCTATTACATTACAATTGCTGTGTCCACACTTTTAAAACTGATATAATAGTGTAACTCTCTTTCAAATTGGGTAACTAATTTTCTACAAATACTTTAAGACAGATAAAATGTGGTAATAATTTAGACGTAAATTTAATCAATCACCTGTATTGAAATGTTTTTCTTCTCCAGAAGCCATACTTGTTTCAAAATCTTCGTTCAGAAATAATTGAATCTGACATTGCGTACCGGCCACTCTTCCAAAAATAATTAAGCGTTTCAAAATTGCAAATAGAAACTGCCAAAAAGAGTCTATTTTAAATAAACTTCCTGCAATGAAATGAAGCAAAGGAACTATTGTGGCTTGAGCGCCTCTAAGAGTACAATTGCACCATCGCACACCGCCCTGGATGACAGCACGGTAATGCCGACGCCCTATCTAGGAGACCATGCTCAACAAAATGCCAGCACTGCTTCTCTGCCGAAAAGCAAGAAGGGCTGAATCTCGAAGTCTGTAGGAAGACAACGGTGCAACCAGTTAACCGATGGGACCCGCAGAGCTTAATGGAGCACCAAAAAGAAGACCCTGATATCCAGTCAGTCTACAGATGGGAGAAGACTTACCACGAAAGACCCGCTTGGTCCGAAGTTAGTGACAAAAGCGTTGCCACCAAAAGCTACTGACCACAGTGGGACTCTATTGACTCTATTCTAGTCAGGAATTGGGAGTCAGAGGATGGAACACGCATATTGAAGCAAATAATCCTTCCGCGGCCAAGAGTTCGAGAGGTAATCCAGGAGATCTACGGCGAGGCAGGTGGAGGCCATTTATGGGTAAAGAAAACTTTGTGGAAAGCCAGAGAACGTTTTTATTGGTTAAGATATAGAGCTGGGGTACAAGAATGGTGCAAAACCTGCCAAGAGTTAGAGAGGTAATCGAGGAGATTCATGGCGATGCAGGTGGATGCAATTTAGCGGTAAAGAAAATTTTGGAGAAGGTCAGAGAACGTTTTTATTGGTTAGGATGTAGAGCTCATGTCGAAGAATGGTGCAAAATCTGCCAAGAGTGTGCATCCTGTAAGGGGCTTAAATAAAAAACCAGGGGGCGAATGCAGCAGTACAACGTGGGAGCCCCATTCGAAAGAGTTGCAATCGATATAGCTGGTCCCATCCATAGAACACACGCAGGAAACTGCTATATGCTTGTAGCCATGTATTATTTAAGCAAGTGGCGAGAAGTGTTTCCGGTCTTGAATCGATCACCGTTGCAGAAGTATTGGTGAATTAGTTTTTTTTTTTGCAGATTTGGCGCACCTCTAGAGCTTCATTCTGCCCAAGGACGCAACTTAGACTCGGCTCTATTTCAGGTTTGCGATCTAATGGGAATTAGAAAAACAAGAACAACACCCATGGACCCTCAATCTACAATGGTGGAAAGATTCAATGCTACATTAGAGTCACATTTAAGAATATCTGTCAATGAACACCAAACGGATTTGGATAGGCACATTCCACTATTTCTCCTGGCATACCGCTCAGCCTTACATGAGACTACCGGATATACACCAGTCAGCGTGGTTTTTGGGCGGGAGTTAAGACTTCCTCCTGATCCCCTATTTGGAAAACCCACAGAAGCTCCACATTCAACTGATGAATATATCAAAGATTTAAAAAGAAGAACATAAGCCATCCACTGTGCTGTTAGAATGCATATACGAGTATAAAGCGACCGCATGAAGACCCGTTATGACATGCGAACCATGAGGTCTATTGTGGCTCACGCCTAATGGTTTATATTTCGCCCAGCAAAGCCAGCCTCCTGCAGAGGTCGATAATCTTTGTGGGCGAAAGTTTGTCCAGATCTTCCGGAGCAAGCTTTGTCTTGCCAAAGAGCAGGTATCTAGTCCTGTCCGCCGCCGGACAGGAACACAATACGTGCTCTGTTATCTCGTCACTCTGCATACACAGCCGGCACTCGGTCTCCTGACCGACTCCAATACGGTGCATGTGGTGACGCAAGCGGCAGTGTCCTGTATACAGGCCGACTAGAGTACTCAGTTGTTGTCTCTTTAACTCTAGAAGTTTTTTAGCCCTTGACTCAGACAAGCCATTTATGAAGGCCTTAGAGTGAGCTAATTCTGGCAGATTTTGCCATTGCTGGCTTGTCATTCTTTTTGTCCAGGTCTTTAAGGTGCGTTTTGCTGTGCATGATGTTATCCCTAGCAGCGGTTCTGATCCGATAAAGTCCCTTTGGGCACCACTCCTGGCAAGCGCGTCAGCCGCAACATTGCCATCATGACCCTATTGACACGATATCCAGACCAGTGATACCCCAGTACAGCTGCCCAGTTCGTTGAAGGCATTTTCGTTCACTTTAATACAACATTTAGAACCTGGGGCTTTTTCCCGGCGTGTAGAATTCTGCGAATGGTATCTTTTGAAAACTCAAGAAGATGAAAATTTCTAATGAAAAATTATATGGTGCGATGAGACAAAATTTTCAAAGACGGGCATATTAAATCGTCACAACAGTCACTATTGTTCGGACGAAAATCCTTACATTAGTAGAGAACGAAATTTCCAGGACTGTTGGAGTTTCAATGTATTTTGCGCTGTAAAATACAATAGAATTTTTTGGCCCTTAACATTTATAATGAGAACTTAGCAGGTTGATACCAATAATATTAAGCAATACTGAATTTCATTTGCATATTAGTACATTATCTTGTTAAAACATTTATGAAACTAAATGAAACTCTGAAACTAAATTTGAAAATATGACCCTTTTATTCATATCAGTAATAATGGTACGATTAAAAAAAGGGTAGGAACGAATTCTAAACGTGCAGTATTCACAGGTCCTGGATATTGTCGTATTCTGCAGCAAGTAATAATACCAGCGCTGAACTTCTTGCATTAACACGAAGCTGCAGAAGTTTGGTATCAACAAGATGGAGCTCCACCACAAAACTCACAGATAGTAAGCGACTACTCCAGGAAACATTTGAAGACAGATGGATAGCTAACGGTGGTCCTCATCGTTGGCCGGCCTGCTCACCAGACTTGACTCCACTAGATGTTAGTATCTGGGCGTGCATTAGGAACAAAGTTTACCAGAAACCACCTACTACAAAACCAGATATGATAGCTAGAGTATTAGAGGCCTTCAACGCAGTGGAGCAAGATACCTTTCTCGAGCCACGGGTACCATCATTAAAAGAGCCATCAAATGCCTCGAAGTGAACGGTGCAAATTTCGAACATTTATTGCGAAGTGATAACACGCAAATCTCTTTGTTTCCTAAAAATGCTTTACTTTTTTTTAATGAAATTTTGGACGATACACTCCATTCTTAGAAATTTTTTAATAGTATTCTCCTCGTAAATAAACGTTATATTCAAAAGTCGTCGCATACTTTACTTATGTCGGAAGATGACGTTTAAAATTTCCATCTCTTAGGCAACCTGATAAACTGACTAATAATTATTTCTCATCGCAAATAATGTTCAAATATCTTCAAAGCTGTGGTACTTAGGTATAGGGAATGCTAATACCAACCGAAATAATAATAAAAAGTACATGAACTAACCTTATAAAATATACGGTGTTCTATTTCAAATAAGAGTGTTATTAGGTTTTAAAGTTGTCACGATTGACCAGTCTATTTCGGAGACCTTGTCTATTTTGTACTAGCTTTAGTAAAGTCCAAATATTTTTCTGGAATTTTAGAATTCGCGATTTAAAATTTCAAATCTTCAGGTTGAAAAATAAGAGAGATACAGGTGTGTAAATTTGACAATGTTTTTAAGACATTTTTGAAAAAAGTCAAATATCTCGAAAATCGTTAAGAAAAATGACATAACATATCAGTGAAACCTACCATGAAATTTGACGGGAAATCTAGATCCGTAATAAAAAATTCCATCTTCCATTTTAAATAAGAAAGTTGACGTATACTCCCGGTATAACCGGAGGTCTCATACTAACGTCAATATTTTCAGTGAACTGGAAATTTTGAGAAACCCACTCGCGTGAATTTTCAGAATTCAATTGTCAGCCGTACTCCAAAAAACGGCTAATGAGACGTCTACGTGGGACACCTGTATAGGTACCTACGCGATATGTGCGTGTATTATATTCCTATTTATGTTGTTAGCGAATTTTTTTTTTTTGTTAAAATTTTTATTTTTCCCCCAGATTTAGAAAATCTTCCAACCCGCGGGTGGCTTCCGCCTCCTGCGTTTCACCCCGTTATGCCTTTTCGCCCCAATTCGTAGAACACATCTTATCTATATTCACGCGCCACCACTGTCTGTACATCTGCATTTAGTACACATAACAACCTCATTTAAATATTATATATCTCTTTTTTTGTAACTTTTGGGCTAGATATGTTTTAATGGTATACTGGTTCATTTTAGTTGTGCGGATTAAATTTATTGAGATTTTGTCGGATCTCTTAACTCTCTTTTGAAATTTATCTTTATTCCAAACCATACCCCCTAACCCATGAAACATCATAAAAACCAAACGTCAGCGTTTATTGATACATCAATCTCCGACAGATATATTTTCCACTTTCCTGAGACGTCATTCCTCTTCTGTAATGTCTTCTGCTTACCGCGCAAGGATGCGTGCGAATCATAAATTTTTATTCCGCTCGGTTGGCATTAGACGTATATACCAATTTGGAGGTGTGATATTGGGCTTGTAATGAGGAAGAGAATAGTGCATGCATTTCGGTAGCCTCCGGGTCTTGATTATAACCAGCAGCAACAGCAAGATATCGACCAGCCACCCTCCTGCTCTACTCTACTCTCTGTTTGTGACGTAACTGGGGATTGCGTCCCCAGGCCCTGGTGTTTCGGGCGGTGTAACGCATACAGAGTGTTTATAAAATTTAGTAGATTGGGTAGACAATGGATCTTCTCAATTCTTCCTAATTTAAAAGATACAAAGGTTTACTAATTCACATTCGCCCTAATACTTTGTGTGCACTTTACAAATTCTACTGCTACACAACGAGTAAGTAATGTATATGTTTGCGGACAGCAGGGGCAGAAGTTACTGCAAAAGCCTTATAACATTATTGTCCTTTATATTACATACAAATAGTATTGGATTCGTGAATATATACAATAAGTATACAATTAGGAGCGTACATGACCAATCTATTTTACTTAGCAGACAAGCCACTTGAAATAGAACAACAATCAAAGGACTCACATTACACAAACAAAACTGACACAACAAAGACAAAATAATATCTCTTTACATACAGTTAGTCCAACGTTGCGTTCAAGTTCATTATATTCTTTATTCTTCAATAATATAAAAAAAATGGCTCCCCTGGCAGTGCTCTTTGTCACGCCCAGAGCCGGTTCTGGTCCCATAAATGGTTCTGCTGACCCTCTCTTCGCGAGACTGTCAGCTCCTTCATTGCCTTTGACCCCCGAGTGACCCGGCACCCAGATCAGGGTTACCTCATTCTGCCCAGCCAAGTCGCTCGTCTCGTTTCGGCACTCACTCACCAGCCAGGAATTTACACGTGGCCTACTTAGTGCCTTAAGGGCTGCCTGGCTGTCTGTGGCTATTAGGATCCGCTTGTTGGTGTAGCTCCTCCTCTTGTTCTCCCGCACACAGTGCAGGATGGCGTACATTTCGGCCTGAAACACCGTTACATGGGCTCCGAGGGAAATACTGTGACTTACCCTCGGTCCTTCCGAGTAAACACCTGCCCCCGTCCCACGCTCCTCTCCGGATCCATCCGTAAACCAGACGAGCGCGTCCCGTGGTATGCTCGGCGTCTCCTCCCGCCATGCCTCGCGGTCTGGGATTTCCACTGTAAAGTTATTTTCCCTGAAGATTCGCGGGCTCGCGAAGTCTGACCTGGTTTTAAGCATGGGCTCCTTCATGATCTCCTGAATTTTGCAGTGGCCCCTGAAGCCTGAGTTGATCGCCTACCATTGCAGGCTGGTCTGTATAGTCCTAGCCTGGCCTCCTCCATAATAACTAAGTGCAGGGTTGGGGGGGGGCGGGGGGCAGATCCAGCAACACCTCGATGGCGGCTGTTGGGGTTGAAGACATGGCCCCTGTGATGTCTAGGCAAGCCATCCTTTGGATCTTCCCTAGTTTTTGTTTGGCACTGGATTGTGTCACCTTAGGTTACCAGACCAGTGCCGCGTATGTTAACGATGGTCTGACCACCCTTGTGTACAGCCAGTGGGCCATACTAGGTCTTAGTCCCCACGTTTTTCCATATAGCCGCCTAGTGACGGCTAAGGTCATGACTGCCTTACGCAGTATTTTTCCAATGTGACCATTCCAGGTTAGCTTAGAGTCCAATACGATCCCAAGATATTTGACCTCCCTGGCCATTGGAATGCTCCTACCGTATAGAGTGAGTGTTCTGTGGCTGTCGCACTTCCTCCTCCTCGTAAACGGTTGCTTTCTCGGGGCCCACCCTGAGCCCTTGATCAACCGTCCACCCTTCCACCACTTTCAGTGCAGTCTGCATGCGCTCCACACTGCCTGTGTGACTTTTCCACGGACTATGATGACAATGTCGTCGGCATAGCCCTGTACCTTATACCCCTCTCCCGAAAGCCTCCCTAGCAGGCCGTCCTCGACTAGGCACCAGAGCAAGGGATGCAGAACGCTCCCCTGCGGACACCCCGCCGCGACCCTCGCCAGCAGAGTCCCTCACACAAGTGAGGTGAACACCGCCTTGTTTCTGAGCATGGAACCGATTCACCTGCAGCAGGTCTTCTCTATTCCACGCTCCGGGACAGCTGCCAGAACCGACCCGAACGAGGCCCCCTCTATTTATATGTCTAGGAAGGCGCCCAGCGCCACCTCCCTGTTCTCCAGCGTATTCTCCAGTTTCAGCACCAGTTGGTGCAGTGCTGTTTCTGTTGAGAATCCTGCTCTGTATGCATATTGTCCGCAGTGTAGGGGATATGCTTCCAGTACACCACCCCCATTATTCCATCAAATCCCGGCGATTTGTATGGCTTAAAGCTGTTATTGGCCCATCTGATTTTTTTAAATACCGTAAAGTAAAGTCTCTCCATCGATACCTTTTTATTAGTGAATTTTTTAAAATAAAAATTCACTAAAAATGAAGGGCTCGCCTATTTTCCCCCGAAAATGTATTTTAAAGAAGCCTACTTACTAAACTTAATAATTATTAACTACTTACCAAGTTTTCCACTAGTTGTAGTAGTTAAAAATCCCTTAAAAATTAAGCTTTAAATTTAAAATATCCGCTGAATTAATCACAGTATCACAGTTATTTTTTCCACTTATTAAACAACCCTAAGTAGTAACCATAATAATAATAATTATTATCTTGTTAGAACATGCAAACAACAAGGAAATGATCTAATTAAAAATCAATCCGACGCGAAGACGAAAATTACTACGTAGTAAGTACACACTCTCTGCCGAAAGTCCACTAGAAACTGGAAGTGTGTAATTTTATAGCGCACAACAGATTGCTTATTTGGTCGTTTTCGACGAAGATCATCAAAATTCGGCGATCATTTCGCACTGAAGTATCGCATTTCCTGAGAGCGCCGAACAATACACACCGCCGCCCGCCTGCTTTATATGGATATGGATGTTTATAACGTCTGCAACGATTAACACTATACTTATTCTGATTCTGTATTAATGGCTGCCGACTCTCTGCGATCCTCGATATACTAATGTTCTTTGTTGAATGCAGGAGGTAAAAAAGTGAATAAAAATGTATTAAAATATAGCATACCAAAAATATCGTTTCTTCCACGGCAGGCGACAGTGCGGGCGCACGGGCGCCCTTATTGAGGAGCCGACCCTGTTATAGAGTTAAGAGCTATATAAAATAAAAGCAAGTCTAGGGCACCATAAGAATATTTTTGGAGTGGAATTTTATCTGGCATAAAAAAATGCCTCACACAGTATTGCTATTCGTAAAATAAATTTCTCCCAGTGTCTGGAAAGAAACGTAAATCTTCAATTAAGAACAACATGGAAAATATAAACGAGGCATCCCATCCCCATGATATTCCTTGATTTTCTCGCACTTAGCAGAATTAAAGAAGAAACAAATGCTACTACATATCACAAAAGCAGCATTACGTGTGTGTCTTTTAAAAGTGGCACTAGCTCAGAGCTAGTTAATCCATTATTATCTCCAACAGCAACAGCACAATATCGACCAGTCGCCTGCTTCTGGTGTGGTCTCTTACGACCCTGTGACGTAAGTGAAGTTCACGGATGCACGTTACCGGTGTTCTTTAGGTCAGACACTATAGATAGATTGAGACTTGAAGTAGATACGATTGTATTTTCCAAACAAAGAGTGCAGATAGAATTGGAAGTGTGCTTCTCTCTGAATCTGATGAGGTTAGTTCGACCTCTTAGCTAAGATAATGGAAGCTCAACGGCGTTCCTGGATTGACCCGACCCATACGTTTGTCAACATTTTAGACACTTGATAAGATCTGATTGGAGCTTCTGTTGCAATCTCAGTGCAGGTCAGTGGAGAGGCCATTTGAAGCGCAGTTGTGAAATTGTGTTTAAAAGCGCTGAAACCATCAAAACCGCATTATTTCAATTTATAATTCCGAAGGCAATGTCTTAGGTGACGCTTCAATAGATCTTGTTTTCTTTAACAATATAGCGTGTATGGATAAACCTTGACGACGATTACTACGAAAAAAACCCTAACTTACAACCTTCTGCCCAACTATATATATATATATATATATATATATATATATATATATATATATATATATATATATATATATATATATATATATATATATATATATATATATATATATATATATATATATATATATATATATATATATATATATATATACAGGGTGTCCCTCTAACAATGGGCCAAACCCATATATTCGGATAGAGCATCAAAAATTAAATAGACTTTCATTAATACGTTTTGTCCGATTGTTGCTTGTTTTCGATATACAGTGTGTTAAAATTGACTTTGAAAAAAATTAAATCGCTCGTTTTTCTGCTAATTACTGGAATATTGATTTGGAACTTTGTGATAGGGGGTTATCGAGGATGCCGCTTCCAACCGTGATACCTATTTTGAGCTACATCATAGTTGGCGCCACCTACACTAAACCCGAATGTTTTGCAGGGGCATAACTTTTTCGATGATCAACTTTCTGCAAATCTGTTCAGAAAAACTGAAAACTACTAATTTTTGTACGAAAAAGGTATACTTAGTTGAAACTCATAAAGTGAGTGGTTACCGAAATATTGCGGTTTCAATAATGGTGTGCATTGAAAATCTCTCAAATCTGAAATTTTATTCTGGCCCAAAGTTCATCTCTGGAGTTACAAACATTATTGTGTATGTACCAGTTGTTTCAAGTAACCCCAATGGAAAATTCTAGAGGATTGAGGTCGGTGTATTTTAATCATAATTTTCTAATTCTAAATCAATTCCTAAAAATTGGGAAGTTTCTCTGGATTTAATTCGATTTCATAGAATAAGAATGTTTTTGGCAAATAAAAGATGTATTCCTGTGGACATATCACGGCGCTAATAACTATAGCAGTTGATTGGCCGGGTCAACAACTGTCAATGAAGTAGATGAAATATCTTTTGTTTTTCGTTTTCATAGGGATGTCATTTGCGTAACACAATAAACATAATCTGTCAATTTTGACAAGCACATGGTTATTCAATTAAGAGCAGTAGGTAGTTATTATTTCTGAAATGCCTCGCCATAATGAGTTTAGCAATATTGAGAAGAGAGATATGATCTGCGTTTATGCAAACTTCCGTAGCCACCAAGCCGCCGCCAGATACTTGGAATTATATCCTAGTCGTAGACAACCAGATCACAAGACAGCCTATATATATATATATATATATATATATATATATATATATATATATATATATATATATATATATATATATATATATATATATAATATATATAATATACAGGTATCCCAAAAGTCGTAAATGAAACGTCACATGAAGATAGGCTAGCTCAAGCCCCTTCAGAAAAACCCTATCTAATGTTATCAAAAAGTTTACGGTTTTCAAGGTATTGACAATTTTATGAAAAAAAATTTAAAAAATTAAATTTTGAGGTATTTTGACCCCCATATTGTTGTATTTTGGAAAAAACCTCCGCACTGAAAAAAAAATGTTAGTAAAATGTATTGGATCAAATTTTCAAAAACTTCCCTGTTTTATGGAGATTCTAAAATGGTATTAAACATTATCGATATCTTTTAAAAGTAATTCACTGTCGACAACTGAAAGTAAATTTGGAAGTTAAATCAGTCAGCTAATGAATAAAAATAAACAGATTGTGACATTTACAAAAATTATCCTATTCATAACAGATGCTCTACTGGACGGCTATTCTGTCTTATACATAAACGATATCGTCTAAGGAACGATCCTCTTAGTCTTCTTAGACTTCTTCGTGATTTCACTTTCAATCGTCCACAGTGAATTACTTTTATGAGATATTGATGTTTTATACCATTTTAGAATCTCCATACCACAGGGAAGTTTTTGAAATTATGAGCCGATAAGTTTTTTTCAGTACGGAGAATTATTCCAAATAAAATAAACTCTATAGCCAACACTACTGCTAAAGCATCAGAAAAAGGGTCTATTTGAAATGATTTTCTGGGAATATTTTAGTAAAATGAAGGACAATGACGATTGAAACTAAGAGCTCAGGCTTTGTAAAACATTATTCTTGAGACATTTTCCTTCCATAGATCATATTAATTTCAGGTTCATTGCCTAAATATTAACAATTTTGGCGTTTAAAATCGCGACTTTGACGTTTTGAGGAAAACCCAAATTTATTTTTCTTTAAATGCCTGTAACTTTTTTGTCCTTTAACCTACAGCGCTAAATTTTGGTAGGTAGCTTACCTATAATGATATAATTTTTTGCGAAAGAAAACCCAAAATTTTCCGGGAAAACCTCGGCGGATTTTTCTGGCTAACGAACTTATCCAAGCCACTCGCGAAAGGAAGGTACTCACCTAATTTTATCAAAATCGTTTCATTATTTTTTTAGTTATAGGTGTGACACATAAATATATAATCATATATATACATATATATATATATATATATATATATATATATATATATATATATATATATATATATATATATATATATATATATATATATATATATATATATATATATATATATATATTCCAGGGGTCCTAAATAGCGCTCATTTGAAGAAATTTTTTCAAAATTCAAAAGTCGAGATCTCCTCATTAGTGAATTTTTTTCACTAAAATGGGGAAGAAAAGTCCGATTTTTTCTTCAGATTTTCTTAACAATAATACAAAATATTTTAGACTGGTTCGATAACGCTATTGTCGAGGATTAACAGGCACAAAAATCATATTCCGGAAATGCTTTTCTGTCAGGGGGGAGGGTCCTGGCAAAATACGTTACAATTTGACAATATCCTTTTTTTTTCATAAAATTTTCAATATCTTGAAATCATATCTTTTTCTGAAAGGATTTAAGCTAGCCTATCTTTATGTGACGTTTGATTTACGACTTTTGGGACAGCCTGTACACACAGATATATATATATATATATATATATATATATATATATATATATATATATATATATATATATATTATATATATATAGCATGTCCCAGATAAAAGCAACTAGATGGGGTTTCGCATACCGTAACTGATACAATTTGGTTAAATGAGAAAAAAGTTGCACTATTCCGGGCACAATCAGACGCAGTATGGAAATTAAAAATCTCTACAGGGGTTTTCAAAATATCGAGCAAAAGCTAAAAATTCTGTCTTTAGGAAAATTGAACTATCTTCGCCATCTTGTAAACAAATTTAATAAAATTTGGTAGTGTTGTATTAGCGACTGCGGCCAATCGCATGACGTTAACGAATTTTCCTAGGACTTCTAGTTTTTTTGGAACCATAGCCAACTTTGTTATTTTTTGTGGCCGCCATATTGGGTTTATACGTCATTAAATATAGCCTAAATAGGGCTCTTCAGCCATGTATACCAAGCCTCTCTTTGGATGACGAAAAATTTAAATTTATTAAAAAACCGTCTTTCACCTATTTGGCTGTGAAACTAAACCAAACCCTTGGCCAAAAAATTATGCAATTTCTTAAAAATATTCTTTCATTTATGATACTAAAGTTAACAACCGAAACATTATTTATCACTAAACTCAAAACAAAACAAAAAACTAAAAACCGATGACAAAGCATTGAATTAAAGTGTTTGTTTTTGTTTCCTTCAACGTCGGCCTATTTCCGCTACTATGGCCAATCACCGACACCAGGGAGCAGTTTCACCTCAGTATCCTGGAAATTTTACTGAACCTCTGCCTTCCTGTAAGGAGGGTAGGGATCTTTAACGTGCCCAACATTGCATGGACACAGGACTGACGGCTTTACGCCCTCTCCGGAAGGCGGAACGTGCAGACATTCACCTTGCTCAAATACAATGCCAGAACCTCGGTTGATGTTAGTGTTACAGTTTTTACTGGAAAAGTGAAAGGAGAACCCTGGGATCGAACCCAGTACCCTTCGGTTCAGAGGCACACGTTCTCATTGAATTAAAGTAAATATTCGAAAATTACACCGCTGTTATTACTCAACGTCCTGACTCAATGAATTAGAGAGATACATGCATCTTTAACCATCTGTCCAGGCATTTCTTCTATGGCTTGAACACCGGCTGCCTAAAGTTCTTCTTACCTATTATGAGGAGTACAATAAACTTTATGCTTGAAGTATCCCAAAATGCAAAAAACAAGAGGCGTAAGGTCCGGCGAGGCTGCAGGCCAGGTAGGCGGACCTCGATTCCGGTCTAGTTATTTCCATGTAGCTGATTCAAATAGTCAGTTATAATTCTTGCATTACCTGGAGGTGCTCCATATTGCTAGAACCACATGTTCGCTACATCTTGAAAAGGAAAATTTTCTAAAGTTTGGTCGACGTTATTTTGTAATACTTCAAGATATCGAGGTGCAGTCAAATTGTTAGGAAAAATGTTTAATAGTACGTGTCCGTTTATGACTCATAGTCATACATTAAAACCCCATTTAACTTGACGGTGCACCTTACTATTTAAGAACGGATTTTGATCGGCCCAATACACGTTGTTTTGTCTTTTAAATATCCCGCAGTTTGTAAATCTGGTTTCATCAGACCACAGAACGAAAATTGAGGTTCTTCTTGGCATTTTTCTACGAACCAATTGCGAAATTATATTCTCCGTTATAAGTCACCATATCGGAGTTCTTGACTAATACGTGTTTGATATAGACGATTTTTTAAGATTTCTCTGAGGAGTTAACTTAGCCGCTTCAACATTATTTTCCAGTTGATACAGGGAGTTACCAGGATTGTCAATGACAGTTTGCAAAACAAGATTTTCAATATTTTCGTTAGGCACTCTATTTCCATGGTATTTTTAAAGGAGCCATAGGTAATTCTAAGCATTCTAAAGGTCGACAAATCTGGCTGCCGTCTTGAGCTCGTTCAGCGTTTCTATGGCACAAAGTGAAACATGTCCACTTTTTCCCAATTTGAAAAACCTTCCATATAAAATTTAATTTGTAGTGTAACTCAAACAATATCACAATTATTTGACAAACTTTAAAACTCTTAACAAATGAAAACTAATGAATGACAATATTTTCACAGATTGTTACATATCTGTGACAACAAACACAATTACGACATTTGACAGCCAAGTAAGTGAAAAAGGTTTTTTTTTATAGATTGACATTTACCGTCATCCAAAGATAGGCTTGTTATGCATCTCTGGAAATCTCTATTTATGCTCTATTTAACGGCGTATAATTCCAGTATGACAGCCATAAGACAACAAAATTGGCTATGGTTGCAAAAACTAGAAGATCTAGAAAAAATGGTTAATCTCATACGATTAAACGTAGTCACTAATTCAAAACTGCCAAATTTTGTTCAATTTGTTTAAAAGATGGCGAAGATATTTAAATTTGTCGAAAAACACGATTTTTAGTCTTTGCTCGAAATTTTGAAAATCCCTGTAGATATTTTTAATTTAGATACAGCATCTGATTGAGCTCAGAATAGCGCCACGTTTTTCCAATTTCACTAAAATTGTATCTCTTACCGTTTCAGAAATCCCCATATAGTTACTTTTATCTGGAACACCTGTATATATATATATATATATATATATATATATATATATATATATATATATATATATATATATATATATATATATATACATATATATATATATATATATATATATATATATATATATATATATATATATATATATATATATATATATATATATATATGATGGTCTATATTTTTATACAAACATGGGTTCGCAAATGGTTAGTTTTTGAAAATACTGAGTGGTCAAGTTATTTATTTTTTTCTTTTTAAAAAATCACTAATGAGGAGATCCAGACTTTTCAATTATGAAAAAGTTTCTTCAAATGAGCGCTAATTAGGCCCGTAGAACACATATCCGGGGTCAGTTTCAATTTATATATATATATATATATATATATATATATATATATATATATATATATATATATATATATATATATATGTATATATATATATATATATATATATATATATATATATATATACAGGTGTTCCAGATAAAAGTAACTATATGGGGATTTCTGAAACGGTAAGAGATACAATTTTAGTGAAATTGGAAAAACGTGGCGCTATTCTGAGCTCAATCAGATGCTGTATCTAAATTAAAAATATCTACAGGGATTTTCAAAATTTTGAGCAAAGACTAAAAATCGTGTTTTTCGACAAATTTAAATATCTTCGCCATCTTTTAAACAAATTGAACAAAATTTGGCAGTTTTGAATTAGTGACTACGTTTAATCGTATGAGATTAACCATTTTTTCTAGATCTTCTAGTTTTTGCAACCATAGCCAATTTTGTTGTCTTATGGCTGTCATACTGGAATTATACGCCGTTAAATAGAGCATAAATAGAGATTTCCAGAGATGCATAACAAGCCTATCTTTGGATGACGGTAAATGTCAATCTATAAAAAAAAACCTTTTTCACTTACTTGGCTGTCAAATGTCGTAATTGTGTTTGTTGTCACAGATATGTAACAATCTGTGAAAATATTGTCATTCATTAGTTTTCATTTGTTAAGAGTTTTAAAGTTTGTTAAATAATTGTGATATTGTTTGAGTTACACTACAAATTAAATTTAATATGGAAGGTTTTTCAAATTGGGAAAAAGTGGACATGTTTCACTTTGTGCCATAGAAACGCTGAACGAGCTCAAGACGGCAGCCAGATTTGTCGACCTTTAGAATGCTTAGAATTACCTATGGCTCCTTTAAAAATACCATGGAAATAGAGTGCCTAACGAAAATATTGAAAATCTTGTTTTGCAAACTGTCATTGACAATCCTCGTAACTCCCTGCATCAACTGGAAAATAATGTTGAAGCGGCTAAGTTAACTCCTCAGAGAAATCTTAAAAAATCGTCTATATCAAACACGTATTAGTCAAGAACTCCGATATGGTGACTTATAACGGAGAATATTATTTCGCAATTGGTTCGTAGAAAAATGCCAAGAAGAACCTCAATTTTCGTTCTGTGGTCTGATGAAACCAGATTTACAAACTGCGGGATATTTAAAAGACAAAACAACGTGTATTGGGCCGATCAAAATCCGTTCTTAAATAGTAAGGTGCACCGTCAAGTTAAATGGGGTTTTAATGTATGACTATGAGTCATAAACGGACACGTACTATTAAACATTTTTCCTAACAATTTGACTGCACCTCGATATCTTGAAGTATTACAAAATAACGTCGACCAAACTTTAGAAAATTTTCCTTTTCAAGATGTAGCGAACATGTGGTTCTAGCAATATGGAGCACCTCCAGGTAATGCAAGAATTATAACTGACTATTTGAATCAGCTACATGGAAATAACTAGACCGGAATCGAGGTCCGCCTACCTGGCCTGCAGCCTCGCCGGACCTTACGCCTCTTGTTTTTTGCATTTTGGGATACTTCAAGCATAAAGTTTATTGTACTCCTCATAATAGGTAAGAAGAACTTTTGGCAGCCGGTGTTCAAGCCATAGAAGAAATGCCTGGACAGATGGTTAAAGATGCATGTATCTCTCTAATTCATTGAGTCAGGACGTTGAGTAATAACAGCGGTGTAATTTTCGAATATTTACTTTAATTCAATGAGAACGTGTGCCTCTGAACCGAAGGGTACTGGGTTCGATCCCAGGGTTCTCCTTTCACTTTTCCAGTAAAAACTGTAACACTAACATCAACCGAGGTTCTGGCATTGTATTTGAGCAAGGTGAATGTCTGCACGTTCCGCCTTCCGGAGAGGGCGTAAAGCCGTCAGTCCTGTGTCCATGCAATGTTGGGCACGTTAAAGATCCCTACCCTCCTTACAGAAAGGCAGAGGTTCAGTAAAATTTCCAGGATACTGAGGTGAAACTGCTCCCTGGTGTCGGTGATTGGCCATAGTAGCGGAAATAGGCCGACGTTGAAGGAAACAAAAACAAACACTTTAATTCAATGCTTTGTCATCGGTTTTTAGTTTTTTGTTTTGTTTTGAGTTTAGTGATAAATAATGTTTCGGTTGTTAACTTTAGTATCATAAATGAAAGAATATTTTTAAGAAATTGCATAATTTTTTGGCCAAGGGTTTGGTTTAGTTTCACAGCCAAATAGGTGAAAGACGGTTTTTTAATAAATTTAAATTTTTCGTCATCCAAAGAGAGGCTTGGTATACATGGCTAAAGAGCCCTATTTAGGCTATATTTAATGACGTATAAACCCAATATGGCGGCCACAAAAAATAACAAAGTTGGCTATGGTTCCAAAAAAACTAGAAGTCCTAGGAAAATTCGTTAACGTCATGCGATTGGCCGCAGTCGCTAATACAACACTACCAAATTTTATTAAATTTGTTTACAAGATGGCGAAGATAGTTCAATTTTCCTAAAGACAGAATTTTTAGCTTTTGCTCGATATTTTGAAAACCCCTGTAGAGATTTTAAATTTCCATACTGCGTCTGATTGTGCCCGGAATAGTGCAACTTTATATATATATATATATATATATATATATATATATATATATATATATATATATATATATATATATATATATATATATATATGCATGTATCACACCGATAATTTAAAAACCAATATGCCCATTTTGATTAAACTCAGCGAATATCTTCATCCTGCAAGTGGCTTGGACAAGTTCGTTATCCAGGAAAATCGGCCCAGGTTTTCCCGGGAAAATTTGTGTTTTCATTTTACTGGTGGTCGGGGTAGACCACAAAATGCATGAACTACTGAATTTGAAAAGGTTGTTCGGAATGAAATTAAACAAAAACCAAAAGTAAGTAATAGGGAAACAGCAACTCATTTGAGAGCATCCAGCTCAACGATATGGCGATTTCTTCGTGATCAACAATTGCGTGTGTACCATTCAACGTGTGCAGGCGGTATCATCTGAAAGAGATAATTTTCATTGCGAACAATTTTCCGTATATAGTGAGATGTAAGATAGGAGTCGCCATCTCGTTGCGGAACCAAGTAGTATGTTGTCACGACAGCTAAAAAAACACAAAATGTTATAAAATAGAAATTGTACAACCAACTAACAATTTGGAAATTGTCAGCCCTGGCCCATTTCTTCCCTAATATGGGTACAATGTATGTAAGGCTAGATGCATTCTCACCACAATTAAAACCGTAGACCGGTTTCGCTCTAATTATAGCTGGTCAGTATGGCATACTAATTGAAGCGCGAACAGAACTTATCACCAACCCATGGAAGTAGACAGCTCTAATACAAGACTGTCACAACAACAACTAAGGCGGGCAGCTCATGTAAATAGCACGGAATTTAGCGATAACGATATGAATGAAATAAATTACGATTTAAATTATGTAAATGATGAACCAAATTATGAAAATTCGCCAGCAGAGGAATACGATATCCAACAGCGAAATTTTCCAGTTGCAGGTCCCTTAACGAGAGAACCGTGATAGACATAAATAACATTAATACATTTAATAGATTCCCATACATAGAGTTAAAAAAAGCGCGAACACACCTATAAAGTAATACGGCTATGGTTCCAACGTCAAAGCACATAGTGAGATGTAAGACAGGAGTCGCCATCTCGTTGCGTAACCAAGTAGTATGTTGTCGCGACAACTCCAAATAACACAAAATATTATAAAATAGAGACTGTGTACAACCAACTAACAATTTTGTAAATTGCTTCCCTATATTAGGAAATAAATGGGCCAGGGCTAACAATTAACAAAATTGTTAGATGGTTGTACATAGTCTCTATTTTATAACATTTTGTGTTATTTGGAGCTGTCGTGGCAGCATACTACTTGGTTCACAACGAGATGGCGACTCCTGTCTTACATCTCACTATGTGCTGTGAGATTGGCTACCATAATTGTCACTATATAAGGGAAGAAATGGACCAGGGCTGACAATTAACAAAATTGTTAGATGGTTGTACATAGTCTCTATTTTATAACATTTTGTGTTATTTGGAGCTGTCGTGGCAGCATACTACTTGGTTCACAACGAGATGGCGACTCCTGTCTTACATCTCACTATGTGCTGTGAGATTGGCTACCATAATTGTCACTATATAAGGGAAGAAATGGACCAGGGCTGACAATTACCAAAATTGTTAGTTGGTTGTACATAGTCTCTATTTTATAACATTTTGTGTTATTTGGAGCTGCCGTGACAACATACTACTTGTTTCTGCAACGAGATGGCGACTCTTGTCTTTTTTCCCTTAGGGATCGTCCGCATTTAACCGCCCCGATACCACCACAGCCTTTGGATTATTGTGCATGCCCTTTGTCTTTTCTACCCCACCCATTCCAAAATCACTGTGTCTTGAACTAGTCTGCACAGTTTTATATTGATCTGTCCCCGGTCTAGGCTGTTTGTAGATCAGTTGTCTTTTGCAGTCCAAAGCTTTACACAGCTTTGCCCTTCTTTGGTACAAAGGAGAGCAATGTACTATCTCTATTGAAATCGTACAGACTTGAATTTACTTCCCGCTTTTTGTTAGGCAAAAACTCAATGGGAATTTCCGTTTTTGCTTTTCTAAGTATTCCCACATATGTAATTTGTTTCTTTCGTAGATGCTCCACTAACTCTAAAGATGAAAACAAATTATCTCCAGTGACATTACTATCAATGTGTTGTAAATGTTTTGTTAATCTTATTACAGCTCGTGAAGGAACAGATAATTTTTGTCTTCTGGTGAAAGCGTTATCCCATCACTGCCTTTTCCACAGTATATATATATATATATATATATATATATATATATATATATATATATATATATATATATATATATATATATATATATATATATATATATATATATATATATATATATATATATATTGTGATGAAGTATTATTTTCTATCGGTCTGGGGTACAAAATGCATAATTTCTAATTAAATAGAAAACAATTAAATACAAACTATATAAATATTTGCTAAAATATTTTCACCATGAAATATTTTAAGGCGATTTATATTTAATTAAACAGGTATTTCATACTTATTATCTTATCCGGTTGTGATAAGGTGATAAAATTCCAAGCATGGCAGAGTTTTTGGGCTGGCTGTGAAATTCATATAAAAGGAGAAGCAACACGGGGCACAGGCAGTATAGGATTGTTAATTCAGCTGTTAAGTTATTAAGTCGCCACGAGTCCGCACCGATTCCGTTTCCGTTTGCCGTCCGAGCGCACCTCGTTGGTCGATTTCCGTATCCGAAAATATTGTTATAGGTGAGAATTATCTGTTTTAAGTAATTCATATTTTGTAGCGAATTTTCATACTTTTAAATCATCACGCTTCTCAGTCCAAATCTCCTCAAGTAAATTATTTCTGCTTTTCCTGACCTGCCGCCGTCCCTATAGACAATTCCCGTATGTTAGATTGTCTTGCATTATGTTTGTGAGGATGCTGAGGATTCACAGCTCACATAAATAATCGAGATATATTCATCTTGGTTTGATCCCGATAGGGACGCTGAGGATTCACAGCCTATCTAGGTCACTCCAAGTGATACTTTCCTTTCCAATTAGCCCTGTACACTTCATATGGCTCCCGGCTTTCCGCCCCATACAGTATAAGCTCTTGTGTTATTTTG
Source organism: Tillus elongatus (assembly GCA_964006375.1). Lineage (NCBI taxonomy): Eukaryota > Metazoa > Arthropoda > Insecta > Coleoptera > Cleridae > Tillus > Tillus elongatus. The sequence continues at coordinate 22,892,784 of OZ023266.1, read as the reverse complement.
GTGAGGACGCTGAGGATTCACAGCTCACTAAAGTAATCAAGATGTTTTCGTCCCGAGTTGACCCTAGCGGAGATGCTGAGAATTCACAGTCCGCATAGGCGTCCGGGAACTGTCATCCCGTCTCTCCCATCTACACTTTTTCGTCTCCGCTGTCCCCTGCTTCGACGGAGAAGTTATATCTAGTAGTCTGATGTTGTCTATCGCTGTGTGTTGCCCGCCTGCCGTATCCTCGCTTGAGTGAAATACTGTCCGTATCATATATACCTGACCGAATCCGTACGCTTCGTCACGCACTAACCTTTATCGCTTTAGCGAGGTCCACGTTCCGATTGATGTTAGTATCCGCATATTTTATTTGTACATATTTTGTAAATATTGTTCTGTATATATATTCTGTAAATAGTTTCAAATCTGTAATATAAGGTTGGGTAAATTAAAGTCCTTGAATAATTATTATCCAACCCCTTAACATACAAAATCTGCTACACCTTTCGTTAAAACAGAAGTGGTCGGATCACGCCGAGTCAGCGATTAAAGCCCGCTCACTCGGGGGTCACTAAATTTAGCCTATATTACCTAAAGGCTACCGAACCCTTCTCCACAGAGTTACCCAGGTACTCTGATCGGTATATCGGTCAGAGTTAAGTGAAGAGGTCGCAGACATCCTCAATAGGGAGTAAACCCTGGCGCCCGAGATCCTCAGATAGTAACCGTCAATCCGTGTCACCGAAAAACGGTCTGCAAGCCAAGGCCTCGTCACAATATATATATATATATATATATATATATATATATATATATATATATATATATATATATATATATATATATATATATAACCATTATAGAAATAATTATTCCTAGCATCTGCAAGGCACATAATTTCGATGCCATATTTGTTGGGTTTATTCGGCATATACATCTAGAATTTGGATCTTCCCCTGAAGGCAACTAACATTTCATCCACACAAACATTTCTCCTACTGAATACATATTCTGACAATTCTGCACAAACATTTGAAATATATTGGATATTGGAGCACAGGGATCTGTTGATTTTCTTTCTTTTGTGGTAGTAGGGTCGTCAAATCGCAGAGCAGCCATAATTGTATAAAACCTATTGTAAGACATGGTGCATCAAAAAATGTTTCGCAACGTTCCGTCCAAAGCAAATAGAGATTTTACATCTTCATGTCCCGACTTGAAGATTTCCGTGTATAGCAACAACCCCAAAAATGCAGAAAGTTTTACTAGATCGAAATCGCCCAATTCTGGACGATTTGTTATTTTATAGCCCTCTCTACAACTGCGTAACTTATACTTTGTCCATTGGACTTTTTTTAAGTAAGTCAGCTGTAAATAAGAGATTCCAAACTTCCAAAGGTTTATGATTATTACCAAGTGATGTAGCCATAGGACGCAATCCAGGTAAATGCATAATAAGATTGTGGAGTTTTGTTCTGTCAGATCTTGTTGCCGGAGTCGTGGCCCATTTGTATCTATTTTTTCCATAATTATACTTTACCACGTCATTACCAGTGTCAGCATCTTCATCAAGATCGTCTTCGTTTGAACTCTCCATTTCTTGATCGTCACGATTTGCTAAGGGTCGGTCACTTTCAATACCACTATGCTCTCCGTGTGAATCTGAATTAGATTGTGCAGAATCGGTATTGTGGTCACTTGCAATTGTAAACGATTCATCTATGTCATTGTCACAATCACTATCTTCTTCATGAAACCACCCCAATACAGTCTTTTCACAATTATCGTCATCAAAACATACCGTACGAGAAAATCCGGCCCCAGAAGCCATGGTGAACAATTCAAAATACAAACTTATACACCGATGATGGGTCAATTTGACCCGGTGGAATTTATTTTACGATTAAAAATTCACTAGCGGACAACCGAGTCCACACTGATCAAATACATTGACTCATTTGAAAATACTAAAAGCACAAAAACACACGATGTGCTGTGCTGATTCCTCCTCCTCGCCGCAGAGTGTTCATGCCAGGTCCCCTCGAACCGCCCCCAGGACTTACATCTCACTATGTTCTGTGAGGTTGGCTACCCTAGCTGTTTTATTGTATATGTGTTTTCTGACTGAAATTAGTATGCCGTACTGACGAGCTCCAATTAGAACGAAACCGGTCTACGGTTCTAATTCTGGTGAGAATACATCTAACCTCACAATTTCCCGTAAGGCTTGTTTAACAAAATAATGTTTTGAATTTCTTCAACTGTGTTTTGTTCACGGAAGAGGCTGGATTTAGGCGCGACAGTATCGTGGATTTTGATCATGGCCATGTTCGAAAAGAAGAAAATCCCCACGCAACTTTTAAAAATCGTCATCAACAGCAATTTTCCTTTAATGTATGGGCTGGAATTGTAGCTGATAAGGCCATTTTTTACCCCACAGACTAAATGCTGCTGATGACTAGAGGATTTCGCTGTAAAACTTAAAGATGTTCCTGGTAGCTTTTACGAGGGCGGGTCAATAAGTGCATGACTTTTTGAATGAAACACAGGTTTTTTGATAAAAAATCATTTTATTTCGCAACATAGTCTCCTTTGAGCTCTACACACTTCGTTCAACGTTTCTCCAATATTTTTATCCGTTAAAAAAATTAGATTTGTAGAGGTCCACAAAATAGGTATTTATTTGTGCGATCATTTCATCATTGGAGTCAACACTTTTTCCGACGAGCCATTTCTTTAAGTTTTGAAACAAGAAATAGTCACTTGGGGCTAAATCCGGAGAATAGGGTGGATGACGGAGCAATTTATTGCCCAATTTATGCAATTTAGCCATGGAGACTACACATGTGTGCACTCTTGCATTGTATTGGTGGAAAGGAACATTTTTTCTAGGCCAAATGCGGTCGTTTTTACTTTAAATTGTCATTGAATCGGTCCAGTAAGTTGCTATAATATTAGCCATTGATTGTTGTTCCCTTTTGAAAGTAATCAATGTGGATTGTGCATTAAAAAAGGTCGCCATGACTTTGTTGGCTGTCAAACCCACCTTGGCCTTCTTCGGCGCCGATTCGCACGAAACAACCCACTGTTTTGACTGCTGCTTGATCTCTGGTGTGTCGTGGTGAATCCATGTTTCGACCACGGTTACGAAACGGCGCAAAAACTCGTCCTTATTGCGGTTGATTAACGCTAAACACTCCTTCGAAGTTGTCACACGATTGCGTTTGTGGTAGATTGTAAGTAAACGCGGCACCCATCTTGCGGATAGCTTTCTCATACCCAAGTTATCATGCAAAATCAAAACAACTGAGCCATGTGATATGCCTATGGCTTCCACAATCTCCCGCACTTCCAATCTCCAATCGGCCAACACCACATCGTGAATTTTTTCAATTGTTTCGGGTCTAGCGAGCTCAACTGGGCGTCCATAACATTCGTCGACATTTGTGCTTGTACGGCCGCAACGAAATTCAGTAAACCACTTTTTTACCATGGAAATTGATGGTGCAGAGTCTCCATAATATTTATGAAGTTTACCCTTGGTTTGAGTTATGTTTTTTTCCGCAAAAAATAATGTTTGATGAGCACACGAAATTCACTTTTTTCCATTTTCCTTATAACTCAGGAGGTTGTCTGCTTTCAATGGCTATTTAACACAAACTAAATGACGCAGATTGTTCAAAATTTGACAGGAGCCAACTGACAGACGCTTGTTCACAGGAGCAGTGTTGCCCTTCCTGTAATGAGGCGGGAAATTCCAAAAGTTACGGACTTATTGATCCGCCCTCGTACATATGAACACATCATTTTAGACAATATATTGCGCATCCTACCTTATCCCCTTTATTCCATCGGTCTGTATATAGTTCTACTTTTTGCCCATTTGTGCTATCAGTTGTATGTTTAATTACTTATTATTAGACCTATAAAAAATTGCTTGATTTTTCTTCCGCAAACCAACGACAATATATATGTATCTTATTTTTAACTCCGATGTAAAGTACATTTCCACATTACTCTGACTAGGCTTATCAAGTGCTTTTCGCTAGCTTGAAATCTATATAGGAACACTTCTGTGCTAAAATATATAGCAAAATAAAATACAAACGTATATCTTTCAGCAATCGTTATAGCATTGACTCCAGTAAAAACAGAATTGTGAGATGCTGCAGAAAACGGAAGGAAGGTGCTTCCGTTGTATTTTATAACGACTTCGGTTCTCTGCGAGGCTAAATATCCTGTAATTCTCTGCGAGGCTAAATATCCTGTAAAAACACTTTGAGTCGATTTTGTTTTGGTTGGCTAGGATGCTTAGCCCTAAGTGGTATAATATTGAGTTGAGGTAATGGTTGTATAAAGCTGTAGAATCTATCAAACAAAAATAATTCTGGAGGACCTATTGACCCTTTTTCGCAAAAAAAAGAACTTATACGGTACGTTCCGAAAGTAAGGAATAAATTAATTTGCTCTGCTAGTCATTTTTACAAAATGCTAAAAAGTGTGTGTGTTTTGTTTCTTCAACCTCGGCCTATTTACGCGACGATGGCCAACAGACGGCAGGGAGCAGTTTTACCCCAGGGTTCTGAAAAATTTACCAAACCCCTGCCTTTTGGTAAGGACGGTAGGGATCTTTAACGTACCCAACATCGCATGGATACGCCCACTGAATAGGGCGGAATGTTCAGATATTCAACTTGCTCAAATACAACCTCGGTTGATGTTAATGTTTTAGTATGTACTGAAAAAGTGAAAGGGTAACCCTGGCATCGAACTAAACACCAAACCAAACCTCACAACCAGTAATCCGCTGGGTTAAGATCAGGGGATTGTGAAGGCTATGAATTTACAAAATGTCTGCTTATAACAACAACTTAGCTGGTCGGTAAATATTCATCCTGCATAAAAATCGTGTTTTCAATTCCTCCGTGCTCGTTTTGAATATCTGGAATGGCATAATATTTTAACATTTACAAGTATCGTTTACCAGCAACAGTTACAGATACGACCTCTCCATTCTGTCTTTTCAAAAAAGTATGGTTCAGTGATAAAATTAGCTGTAAAACCACACCAAACCGTGACTTTTTTGTCATAAGTACCTTTCTGAACGATTTCATGTGAACCGTTTGTTGACTATGTTCGACAGTTTTGAATATTGACCCTCCATTAAACATTGGCCTCATATATCCATAAAATACGGAATAACTATTAGGGTCCAATTTCCATCTGAGCAAATATTCGTTAAGAAAAGTCATACCTGAAGGAAAATCTGCATCCTTTAATTTAAACAGCAGTTTCAGTTTATGAGAATACATTTTTAGGATTTCGCCTAAAATTTTCCAAACTGTCGTGTATGGCATCCGAAATCGTTTTGGTATCGAATTCACACTACTGATTGCCAGCGGATTAGTGTTGGTTAGGTTTTGATTTTCCAAAAGAACTTATGTAACTTGGACATCACTAATCGTTGGTCTTCCTGATTTCGGTAGGTCCGTGACAGACCTCGTTCCAACAAATTTGCTAATCAAATTACCCCACGCTTTCATTTGACAAGGCTGTTTTCTCAAACCATTTTTGTATGAAATGTTCGTAATCAAGAAATATAATTTCCACCACAATCGTAATAACATTGTAAAAATATATAGACGTATTCACGAGACGCCCCTGACCTGACGAGATAGAGGGTGGCAACATAGTGATCTAAATTTGCGTAATTTGTAGAGTGTCAATAGTGTTAGTATTGTTCTTAAGATAGTCGACTACGGTTCACCAGAAGAAGTGACATTGACTAAAAAGGAATAGACAGGTCAGGTCAGGTCAGGTCACGTGAACGTGAACGCAAAGAATAAATTATCTCTTTTCGATCCAAATTAAGTTAGGGTAGTAGTAGTGTGTATATATTTGTTATTGATAATTGTTAATATATTGCATTTTCACGGATTTCAGGAATAGAAGACCTCTGTTTGACATTTTTGTTGCCGAAAAAACCAGGGACGTAAAAAGTGAACGGACAATTATCAGTTAACTACACTAGATAAAAAGTGAACCATAGTTTGAAAAAGACTCTGAAAGTGTGTGTCGGCATTCAATAAGTGAACGTAGTTCAAAAAGATGGAACATACTTATAGGAAAGTGTACCGTCCTCAACTACAAAACTTATGAACACAGCTAATGAGTTACTGAAAGATGAGCTATTGAACGTATATGATCGTGCGTAACGACTTCAAGAACTACGGCTGCAAATGAAGGATTGAAAGCGGCAAATGAGGCCGTTCAGTGACGCAGGTTCCTACCACTGAACCACAGAGGCTCTGTGCTAAAAAGTGCCAACTTAGTCTTTTAAATTTCATCTGCTTAAGTAAAAATCTTAGTCGGAAAACCAGCCTACAGAAGCGATTGCCAAGGTAGAAGCTGTCAAAATAAGCAAACATGATATCGTATAAACAAAACGTTATGCATGCGAATGGAACCCGTAAGAACTGATAATGGCCGATTAGAACCAGAAAATAGGTTACTTTGGGATTTGCGCAAATGAAAAAATATTAGTTATATAGGTATTTTCGGTAAATTACATTAAATAAAGGGTCGCTACTATTACCCAAAGACTTTCAATACGTCTGGTTTTGCGCTGGATACAGCTAGGGTAAGATGTCTTGCTAATAATTTTGCACAAGGATTTAATTTGGTACATGAGTTCTTATAAAAAAATTAAGATAACTGTTCTTGCTTGGCTGCAATATTTCTTAGCAAGAAATTCCAAACATTTAGTAAGACCACCTGAATAGCTCTAGTTATCTAGGGCTCGTGGCATGAATAGAACAAACGTTATCAACTTATTTAGTCCTTTGAAGAATATTGTGACTTTAAAATTTAAAGCCCGTAAAGTAGTAAAATGGTGGGGGTTTAATTTTTTTAACTATGATTATAAGATAATGTTCGACAAATTAAACTTCACGTGTCTCAACGTTTTCCGTTCCATTATATATATATATATATATATATATATATATATATATATATATATATATATATATATATATATATATATATATATATATATATATATATATATTGAAACAGATCGCCGATATGTGTTCCAGGTGGCTTAGTTTGCACTCATCTGAAGAAACTCTCACTAGTGAATTTTATTTAATAAATATCACTAAAAGCATAATTTTAAGTCATTCACACCCAGCTGCCATCAAGAATAAATGGATGGTGATAGAGAGCGAAATGTCCACTTTAGTTGTTATTAATTGCTGTAAATGGCAAACAATGACAGAGATTCCTCAAGGAACATGCAGGCTTATTGCAGAATAGAATAGGACCTCCATTGAGCGATGCTGCTAGCGAAAATCAAGAGATCTGGTGTCAGATACATTGATATTCTGCACACAATACCGTTGCAGTGGAAGAATATATACGTAATAGTTTTCAAGGTCATGTGATTTGGCCAAACCCTAATGTTTTAAGGCCTGCGAGATCTTCAGATCTCGCACCAAACGATTTTCTTTTTTTTTTTTTTTTGGAGCCACATTAAATAAAAAATGTATACTAACGTTCGTTTTGAAACCTTCAGCAGCTTAAGGGCGCAATTGCGGCAGAATGCAATCAAATTACAGAATAATAATTAAGTAGTATTAAGTCTGAATTTTACAACTGTTTAGAGAGCATCGGTGGTTCAGGGGCAAGACCGTGTCCCTGTGAACCGAAGTGTACTGGGTTCGATCCCAGGGTTTTTCTTTCACTTTTTTAGTACAAACTGTAACGTTAACATCAACCGATGTTCTGGCATTGTATTTGAGAAAGTTGAATATCTGCGCGTTCCGTCCTTCAATAGGGGAGGGGGAAGCCGTCGGTCCCGTGTCCATGTGTTGTTGGGCTCGTTAAAGATCCTTACCCTCCTTACAGGAAGGCAGGGGTTCGGCAAAATTTCGAGGGTAGTAAGATAAAACTGCTCCCTGACGCCGGTGATTGGCCATATTGGCGGAAATAGGCCTACGTTAAAGAAACAAAGAAAAAAAAAACACACACACACACAACCGTTTAGGATGTCGTTTGGCAGCTGATGGAGGATTATTTTAACATCTTATTGAAGTTTAGTTCCACGCTTCTGTCTTTTTGTTTTGATTTGTAAATAAACTTCGAGGCGAAGTACTTGTTCTTGTTCAATATTGTTTTTTTTTTTTTAATTAATGTGAGAAATAAAACAAAATAGTGCAATAGGCTTCTAATGGGATTCTTTACAAAAATTATAAGACAAAGTTGCTCTAAAATAACCAGGGTAGCCAATATTTGGGTATTTAAAAATTCGCACTCAAACCCTAGTGGCGTTATCAGTTGAAGAACCCTGTATGTTTTTAAACAGACAGGATCGCTCCTGCATATTATCCTAGTTTGGTAAGGATTCTCGTAGGAATACAGATTGTGAAACATTGAAAAATGTTTCATAGACAATATTATCGCTTATAGTTGCTATATCTGTTTATAATTTTTTTACGGTGTTTAGCTTAGATTCACTATAATCGATCAGTAGGACATATTTCAGTGTTAGTTATCCTGAAGCAATACAAGTTGTGCTGTGAGTTTTTGGATCACTGAGCTGATAGCCATGGTATTAAAAGTACAGTCATTAATTGAGAATTACGGTCTAATCTGATTTTCTACTGGTATTTACAGCCCGATGGACGCCTCGGTCATAGACCAACACTAATCTAACTAGCGCTCAATGTAAACGCTGCTCTTTACTGTTTACATAACCCAATTATAACAATATAGCACTAACGAAATCAAGAGCCACCTATTTAATAAAAAGTCTGATGCAATTTTGGCTTGAATAAAATGCAAAACTGAAATATAGCTTTAAATCCTCTTAGCACTGATAATACTTAATCCTTAACTTTCAAAGTATTAAATTAAAATTAAGTCCATGGTTGTTTCCTCTATTACATGCATGCATTTTAGGGAATTTTTGTAAAAAAAATTGGAAAATCGCATTTTGGAAAAATACCATCAAATGACCGCGACCTTGGACCTCTGAAACCTATCCGCGGTTAGTTTCAATCCTTATATGTTCATATACATGGTGTCCATTATAGAATGTTGCACGAAGGTTTTCGCGTGACTGCTGAGAATTTTGGAAAACCATAGAACACGTCGATTTTGCTTGCAAGAGGACACCTTTTTTAACCCTAATACAATTTTTATCACCTTAATTTGAATAAGAAATGTATGTCGAATGGGACCTTTTTAGAAAGCTCTTTTGATGTCACTAAGTGTGGATTGGAACCTGTGAAAAGCACTGATAAGTACACTTGGAGAACTCAAATCATCACATCTTTTTAAAGACCTGACGATCATTTCACTAATAAAGTTAGCGTCATCAGAGGATGAATTTGATGCTTTATTCAAAGCTGCAATTTTAAAAGTTACCGATTTTGTTCAAAACCACTTCCATTTTCTTTCACATACAACTGCACCCTTCGTCAAAACTTTAAAGTCGACTCTGCTAAGTAATTGGATGTCACTTTTAATAATGATCCACTCATTATTGATGCGACTCCATAAATCTTCCTCAGTTTGAACTGGTGTCAAATACGCATATTCTTCTATAAGAGAGGTATCGATGGTGAGACTTTGCAAACCCATATCCGGGGTCAGTTTCAATTTTTTTATGTATTTGGACGCAAATCGGTCTGTTTCGTTTTCTATGCGCCACCCTATTGCGTCCAAATACATAAAAAAATTGAAACTGACCCCGGATATGGGTATATATATATATATATATATATATATATATATATATATATATATATATATATATATATATATATATATATATATATATATATATATATATATAGGGTGGCGCATTGAAAACGAAACAGACCGATTTGATCCAGTGTAATTTTTTTTAAGCAACGCTGAAATACGTCAATTTTAATATTGAGGGGGACATGTTTTGATATAAAACGCAACTTTGTCACATCAACCCCTTAAGGGTGGTGATAACAACCCTTATATTTTAAATAGGGAACATGGATCGAGTGTTATATCATTTGAAAGCTCTTTCTTTTCTGAACTCAGCACACTAATTTTCTTGGATGTTTTATCAACTCGTTTAAAAATTATTCACAGTTGAAGGTGCAAAAACGCATTTCATTCATTCCGATAAGAAATGTGCTGATAGTCAATGTTTTGTTGGTTTGTAAACAAAAAATTGACTATCAGAACATTTCTTATCGGAATGAGAGAAATGCAATTTATTATTTCACTTTATAGGTCGGTTTGATACTTGATAGTAGTACCGAAAATTAATTTTACAATGGTGTATTCTGTAGAAAAAAGAGTTGAAATAGATACTCTTTTTTTTAAAAGGATGACTGTGCCAACCATACCGCAAATTTGTTTAATGAACGACATTTGAGCAGACATGTTAACAGAAAATACATTTTGGAGTTAGTTGCAAAGTTTCGGCAAAGTGGTTCAGTAGCCAACAAAAAACGGGATCCTGAACTTGAATTTCCGGTTAGAAATGAGACTACTAAGATTGAAGTTTTAGGACAAATTGCTGCAGACCCAACTTTGAGCACGAGAAAATTGGCCACTGTTTCAAACATCAAAAGAAGAACTATTCAGTGAATATTGAAGCATAATAAATTTCACTCGTATAAAATTCATCTTGTACAACAACTGAATGAAGATGATTTTGATCGGCGGCTGGAGTTTTGTGAAGTACCGCAAATTTGTTTAATGAACAACATCCGAACAGACATGTTAACAGAAAATACTTTTGGAGTTAGTTGCAAAGTTTCAACAAAATGGTTCAGTAGCCGACAAAAAAACGGGATCCTGAACGTGAATTTCCCGTTAGAAATGAGACTACTGAGATTGTGAGACAGTTTTAGGACAAATTGCTGCTTCACCCGTATAAAATTCATCTTGTACAACAACTGAGTGAAGATGATTCTGATCGGCGGCTGGAGTTTTGTGATGTTATGACTGCACGAATAGCTGATAACGGGAACCTTCTGTTCAATATCGGTTTTTCAAACAAGTGGACGTTTTTGTTAAACTCTACAGTCAATTGTCATAATTGTCGTTAATGGGCAGATAATAATCCAAGAAACTTTCACAAAATCCACACTCAAACTCCACAGAAATTGAACGTCTAGACTGGTATTTTTGATGACCGTTTAATCGGACCAATTTTGATGGCAATTTGAGTGGCGAAACGTATTTGGAGTTACTAGAAGATATTGTTTACCCTCTACTAATTGACATTGTTGAAAATGATGATCGCTATTAAGAAAATCAAATAGTGTTTCAACAAGATGGAGCTCCTTCGCATTTTTCACAGCGTGTTAGGGAGTTGTTGAACAGAGAGTTTTCAGAGCGATAGATTGAGCGTGGAGGTGCTTTTGAGTGGCCCCCTAGATCACCTGATTTAACTCCTTTAGACATCTTTCTAAGGGGCCATTTAAAGAGTAGAATTTTTGCAGAAGAACCGGAGTCTCTGGAAGAATTACGACGACGCATTGTTGAAGAATGTTGTACAATAACTCCACAAATGCTCCAAAATGTCACAGCTCGGTTCGAACAAAATTTGTACTTTTGTATGGAAGGTGGTGGTCAACAATTTGAACACTTACTTAACTGAATAAACATTTTTTAACGTTGGGTTTTGTTTTTTAGTTTTTTAACGAAAAATTGACTAATTAGTGCATTTCCTATTCACAATGCATAAAATAGTTTCTTGCAACTCCAACTGGGAATAATTTTTAAACGAATTGATAAAACTTTCAAAAAGATCAGTGTACTGAATTCAGAAAGGAAAGAGGTTTCAAATAATGTAACACTCGACCCACATTCCCTATTTAAAATATAAGGATTGTTATCACCATCCTTAAGGGGTTGATGTGACAAAGTTGAGTTTTATGTCAAAACATGTCCCCCTCAATATTAAAATTGACGTGTTTCAGCGTTTCTTTAAAAAAAAATCTCTAGACGCAAATCGGTCTATTTCGTTTTCAATGCGCCAGCCTGTATATATACATATTTGTGTGTGTGTGTGTGTGTCTAACCGATAACTCAAAAGATAATTTACCGATTTGAATTAAACTCGGTAAGCACTTTTCTTTTCTTAATGGCTTGGACGAGTTCGTTAGCCAAGAAAATCGGACAAGGTTTTCTGGGAAAATTTTGAGTTTTCTTTTGAAAAAAATTTCTTTCTTTGAATTTTTTTTAATGAAATTTAGTGAGCATGTTGCCCTGGGAGAGACCTTACTACATACCAAAATTCAACCTTCTAGGTTTATAGAAAACTGAGTTATTAAAATTTGAGGCAATCAATGAAAATTCACTACCTTAACGCACTTGCTGCTCCCGAACTTTTTATAAACTCGTTTTAACTTTTTTTTTGTAAATAATAATTTAAATAAGTGTTCTAATTTTACACTAGCGTGAAAAAATTAAAAATATTGCACATTTAAAGTCAGGAAACAAACTTACACCTAAAATTTTCTGAAGTATCGGGAGTTTGCGATGTTCAAAGGTGTAAGAAACTTAAAAATAACCAAACTGATAGTTCTAAAATGATAAAGTTTTATACTTGCTAACATATGATACAAAGTAACAGCAATAAAATATTTCGTTTTAGTCAATATCTCGTTACATCCAGTACCTACTTGTTAAAACCAATCTATGCTATCACCTTGTGCAAAGTTTACTAAGTAAATTTTGCTGCCTCACCTGAATAAAGTTTTGAATGTTATTATTATTACTATTTTAACATTAGAAAAAAAAATGTTTAAAAGCGTCCTTACAATATGGCTTGGATTATTGCATAATCGAGTTGAAATAATCAATGTTACCCCTATAGTGTCCTTTTCAAATCAACGAACAATCCTGCAAGAGCTAAAGATTCCTGTAACTTTTCACAGTGCCTGTTTTACCGACAACAGAAGAATTCTCCTGGAACTAAACGCAAAATCAATAAACCACCTCCTTGGTCACAAACCTATTATCCTGTTCCAAGTTTGCCTTACAGCGCCATCTGTTTAGAATCCTTTGAAGCCATACGCAAGTTCTGTTCCAGAATAAACCTGTAATTGGAGAATATGAGTACAAAGACGGTAGCTAGTGCACCTAATCCAATAATCAATGGCCATAACCTTTGACCGTTCAGGAAGATAGTAAAACAGGGGTCTACGTAGTGATTAATAGAGTGGATGCTTGAGAGAGACAATTTTTCTTGTTATCAAGTCAGCTGGGTCTTGAAGATAAAGTGTAGCAACCTTTGAACTTTAGTGACCTCTCAATATGATGAAAGTTAGATACGCTGACGGGTGTGATTGTTATTTAAATAGATTATGAAAGGTTTCTGGATCAAGTCAAGTGCAAGGGCAATTTAGGATTAACCCAGTTTAATTTCCGGTCTCTATATGAATATTTGAGCTCATTTCAGCCACGTCTTAAACCAAGAATGCGTTTTATATCACTGAGAAAATAACGGTTATTATGTTGCTAGACTATTTTCATGTTAAACAATTAAAACACTCTAGAGGCAGGGTGCATAGGCCGTGTTTATATTAAACAAAAGTAATGTGATTTTTGTGTATGCTCTTTATACAGGGTGTGCCAATTAAAAATTCCCATCAGGAAATTATCGGAATTAAAAATAACGCCAGATAACATCAGAAATGCTTCGAAATGTTCGTTCGGAACCGGAGCAAAGATTTTATAAATTGTATGGAAGTGGAGGTAAAACCATTTGAGCATTTAATTAAAAAGCTTTCTTTCATTCAGTGATAATTGAAAACAAGATTTAAAAAAGTTCGGGACGCAGCAAGTGCGTTGTGGTAGTGAATTTTCATTAAATGCTTCAAATTTAAATAACTCAATTTTTTATAATCTTAGAAAGTTAAATTTTCGTACGTAGTAAGGTCTTTCCCAAGGCAACATATCCACCAAATTTCATTAAGATATCTTTGTAATCTTCGGAGAATAATTTTCTTTTCGAAAGAAAACTCAAATTTTTTTCCGGAAAACGATGTCCGATTTTCCTGGCTAACGGACTTGCCCAAGCCATGTATAAGAAAAAAGTACTTACCGACTTTCATTCAAATCGGTTAACTATTTTGTGAGTTATCTGTTGGATATATATATATATATATATATATATATATATATATATATATATATATATATATATATATATATATATATATATATATATATATATATATATATAAACATATAAAAATTGAAACTGACACCGGATATGGGTTCTAGGGTTTCTAATTCGCGCTCATTCGAAAAAAAAATTCTCACCAACGATTCCTCTCTATTAGTTAATTTTTTTAACGAAAATTCACTAAAAGTCGTATTGTGTCGTGAATAGAAATGAGAAAGCTTTAAAATTAGGTGTCACTCAACCTAGGGTGGCATTTGAAATTTAAGGGTACTTTACGCCCCTACCTATGGGCTAGGTTGTAAGACATCAAAACCTTTGCCATCATGTGTCCCCCTTGAAAATAATATCTACGTGTCTCGGGTTTGTTTTTTTTTATTTCGATATTTTGTAGGAAATTTGAATTGGCACGGCCTGTATACCTCCCCAATAGGGTTTTTAAATTACAAAAGGTAACTATCTCGTCTATATGTACTCGCAGTATTTTGGAACTCGTGTGAAAATGTTATACTTTTAGACACGAAATATTCCTTCTTGCCGAATACTCAGTATATATAACTTTTAATTCTTAATACGTGGACCTTTTTGCATATCTGCTTGAAGAATGTGGGCTGTGAAATTTAACTAACATATTTTTGTTGATACAGTTTTCGTCAAGGTTACGACACACTCTAAAAGTCACGCCAAGTTTGATCTTCAATATTTTTCAAACAAAACATGATATTTTGAAGATTAATTTTATTAATTTTCAAACAGTACCTACTGTTTTTAGAATTACCGTAAGTAGGCTATTAGCGAATTTCTATTTTAAAAAAATCGCTATTAGACAGGTATCAATAGTGAGACTTTGCAAATATTTTTTTTAAATGAGCGCGAATTTGGACGGATTTTTGTGAAAAATTACATTTTGGTAAGTGGGTAAATAACTTGAAATGGTTGGTTGGTCAGGAAAATCGGACCAGTTTTATTTAATTTCTTTTTATTAGCGAATTTTCTTATCCAAAATGTCCTTTTAATAGCGAATTCTCTTATAAATGGATTTCATAAATTTTATTTAAAGAAACATTTGAGAATTTTTGTATGACATTTTATTCAATGGATGGAATATCTTTTCAACAAAATTCGTCGAAAATAAGTTTTCAATGGATCATCGTGCAAACAAGTTATTTTATTTTCAATTTTAAATGCAGATTAGGTATACAATTCTAATTTTATGTATTCTTTTAGCAGAATTTTGTGTAAAAAATATTTAGCCAAATTTGATGTCAGCTTTCATTAAAAAAAGACATACCTGCCATTAGAAATATTTTTATGAAAATTCACTACCATAACGCACTTGCTGCGTCCAGACTTTTTTATGGTATTGAAGCATCGAATCTTAAGCACTTTAAGAGCCAACGCATGGAAGCTGCAGGTTGCTATTTTTAGAAGAACACATAGAAGAGGAAGGGTCCTCTTATAAGATGTCTCTCAGAAGATAATCTAAAAGTTTTGTAGAAGTTCAATATATAACTCTAGAGATTCGGTGAACGATAAACAAAGTTATTATATGGTGTTATATATGAGTCCAAAGTCCAAATTCCGGACGTAAATCTGAAAAGCGTAAAAGATTTTCTCTTGTTGTAATATTATATGTTGATCTTGAGTTCTTAATGTTCTAATTTTAAACACTTGGTCGACTTTATACAGGCTGTCCTGATTATACTTCAAGAAAATTGGGATATGAGTTCTCCTTGAAAAAATAATGGGGGTATTTCGTATAACATTTTCATTTTATATTCGTGATACTCAGACAAAGGGTGTGAAAGTTGGTACGCTCAAAGCGATTTTCATTAATTATCTTTAAAACGGCTAAAGATAAGATTTTCAAAATTTGTACACGAGTAAATATTACCAGCATGTAAAGAAAAGGGAAAAATACAATTGATTATGTGAAGCAGCGGCACGCGCAGGGCACTCTGGGGTTATAAATTAGAGAGAAAAAACTTTGTAAGTTAAAATTTCTGAAGTTTCCCAACGGTTTTAAAAATGTCAAAAGACTAATACAAAAATAAGGTCTACTGGTAGAAATTCCATAGGATGTACAGTTTTCGAGAAAAATGAAGTTAAAATTGTTTATTCACTAAAGACGCACAATTATTTAATTTCGATTTATAAAGTGAAACTTTTGTTACTATGATACAGTAAAAGTTGTCAACAGCAGTTTAAATGGTAGTAACTTGTCAAACAATTTTTTTGCTTCGGTTGGTCAACATTATGTCTTAAAATCAGTATAGTTTAAATCTAATGGCTGACATGCATTTAGTATATGGAGAGTGTGGATGTAATACTTTAGGGTCTGCAATATGTTAAAATGTTTCCTGGTCGACGAGTTCCTTACCACAGTACTGTGGATACGATTGACCCAAGGTTTAGAGAAAAGGGAACCTTTCTACTTTACACCACTGAACATGCTTGTCCACGATCTACAAGGACTGCAGATATGGAAGAAGCTGTCTTAGACGCGGCTGAAGAAAATCCACATACAAGCGTTTCAAGCATTGCTGCTGAAGTGACTGTTTCCAAGTCTACAGTCCACAAAGTATTAAAAGAACAGCAGCTACGGCCCTACCATCTACTCGAGTACACGAACTTTTGCCCCAAGATAACAATGCCAGAATACGTTTTTGTTATTGGATCGGGAGCGAACAGAATGAAAATAATACCTTCTGCGACACACACTTATTCATAAAATCCATGCATGGAGTGACGCTAATCCAATAGCATGGTTCCATTTCCAATATAAATTTTTTAATAATGCGATATTTGCTGCCGATATTTTACGATTGTTGGCTCGGGTAGTATGTTGTATGCCTGTTATTTATTTTGTTTGGTTACCATTGATTTATGGTTTATACCTGTTGTATGAATCAATCTACGCGGGGGAGTTAACTACTCTGTCTGCCAGGCATTGTACTTTAACCATTAAATCGTTTCAACGCATGTCTTTCAGATTTTATTTTTAATTTGGAAAAAACTCTAAATATTGTCAACCAAATTACCTAAAATTTACAACCTAGGTTTATTCACACTATTTCTAGCCACATGCAAAGCCTCAATCCAGCTACTCTAATACTTAAAAAAATATAGGCTTTTCAGAAACATTTTTGTGTATTTTTAGGGAAAGAAAATACATACACACGCACACACTCAATGAAAATTCACCAATATGACGATATATATATATATATATATATATATATATATATATATATATATATATATATATATATATATATATATATATATATAGGCCAAAATGTCAAATAAATAATTTTAATAGGAATACTTAATAGTTCAAAACCGATGTACATTAGGGATTCATTGCGGATTTTTCGAAAAAATCTGATTTCTCTTAACATGTGAAAGTGAAAAATAATTTAACTATACTTCTAGGGGTCACATTTGTCATAATTTTTGGCCCGAATGCTATAGGACAAACAGTTTTCGAGATACATCCGCTAGTCGACCTTAGCGGGAGTGGACCATGTACCAAAATTTACGTCTGTATGTTTAAAGACAGTTATGGGCAGTTAAAGAAAATAAAAGTCTGAACGCAGCAAATGCGTTATGATAGCGAATTTCCTTTCAAATGTTTTTAATAGCAAATGTCTTTCTTTGATGAAAGCAGGCATCAAACTTGGTTGCCTATATAGTAGAAACAATGTACCATATTTTATCGAAATAACTTTGTCGTTTGAAAAAATACAAACATGTTTCAAAAGTCTAGATGCAACAAGTGTGTCATGGAAGTGCATTTCCATAAAAATGTTTTAAATAGCAAATGCGAGCAGGCATCAATCTGATTACCGGTATAGCCTATGTAGTAGAACCAATGTACTATATTTTATCAAAATTACTTATGGTTTGAATATACAAAAATTTTCCGAAAATAAATATAAATGTTGGTTTTCTAACCAACAAAGCTTACGTTAATAGCAAATTGAGTTATTGAAATTTGAAGGATTTAATGAAAATTCGCTACCACAACGCACTTACTGCGTTCAGATTTTTTTCTTACAAACGCATCATATTTCGATAAAAAATACAAAAATGCATTAACGCATTTGTTCCACGAAAATTAGCTAAAAATTATAGACCGTTAAACCATAAACTTCACTAAACGTACAGCGAAAGCGTGAACTTGACTAAACCGACAGCCAAAGCATCAGAGAAAGGGTCTATCTGAAATGAATTTTCTGCAAACATTTTAGTAAAATTAAGGGCGATGACGGTTGAATCTGAAACATAAGGGTTCGCAGAATACTCTTCTTGCACCATTTTCTTTTCACAATCCGTATTTGTTTCGCGTTTTTTGCCTAAACATTGCCAATTAATTAATTAAAAATTGCGAGTTTGACGTTTTGAGGAAAACTACAAAATGTGTTTCTTTAACTGCCAATATTTTCTTTGTCTTTAAAGCTAGAGAACAGGGCTGACTCTTTATAATACAAACACGTGTACCAAATTTGATTAAGATCGGTCCATTATTTTTTGAGTCATCGGTCCGATATATATATATATATATATATATATATATATATATATATATATATATATATATATATATATATATATATATATATATATAAACACAGATCTCCTGATTAGCGAATTTAAATTTAAAAAATCGCTAAAAAATTTGAGTTTTCCTCAAAACTTCAAAGTCGCGATTTTAGACGTCAAATATCTCAACATTTAGGCAAAGGACCTTCAACAAATACGGATTATGTAAAGAAAATGTCGCAAGAGGAGTGTTCTGCAATCACTCAAGTTTCAGCTTCAACCGTCATTGTCCTTCATTTTATTACAGAAAATTCATTTCAAATAGACCCTTTCGCTGATGCTTTGGCTGTAGGTTTAGTTAAGTTGATGCATTGGCTGTCGGTTTAGTTAAGTTTATGGTGTAACGGTCTATAATTTTTAGCTAATTTACGTAGAAAAAAATTGTTAATGCGGAGACCGCGACTTTTGAATTTTAGAAAGGTTTCTTCAAATGAGCGCAAACTAGGCCCGTAGAATCCATATCCGGGTTTAGTTCCAGTTTTGATCTGTTTACATATATACAGGGTGACACATTTCTGCGGAAAGCTCAATATAATTGGTACTATACAAGACACGAGAGAAAGTTGTTTACGTTAATTATAGGGTGTCTTGAGCTGCATCTTTTAAACATATTTTGACAATCAAAGGGTGGCTTATAAGTCGTTGGTGATACCTCCAATGTTCTTTTTCGAACACCCGTATATTGTTGCATTCTAGCATTTTTTAACAAAGTATGATGCGTTTATAATTTTTTTAAATTGAGACGCAGTAAGTGCGTTTTGGTAGCGAATTTTCATGAAATGCTTCAAATTTCAATAACTCAATTTGCTATTAACCTTAGGTTTGTAGACTAGGAAACCAGTTTTCTCGGAAATATTTCAAGTTTATTTTTCGAAAATTTTTGTACATTTTCAAACAATAAGTTAACAATACGTTATATGAAACATTATTTCTACTATCTAAGTTTTACCGGTAACCAGATTCATGCCTGCTTGCACTAGAGAGACATATTTGCTATTAGAAACATTTTTATGAAAATTCACTTTCATAACGCATTTGCTGCGTCCAGACTCTTTTTGTTTTGAAAGAATATATTTCCAAGAATAAAGAATGTCCCTTTGTTTACCGTGCATCGATGAAAACACAGTCTGTTGATTTTACAGCGCTTTGAGTAAGGAAACAGTGTAATTTATGTGTAACTTAAACGTTGATTGAAAAGCTATATTCAATATTGTGTGCTCAAGAATTTTTAATGTATAATCAGTGAATATCAAAATGTTTGAGAAAATTATTTCACAAAAGAAATACAGTTTTTTATCCAGAAGTTATGTAAATATTTACTTGCGATTTAAGTTACTTATTAAAATATACTTTGATAGTTAAAAAAGGAGACTATATTTACGAAAAATCCGTATTTACAAGAAGTGTTATATTTGTAAATTCTAAATGACTTGCCAAAACAAACTTTTCAATAAAATTTTTACTTTGTAGTACTGAAAGCATAATAGCGTTTATGTTCTCTTGTATTGTACTAAACTTTATTTCTTCAAATCAGTCTATTTCCGCGACTATAGCCAACCACCGACGTCAGGGAGCAGTGTTATCTGTGTATCCTAAAAATTTTGCCGAAGCCCTTTCTTTTAGCAAGGAGAGTAGGTATATTTAAAGAACCCAAACTTGTTCTCTTTAAAAGGCGGAACGCTCAGACATCCGACTTGCCCAAGCACAATGCCATCACCCCGGTAGCTGTTAATTTACAATATGTGCGGAACAAAATCGCTTGTACTAGCAATCGAACCTGGAACCCTTGACTACAGCGACACGGGTCCTTAGCTTTCATCATCCCGGGAGGGGTCGGCACTCATCAAATGGAGCGGGGTTCTTTTTTTCCGTCACTCGGCAGTCTACAAGTCGTCTACAAGTATTTTTTACATTTACGTTGATAATTTATTCTTATATTTATGTCATTTTTTTGTAAGTATACTTGGAGAACCCCAGTTACCACAACACATTTTAAAAGACCTGAGGTTGTTTCACTAACCTAGTTAGCGTCATCAGAATATGGAACATTCTAACCACTTTAAGAACTAACATCACCTTATATACCGGATCTTAGGTAAAGAGACCGAACTAAGATGGGAAACTAGTCGCAGGCAAATTCCACAGTGTATTGTATTTTTATCGCCGGATGAGGTCTTTGCACTGTCCCTACCACCTTATCTAAAAGGTGTCCATCTCTAATAATTTTGGGAAGGTTCAGCGACAACTAAATTAACTTAGTTTCCTTTGGCGGAAATATTTGTTATGTTATCTTTAGGACGTGTTGGAACGTGGGAATTTTATTTGACAAAGCAATAGATCAGGTGACTCGCAATCGGCGTTGGTGAAACGTTCATATATTTTTTGTTGTAACTATATTTTTATATATATATATATATATATATATATATATATATATATATATATATATATATATATTGCGAAATATAGTTACAAAAAATGTATGAACGCTCACAAGTTTATGTTCTTAATGAATTTTCATTATGAAAAAATCACTAGTAGAGAAGACACGATGAAAAGCTTTTGAAAGCATTTCTTCAGACCAAGGACCGTTAAAGTTTTTATATATATTTATATGTATCGGAGCGATAACTCAAAAAATACTAAATTGATTTCAATCAAACTTGACCGAGAATATTGCCCACCACGTCATATACGACAAGTAATAAAAATATCGAATTATTACCAAAAGAAATATCTGAACAACCAAGTTATTTAAAGTAATTAGTCCTTTTCACTTCTTGGCATTTCTGTCGATCGAAATCTCAATTGGCACCAACATGTCCCATCAATTGCAGAAGCGACTGCTAAGAAATTAGGTTTCCTCTTTCGGGCTCGCAAATATTTTTCACCAGCTAATCTCTATACCTTATATACTTCATAAATAAGGCCAAACCTCGAATGCTGCTCCCACATCTGGGGTGCCGCTGCCGCTTCTACACTCGCTATCCCGAACTCCATTCAGAAGAGAGCTATACGTCTCATCGATGGCTCTACCCTCACACAAAGGATGCCGTCCCTTGCACACCGACGTGACGTTGGTGACCTCTCTCTATCTCTCTCCCTCTTTTGAATATTTCTCTTTTAAAGATATCTGCACGGGAACTGCTCAGAGGAGCTTTCTTCCATAGTTCCGCCACCTGCTGCCCCTGACAGATTTACCAGGGGAACAGAGCGAATGCACCCTTTTAGTGTCCAGGTCACCAGACATAGAACATCTTGTTATGCCCGTTGCACGTTGCATCAGCATAAGAGCTGCGCGGCGACTTTTACTACAACGTTGCCAAATTGTGCAATATTTTATGAAATACTATGCAATATCCGTTTAAAATGCCTCGAAGCACCTCGAAAATCCCCGAAAAATCTTGCAATTCCCCAAAATACCTTAAAATACCCTGAAATACCTCGAAATTCCCTGAAGTTTCCTTAAAAACATTGATATTCCCCGAAATACCTAGAAATACCCCTGCAATTCCTTACCATGTACACTAAGATACCCCAGTGGTTTACCCCTCGTCTTGGACAGAAGCTAGGTTCATACACACGTGAATTGCGAAATCGCCGCGAAACGTATTCCTATTGGTTTATTTGAAATATGATCGAAAACTGTTGTTTTTTGTAAGATTTTATAAAGGTGTTATACAAATTTTTGTGTGCATATAATTAGACACGATCTAAATCTCAGCAAGTGAATTTATTTACATTATAGCGACAGGGTGGAATGTAGTTTCGGTCAATTCACAGTTTATTGCACGGAGGGATTTAAAAAAAAGTGTTCAGATGCATGCTTAGAACACTCGTTGGATACACAAGCCACAACGCAAATTTGTCGCAAACAACCACCAAGTAAGTTAGGTCTATTGCACGGAGGGATTTAAAAAAAAAGTGTTCAGAAGCATGCTTAGAACACTCGTTGGATGCACAAGCCACAACGCAAATTTGTCGCAAACAACCCCCAAGTCAGTTAAGTTTTTTTAATATATTTTTTTAACAACACACCACGAGGGCTTACAGCCTAAATACTATCGTACCGTGGGTGTCGACAAGGACGAAAGAAACAACTTGTTAATTCTGGACTTGAGGGTTTGGAGATTCGGGGGAGAAGAAAAAATATGTGCCGGCAAGGAATTCCACAATTTGGAAGTCCTTGGGACAAAAGAGCGGGCATAACAAGATGTTCTATGTCTGGTGACCTGGACAGTAAAAGGGTGCATTCGCTCTGTTCCCCTGGTAGATCTGTTGGGGGCAGCAGATGGAGAAACTATGGAAGAAATCTCCAGTCAGAATTTCTGTACAACCGAAATATGTAGTCACAATAAGCCAAGCAAGTTTTTTTTTTAATATTTCAACAACACACCACGAGGCCTTCAGCCTAAATACTATCGTACCGAAGCTGTCAACAAGGAGGAAAGAGCCAACTTGTTAATTCTGGACTTGAAGGTTTGGAGGTTCGGATGAGAAGGAAAAACATGTGCCGGCAAGGAATTCCAGAACTTCGAAGTCCTCGGGACAAAAGAGCAAGCATAACAAGATGTTCTATGTCTGGTGATCTGGACAGTAAAAATGTGCATTCGCTGTGTTCCCCTGGTAGACCTGCTAGGGGCAGCAGGTGGAGGAACTATGGAAGAAAGCTCCTCTGAGCAGTGCCCGTGTAGAAATCTATAAAAGAGAGAGAGAGAGGTCACCAACGGCACGTCGGCGGACAAGGGATGGCAGCCTTTGGGTGAGGGTAGGGTTACCGATGAGACGTATAGCTCTCTTCTGAATAGAGTCCAGGATAATGAGTGTAGAAGCGGCAGCGGCACCACAGCTGTGGGGGCAGTATTCGAGGTTTGGTCTTATTTGTGAAGTATATAAGGTATAGAGATTAGCTGGTGAGAAGTATTTGCGAGCTTGGAAGAGGAAACCTAATATCTGAGCAGCCGCTTCTGCAATTGATGTGACATTTTTTACTGTTCCTAATTATATAATGTAAAGTGTAATAACTTTTTATATAAGGTTAAATCACTATAATATATTATTCTTATGAAAAGTCACTACCATAACGCATTGCTGCGTCCCGAAAACTTTTAATTAGTGGGAGTACTGTTAATATTTTTAGTGAATTTTTATATAAAAAATTCACTAATAGAGAGGTATCGTGAGACTTTCCAAAAATTTTTTTCAAATTAGCGCGAACTAGGACCCCTAGAACCCATATCCGGGGTCAGTTTAAATTTTTATTTGTATATATATATATATATATATATATATATATATATATATATATATATATATATATATATATATATATATATATACGTATCCGTCTGATAACTCAAAAAATAATTACTCGATTTCAATGAAACTCGGCAAGTGCCTTTCTTTTATTAATGGCTTGGATGAGTTCGTTAGCCAGGAAAATCGGACAAGGTTTTCTGGAAACATTTTGAGTTTTATTTCAGAAAAAAAGTTTGCTCCAAAAATAACAAAGCTGCTCTAACGAAATTTACTATATATGTTGCCTTGGAAGAGACCATACTACGTACCAAAATTCAACTTTCTAAGTTTATAGAAAACTGAGTTATTCAAATTTTAAATTTTCTTTCGAAAAACTTTTTTTCTCCGAAACTTACAAAGTTGTTTTAATGAAATTTGGTGGATATTTTGCCCTAGGAGAGACTTTACAACATACCAAAATTAAACTTTATAAGTTTATAGAAAATTGAGTTATTCAAATTTGAAGCATTTATTAAAAATTCACTGCCATAACGCACTTGCTGCGTCCCGAGATTTTTAGTGCCTCTGGAAGTATGCCTTACAAAAGACATCTATCGATTAAGTACTTTGCAAAAAAATTATACAGAAATAATTTACTGTGTGTCATAAAATATACAATTTCCAAAACGAATACATTAATAATCATTATATATATATATATATATATATATATATATATATATATATATATATATATATATATATATATATATATATATATATATATATATATATATATATATATATATATATATATATATTACACTTTCCAGTTGAGTTAAGATTGTTTGATATATTATTACATTAACGGAAAGTGAAAAGAGAAAAACTTGAAGACAATATTGTCGATCGATCTATAGGTTGGATGCGTTCTGCTTGGGGGTGCTGATTTTTATTGGTATAAGATTCCCAACTGCCTGGTTTTCTTTATTTTCTCAATTCAACCAAAATGGCCAGGACTATTATTACGTTTTCTTTGTAGTTTCTACATTTGCTAGATAATGATCGCCGCATAATAAATTACTTGATTTTATTATCGCCCATGTAAAGAATATTGTTGTATTGTCATCCATTTTCAAATGAAATAGCTTGACTTTTACAGGCAATTTTGCTTCATTTTATAGCATTTCTTTTTCAGCGGGACGAAACCGGCAATATTACGGTCAAACAGTGATAGGGTTTTTGTAAAAATTTACCAGCAGCAACAAGGTTGTGAAATTTTATTTGTCTGAGTAGATTTAATTGTAGTAGTTTTTAGAAATGGTGTGTAAGACGCAAAGACACGATTGGGTAGTTTTCCGAGTAAAAATTGCAAGGTGGAAAATATTCCGAAATCGTGCACATGTGAGAATTGGTTAATTAATTATATATCAGCACATTTGTTTGTAAAAAAGCAACTTGAACTTGCAAACCATTTCGTAAAGAGAATCCAAATTTGGTGTTAGGAAATTTCTAAAATTCAAAACACTGAAAAATTGGTTAAAGAATTATGAAGCTGTATAATTTCAGCAGTGCCTTATAAATGGTTGCAAATAGAGATGTCAAGTACACTTGGAGAACCCAAATCACCACAACACATTTTAAAAGACCTGACGATCGTTTCACTAACCAAGTTAGCGTCATCAGAGGATGAAACATTCTAGATACTTAAAAAACTAATATCAACTTATATACCGGATCTCAGGTAAAGAGATCGAACCGAGATGAGACACTAGTCGTGGCAAATTCCAAAGTGTATTGTATTTTTTAGCCGGACAAGGTCTTTGCGCCATCCCTACTGCTCTATCTAACAGTTTTTAGTAATTTCAGATTATCTTTATCAACGTGATGATTATTATCTCAAATATGTCGGGCGACGGCAGACTTATCTACAGTACCGTAACATAATTGGGATATGCGTTCTTTGAATCTAATTCCAATCGATCTTTCGGTTTGTCCGACGTACTTAAGATTACAATCTTTACAACTTATTTCATTAATTGCCGACATTTTTTCCGCGCTATCCTTGTCTTTTGGGTTACCTAGCAAGTTTTTTAAGGTATTTGTTGTTGAAAATGTTAGCTGTAAGTTGACTTTTTTTAAAATGCTGTCTAGACCCCTCGTGATTTAATAAAAGGCTTGCCTGTAAAACAGAAAAGTTTTTCAGTAACAAATTCTCTTGAATTTATTAATAAGATCAAAGAGGTTAAATTGACTGAAGGCGAGGTTTTAATTTCGTTCGCTGTAACCTCATTCTTTTCTAGCGTTCCCACGGAGCAAACTTTTACATATTTAGAGCATTTGCTAAAAATGAATAACATAAATGAAAATGTCTGCAAAGAGTATTTAACTCTAACAAACCTTTGCATCAAACAAAATATTTTTCAATTCAACAATGAATTTTTTCAACAAACACAAGGCACGGCAATGGGCAATCAGCTATCGCCATTTATTGCAGTCCTTTTCATGAGCAGATTTGAAACAGATCTTGAAAGTGAAAGTGGTTATTTTCCTAGAGAGTGGTGTCGTTACGTGGATGATATTTTTGCGGTGTTTAATACAAACATTTGCAGAATAGAATATTTTATTGACAATTTAAACAATAAATTTGATTCTATAAAATTTACCCACGAATTAGAAATTAATAATAAACTATCCTTTCAAGATGTACTAGTTATCAAGAATAAAGACACTTTAGAATTCGATGTCTATAGAAAAGAAACCACTACCTTAAGCTACATCCCGAGCGACTCACATCATACGTACGCACAAAAAATGGCCAGTCTGAATTTTTTAGTGAATCGGTTAATTAATTTTCCTTTAAACAAAAGTAGATATACCAAAGAATTAAATTATATTAAGAACGTGGCCGAATATAACGGATACACTGCTTGCCTAGTGGAAAAATTAATCAACAAACAGAAAACAAAGAAAATGTTGAAGGAATCAACGACGTTTAGAAGAGAAAATCGAAAAAAACTTTGTTTGCTTACCATTTGAACCCAGAATCACGAGGGGTCTAGAGAGCATTTTTTTAAAAGTCAACTTACAGCTAACATTTTCAACAACAAATACCTTAAAAAAACTTGCTAGATAACCCAAAAGACAACGATAGCGCGGAAAAAATGTCGGGAATTTATGAAATAAGTTGTAAAGATTGTAATCTTAAATACGTCGGACAAACAAAAATATCAATTGGAATTAGATTCAAAGAACACATATCCCAATTACGTTACGGTACTGTAGATAAGTCTGCCGTCGCCCGACATATTTGGGATAATAATCATCACGTTGATAAAGATAATCTGAAATTAATAAAAAATGTTAGAAAACCAGGACAGCTAAATGGGTTCGAAAGCATATATATTGCGAAATATAGTTACAACAAAAATTTGCTTTGCTAAATAAAATTTCCACGTTTTCGGCACGTTTTACCGATAACATAAGTATACAGTTATTGCCGCCCAAGGAATCGTTGTTAATTTAGCTGTCGTTTAACTTTCTCAAAACTATTACAGATAGACACTTTTTAGATAAAGCAGTAGGGATGGCGCAAAGACCTTGTCCGGCGATAAAAATACAATACACTTTGGAATTTACCTACGACTAGTGTCTCATCTCGGTTCGATCTCTTTACCTGAGATCCGGTACATAAGTTAATGTTAGTTTTTTAAGTATTTAGAATGTTTCATCCTCTGATGACGCTAACTTGGTTAGTGAAACCATCGTCAGGTCTTTTAAAATGTTTTGTGGTGATTTGGGTTCTCCAAGTGTACTTATCAGTGCTCATCACAGGTTCCAATCTTCACTTAGTAGAGATGTCAAGTTGAGCCTTGCCAAAAATTTCGTGAATAGGAACTAGAATCCACATTTGGGGTTAGAAACGTTTATAAAATTAAAAACAATGAAAAATTGGTTAGCTAATGATAAGGTTGTAGGATATTAGTAAATTTCTGTAAAAAGATGCTTGAAAAATCCGTCGTTACTAAAGACTTACAAGAAATTTCCTGTGTTTAAATTTGGGGTTAGTTTCAATTAATATAATGTTTTTTGTACACAAATTTTCATTATAAAGATTATACTGAGTCATTAAAAGTCCAGCAAATTTAATGAAAATAAGCCACCAAAACTCACCTGCATCGACAGGGCCATTTAAACTTTAAAAATCTATATCAGACACACAACAAAGGCTAAATTGGCGCTAAAGGTAATCAAAATTGGCTACTTGTTTTTGAGTTATCTTACCAATGCACACACACAGAGAGATGTATATATATATATATATATATATATATATATATATATATATATATATATATATATAAACAGGGCAACTCATAGTCGATGGTAGGTTAGTCGTTTACGAAGAACGGGACGTCACACTCATTATGTGCGCCTCCTATTTTAAATTAGAGTCAATGATAACTCCGAGATATTTAGTTGACTCCACAGATCCTATTTCATAACAATTGCCCCGCAAGTCGAATCTAAGAGAGGTGAACTGGGGTTTTCTGACCTCACTGCAGAAATGAAAAATCCGGTTTCTATAAATATCGGATTTTGTATGCATCATAGTGTGAAACGTCATGGAGCATGTCATTATAAAAATTTACTTCATATTAGTGCATCAATAAAACTCTGGACGCAGCAAGTGCGTTATGGTAGTGAATTTTCATAAAAATATTTTTATTGCAAATATGTGTTTTCTTTTAAGAAAGCAGCCCTCAATTTTGGTTACCAGTATAACCTATATAGTAAAAACAATGTGCCATGTTTCATAAAAATAACTTTATTGAACCTTATTGTGCGAAAATGTACAAAAATTTCCAAAAGTAAACTTAAAGTGTTCCCGGAAAAACTCGTTTCTTGGTCAACCTTATAGGTTAATAGCAAATTGGGCTATTCAAATATGAAGCATTTGATCAAAATTCGCTACCATAACGCACTTTCTGCATCCAGAATTTCTTTTTTTACAAACATGCATTAAATTTCGATGGAAAATGCAAAAATGCAATAACATAAGGTGTGTTTGATTAAAAAAAAAAAGGAAAAAATTTATTTGTATCACCAATGATTTATGGGCCACCCTGTGATTGTAGAAATATTTTTTAAGATGTAGCTCAAGACACCCTATAATTAATATATACAATTTTTTTTCATATCTTGTATTATAACGGATATATTGAGCTTTATTGATTTTTGAAAGTAAGACTTCAGGGTTTGTAAAACATTCTTCTTGAGACGTTTGATTTCCATAGCCCGTATTAGATTCAAGTTATTTGCCTAAATGTTGCAGATTTTGACGTTTTAAATCGCAACTTGGACGTTTTGAGGAAAACCCCTATTTATTTATCTTTAAATGCCTATAACTTTTTGATCTTTTGACCTACATGGCTTAATTTTAGTAGATAACTTACCTATAAGGATATAAACGATTGCACCAAATTTGGTTGCCCTTACTTTGTTAATTTCGGGGATATAAATTTTTTTCGAAAGAAAACACAAATTTTTTCGGGAAAACCTGGGCAAATTTTCCTGGCTAATGAACTTATCCAAGACATTTTCAAAAGGAATTTATTTACCAAATTTAATAAAAATCGGCCCATTATTTTTTGAGTTATCGATGGTCGGGATCTCCTCCTCCTCATTGGTGATTTTTTTTAAAGAAAATTCACTAATAAACCGTTGGCGCGTTCTTGAGCAAAATTTAGTTTTGAAAGAGACAAAATGAAAGGCAATAACCATTCAAAGGAAGTTTGGATGAAATTGTTTATTCTTCATGGTAAATGTGATCAAATTATATCAAGAACATGCAGAAGGCTCAATATAATGTATCTAGATTTACAACCAATAAAACTTTCTTTTATTTCAAAAACTTATTTCAAGACTATTTCGGTATAGAAAGATGATTCATTATCACAAAGCAACACTTGACAATATGCAGGGTGTTCCGTTTAAAAAATGCGCTTACTCTACCTGTCAAATCACAAAGGTTGAACGAGCCTGTGTAATGGAGTACAAATTTTCTTGGACAAAGCTAATACGCGAGACAATGGTAAACAACACCCAAAATTCCAGCTTTATACAAATCCAGGTACCGTAGTGATAAACATTTAATTAAAGCTCTGTTTCACACACAAAATAAGGAAAACAATTAATTTCTCAAAACCGTTAGAAATCTAAGGATGTATCGAACAAAAATTACGGTAACGCAAAAATAGTTGGAAAACAATAATATATAGGGTGTCTCATTTAAAATATCAAAATTGTTGCTACTTTTCGATACTTTTCGCTGTGGCAACGCCACAGCGCTGAAAATATTTTCAATAGATAGAGCAGAACCAATTACCTAAGAAACCAAATATACAAAATAGTCCTACGTGCCATTCTCCGTAAACGTCTAACTTACCATCGACCGTAAGTCATCCTGTATATATATATATATATATATATATATATATATATATATATATATATATATATATATATATATATATATATATATATATATATAGGATACAGTATGTCGGGTATGTGTGAGTGTATACTTGTGACTTATGGAATGATGTGCGAAGGCGGGAGCTAGTGAGTGTCTGTGAGTAAGTATAAAAGTGTGTATAAGCGACTTATGGGATGGTGTGCGAGGGCAGGAGCTAGTGAGTGACTGTGGGTAAGTATAAATGCCTGTATAGGCGAGAGGGGTTGCTTTTGGCTGTGTATTGATTGGAGACAGGGTTGTCCTCTGCTTGTGCCTGGAGTAGATTGGGTGGAAGACAGGACGGGTTCGAACAGAGAGACGTTAGAGGGATGGAATGCTTTGAGCGATTGTTGTTGACGGATATACCTCATTTATTCACATTGGAATAGAGGTGAGAGGGTGTGTGAAGTGGATGGTGGGATGCCTGAGAATTTAAATAGTGAAGGACGGTCAGATGTCTAATGTAGGATTGTTGTAGTGTATGCTTTGATAGGATAACTAATTATAAGGCGAAGCACGCACAAGTATGAGTATACTTATGTGCTTTAACCTTTTTATTGTAAAGTTTAAGTATAAATTTGTATTAATTGTTGTTGGCAATATATATATATATATATATATATATATATATATATATATATATATATATATATATATATATATATATATATATATATATATATATATATATATATATGGAGCGGAAAACAGTGCGAAGCGCCTTCTTTGGTTTTATAACGGTTCTAGGCTTCCACGTATACATAGTACAGCAAGAGGAGAGCTGTGGAAAGAAACATGGTGAGCAAAACAGCTACTCTCTTGGCTAATACCACAACGAACATTAAATTATAGGACTTGCTAGCCACCATAACTTCAGTCCTGCATGATTTCCGGTAAGATGTAATATAAGAGAGCAGGAGACACGGGCCGGTTTCGTCCTTCTTTGGACTCATCAGTATGCCTTACCTGTACTCCAGCAACTCAGAATGTAGACAGGCGTTGTCATTTAATGCAGTGGTGAATAATGAGAAGCGCTATCTTATACGAAACAAATTCTTACAGACATGATCTTCTTATCAGCAAAAGTTTTCTACGAAAATTCGCTATATTTAAGGCTTTCGAATATGATTTATTATTACGTTACAGTAACAAGATTAAGGTTAATCCGTTACCAAGGACGCAGTAGGTGACCATGGCAAGCTGAGATTTAATTATGGGTTTCAGTTTGAGGAATTAGAGTTGCGTCTTAGAAAAATAAACTCCCAATTTCTTATTTACTTTTTCGTTAGGGAATTTTTCTAAATCATCTCGATTAAAAGCTAAACGTGGTAAATTAAATAAATCTCTTCTCTTAGTAGAGTGAAACGACTTCTACATTCACTCGTTCTCTTTTAATTTTTTTGTCACTTCGTTTTAATTTCTTTCGTTGCTATGTATCCTATCAGAATGAGGCATCTCTTCTGAATGAATCTCTTTTCGCAATTAAAAAACTAATTAGGTGAGTTTTAAGATCGATAGATGGAACAAAAATAAAGAAAAAAGAAATTAGGTTCTAGAGCAGCCAGTTTTCTGAATAAATATATAATTCAACACATTTTTTCAGGAAAAGTAACTCACAGTTGACTTTGTGTTATACTTTCTTTCTTTAACGCCGTTCTATTTAAAGAGGAGGGTACAATACTGTTTGGTACACAAGATCTATTAAATCCTAACGACAAAAAATAATTTTTATTAGCGCAAAAACGTCAAGAAGTACGAGAAAAATTACTTTACAAAGTTTTATAATTTTATTTTGAATATGTCACAGTGGCGAATTGAACCGTCAAAATTGGTGATTTATAAAAAGAGTCTGGAAATAATGCGCTTAGTAGGTGGTCAATATTTCCTTAAATGCCTTTAGCAAGGTTCTAAATTTATATATATGAAATAGTGGTTGGTAAACGTTTCAGCATCTGTCAATATGACAACAAACATTTTAGTAACTGCTTGGAGTAAAATATCGGTATTGGTAGAAATACATTTCTAGCAAACCTTAAATTGCATAGCATACGGAATCTCAAAATGGCTTTCGTAAAAGTTTCATTTTCCCGAGAAAATATGATACAATATTCCATGCTCCGCTAAGGAAATGCATCTACAATCTTCTTTGATGACAAGATTGAGATGGATTTCCTGTCGTCGCGTTAAAATAGCTTTGCGGTGTAGTTTAGCTGCAAGCCAATCGCACGAAGTAGACGCAATGAGTCAATACAGTGAAATTTTGTCCTTCTATTTCTTCTATGCATATACGAGCCCATTTTACCAAGCTTACCCAAATCAGTAAAATTTTGATTATCAGGAGTAAGATCTGCGAAAAGAAACAGGCGGGGTATTTTTTTAACGTGAGTCCATTTCTGCGACAATTGCCCGACGTTAGGGAGCAGTTTCACCTGACTATTCTGGAAAGATTGCCGAACCCCTACATTTCTGTCAAGAATTTAACGTGTCGAACATCGCATGCTACACAGGACCGACGGCTTTGCGACCCCTTCGAAGAGCGCCGCATGCAAACATTCGACTTACTTAAACACAATGCCACAACCTCGGTAGTATGTACTGAAGAAGTGAAATGGTCACCTACTGCTAATATAATCCACTACCCTTGCATTCAGAGGCACACGTTCTTATCATTGGACCACCGAAGCCTTATATTTATTATTGTTTTTGTTGAATTGGATACCGATTCATGAAATTAAAACAAAAATTAAACAATATTGAGCAACCTTGCTAGTCCAGTGGTAAGAACGTGTGCCTCTGAATCTAAGAGCACTGGGTTTGATTTCCAGGGACTCTCTCTTCCACTTTTTCATTGCATAATGTATAACCGAAGTTCTGGAATTGTATTTAAACAAGTTATATGTCTACACGTTCCGTCCTTCGGAGAGGGCGTAAAGCGGTCGGTCCTATGCCCATGTGATGTTGGGCACGTTAACGATCCCTACCCTTCTTACAGAAGGCCTGGATTCGGCAAAATTTTGTTACACTCAACTTTTTAGGTCAGCTAACATTTTGAGGATACCAGGCATATGCATTAACAACTGTTTGCATTTCCTTTTAAACTGAACTCGTCTTTGTTGCTTTGGATTTAAATGTGTGCAAAAATTGTGGTTTAAAAACAACGATGAGAAATATTTATGAAAACTCGGTGGAACGTACACACCATTCTGACTTCTCGATAAAATTTAAATTGCTTTAATAATATCTAGCAGCGTAAAATGTAAGATTATATTGTTTTTGTTAGAACAGAATATTTACTAAATAAGAATTTGTTTAATAAAGAAATATAAATAAAAATAAGATTTATATTCAGTATGATATCATGTCAATGCCGACAAAGAAATCCGTTAGAAAAGGCTTCCTAAACAAGTTAGACGTGTGTCTAGATGGTGCAGGGGGCATCTCGCTTAAGCAGAAAGTTACGCGATCGAATCCAGCTCGACGAATGTATGTTTTTTATGTTTTGTTCTGACATTTGTAGAAACAATAGTGCACAGATGTCATACGTTTTGAACAAGATCTCATATTTGTTTAAAACGCCTAATACATTTGTCACCTTTGAGTCTGAAATTATAATTGTGTTATTGTTGATATTGAAAAAACGGTTTGATTAGGTTGACTAAAACTAAATCATACTGATAATTAATAAGGAAAAGTAACTGCTACGTTTATAATCTGGCATATAATTTACTTTTTAAATATGAATTAAGTTTCCTTCTGGAAATCTTCTGTAAAACTTTAATGAAATTTTTAATACAAGTTTTTTTAAAGAGACTAACACTATCTACAGATATAACAAAATTGACTTCTTTAGTTTTATACAAAATTGGAGTTTGGGAATTTTTCTCAAAGGGAGTTAGAACGCAAGATTTTTTTGATAATAGAGAGATATCGATGGTAACACTTTCGAAAGAATTATTTAAATGTGCGCGTACTAGGACCTCTAAAATAGATCTTTAAGTTCTGTGTAAAGTTAAAGTATTAACTTTACCAGTATGCCGTATAAAAGTAGTGTATAATTCTTATAAAAATTCGTTACTATAACGCACTTTTTGCGTCCCTGTGTTTAGTCTCTACTAAATACCTCTGAAATTATATTTCTTGTATTTTTTGTGCGAACCATACTTCTTTAGAAGTCTCGCCTAGATAATTTCTCAAACAACTACGTTTCAGTAGAAGACAACCTTAGTAACAAAGCACTATTTCAAATGTTGATAATCATTCGAGGTTGGAATTCAAGATGACGGGAACACAAGCTATGTAACGTCAGTTAGAATCACGTCCTCTTGGACGTTGCAGTTGAGAAAGAAAACTAGGCCGACAAGATTTCCTTGCGTGGAGCGCTTCACATTTATGTGCTTTTAATATTTGTTGCTTTTATGTAGAGACTTTGTTTAAGAAAAACCTTAATGTTCTAATAAAAAATAATGTATTTTCTTTTGTTTTATAGAAACTTGGTTTTTGGCTTATTCCTTATCTTTTGTGTTCCGCAGGTTTTCTTTTACCAAAAACACAATGTAGGCAATGAACTGTATCATTGTCTGGGCTTTTAATAATATCATTGGAAATACAGTCACAAGAAGAGTTCATATGAATCTCTATGACAGGTGTGAGTCCTCCCTCCTCGACCGAAGATGTTTGACACAATGGCGTGGCTCCTGCTGGGTTAGCAAATCAGAAATATTGTTGCCTATATTGAGGTGATAGTTTATTCATAGCTAGATTAGCTAAAATTACACGCTCGTTTGCGTTTACTTTTACTAACAAGTGACCACTATTAAACATTAAAATAGCCGCTATGCATTTAAAGATGGTATTGACCAGGTTCTGACATTTATTTGGAGTAAAACCGCACTAAGATACCTTGAAGGCGCGACCGAACTTTGTAGCGTTCTGCCAAGAGTTTCGCCTAATCCTTTTTTAATATTATTAATATATCAATAGACAATTTGCATGTTTTTTTCTTATTACATCTGATAGACGTCCCACAAGCATGTTTTTTTTAATTTCATATACAACAAAAATAACGAGGCAAAAAATATTTGAAAATGCGAATTTCATAATTGATTTCAAACACCACTATTTTGCCAGCATAATCTGTGACGTCATTGGACGGTAATGTCAGAATGACAATGAGCTTGCTTCTCTGTCTATACATCACCACGATATTGAGAAAGAAGCGAACATACTTATCATACCATAGAGCGAATGTAAACACGTCATTTATTCACTGTCCAAGTATGTCACGGCCAGTAACAGAACTTTGGCGGTCACATGATTATAATTCAAAATTTTTTGCTTCTAAAAGTCTATTTCTGTCAACTAAATATGTTTTTGGGTATTTTTAAGCATATAATGTATGAGAAACTGTTAGGTAAATGTTAAATTCATGCAATGGAAAATCCATGCACATTGTCTATTGGTGGGAGGTCAAAACTACTTGATGTTAATTTTGATAATAGAGTTTCCATCTATTTTTAAATCTCTTGGCTCTACGGTACGCAGATAAATTAAAAAAAGTATGTGCGCTGTTGATTTTTGTACCACTTGTACCAGAGTTGAATTTCTCGGTCAACTTGAAACCACATTTAAAAGAAAATAAAGGAAAACACAATAAAATCCGGATTCCTAACATATTTCCTTTACCGTCTACAATTACCTCATCGCATTTGCTTAAAAATGCATGACAATTGCTCGGATAGTACGATCACAAGTATCCAGAATCCAGTTCAATGATTACAGATTTAATTACGGAGCTATCCGCATTTACTTATTCGCACCAGGAGAAAAAATTCCTTTTTTTTTCGAGAATCAAATTACGGAACATGAAACTGCTTAAACTGGTGAAGAGAATGTTGAGGATACTTGTAAAATGAAATGTTCTTACCCACTTCTAGGTAATACGACTGGTCTGTACAGTTGTTGGGGAAGCTTACCTGAAATTAAAATGCACTATTTTAGAAGTATATTCAACGTATATTCATATAATTACATAATAAAAATAAAAATATGTATTGTATCAAAAATTCATATATTCTGTTGTTCTGCTTATGCTTAAGGAGAATATATTACAACAATTGATTAGGACTTGCTTTTATATATATATATATATATATATATATATATATATATATATATATATATATATATATATATATATATATATATATATATATACTGAAAGAGAAATTTTAAGAATTTTTAGCATGTGAGAAAAAAGTTTTATACAAAATATGACCACCATGTTGACTAATTACAGCTCTACGTCTATTGCTGATACACAAAATGAAATTCTCAAGGTCTCCTTGTAGTAAACGTGCGCACTCTGCTGTCTGAAGCTCCTGGAATGTGAACGCATTGTTGATGTTACCCATATGTGGAGTAAGTCTTTCCTGAAGCATATCCCAGACGTGCTCTATCGGATTCAGGTCCGGGAATTATGCTGGCCATGGTAAAACTTCAATTTTAGGGTTATCCAGCCAGTTGGTTACGATGCGCGCGGTATGTGGACGGGCATTATCACTCAATAGGTGGAAGTTTTGACCAACAGCGCCTGCAAATGGACGCAAGATGGGTTGAAGAATGGTATGCAGATAGAGCTGAGGTGATAAGAAGCGATTTGGAAAAACGAGTTTGGTTCTGCCACCAATAATTATTCCGCCTAATGTCATTATTGTACCACCTCTGTATATGTACACTTTCTGAATATGTATATGTTTTAAATGTTCCAGATCGTCTCCACACCCTTATTCTACGAGAATCCGGATGCAAACAAACCTAGATTCGCCTGTGAATAAAACTGTAGCCCAGTTATCTGCAGACCAGTTAAGATAATTTTGACACCAGTCCAATCTTGCAGCGCCATTGCCTCTGGAAATCGGTGGACATCTGAGTGGATGTCTACTAGATAGGTTTCATAGGTGAAGATGATTTCTTACAGTATCTCGGCTAATGGTTATATTATTTGCCCTTTGCAGAGTCGTAATCAATTAAGGTACCGCAATTGTAGACTGCCTTCTGGCAGTTAAGCGTAAAACTTTATGCTGACCTGCCGTCGTAGAGGGTCCTCGTCCTGAATCTTGTCGGGCCAGACTTCCAGTTTCCCTAAAGCACCTCCATAAACGAATTGTTACACTTTGGGAAACATCCATCCGCTCAGCTACTTCATTCTGCCGCATGGTCGCTTGAAGAAGCCCTACCGCCCATCTAAAGCAAAATGACGCCGTTCCATGGTAAAACACAATATTTTAAATGCAGCCACTAAACAACAACTGAAGAATGACTGAAAACTAAATTCACCGGTACATATAAAAATTTTACTTTTATGATATATAGAGTTTATCAATTTTGATATCATTTTAACTTTTTTTAACAACAGATGGTTTTATATTGAGTGATTGATTAAACACATACACCCTCAGTGCAATTTGACCGATACCAGAATCAATCTGTTCCCTTTTTTGTATTATTTAAAAATATCCCTAGCCTTTTCCGATGTATGTATATATATATATATATATATATATATATATATATATATATATATATATATATATATATATATATATATATATATATATATATATATATATAAACGGCTCCAGTGGTTTTCATTATATTCATTATACGGGGCTTGCAGTGGTGATACATCGATGTCGATAGGTGTCGTCCAAAATAAACGTCGCTTCAACAAATTACAGGGCAAATTTCTTTTCAAGATATGTAAACAGTGGCACATAATTGTCATGTAAGACGTCCTAGTGAGTAATTGGTACATGGTGCGGCTGCTATTTATTAGATATCGCGCCTTTACAACTCTAAGTGACGCAGTTGTTCACTTAACCAAAAGTTAGCCTTAGGTTAATATCAAATTAAGTTATTGAATTATGAAGCATTTAATGAAAATTAGCTACCAAAACGCACTTACTGCGTCTCGATTTTTTTACAGACGTGCATCATATTTCGATGAAAAATGCAAAAATGCAGTAAGAAATGTTCAAACAAAATTTGGTAACACCAACAACTTATGGCCCCCCTGTGTTTGTCAAAATAATATATAGGATGTAGCTCAAGACACCCTTTAAGTAACGTATACAATGATGTTGCCAGGGCTTGGTTTTTCATCTATTGTCCTCAGGTTTCCAAACAAAAACTGCATAGAACAGGAACGCAGGAACAGCACAAGACTTGAAGCAGCCATAGGATTAATGTAAAAGACGCTGTTATAGACATTCATCTTCTGGCTGCTTCATATCTTGTGATGTTCCTGCTTTCCTGTTCTATAGGGTTTTGTTTGGAAACCTGACACAACAGATGAAAAACCTAACCTTGGCAACATCTCATATAGCATTTTTCTTTAATTAAAGACAAGAATTAGTCTTAACCCCTGAAGATGGATAAATAATGGCCCGAAACGCGTAGGTTTGAGAATAAAACAATTGGCGCATGTATGGGAAAACTGGTATATGTCCAATTTCACAGGTTTTCAGGAAAGCATTGTAAAGTTTAAAGTCTAGCAAATCTATATATGATTAAATATATTAGTAATTTTTTCTGAAGTTGTTTAAAAAACAGGCCTGTATTTGATAGCTTTCTCAAAAATCTAAATAGTTTAAGTATTTGAGAGAAAAAAATTCACTTATACCAGTTTTCACAAAATTTATTAAAAGAAAAGTACTTATACCATTTTTCACAAAAAAGCAAAAAAAAAACGAAATGAACAATGAAATTTCTTTAACGTAATTGAACGTCAAATATAATTTTTAATTAATTTGTTTCCTCTTCACTGTCACCATCCGAATCAGGATAAGGTAAAGTATTCTGCAGATCTTCTTTGGTCAATAAGTTCTTATAAAAATCATGAAACGTCTTATCAACATAAGGCAGCAGTTCCAAGAGATTTGCTTTCTTTTCTTTGCTTATGGGATTTGAAGATCTGTATGAAAGTGGAACTTTTATAGTCTTTGGCCATGATGATCCTTTTCGTAAGAAATTTATTTTTTTAAATGGTGTATTATCATCAAGGTTTGTTTTATATTCTACCACACCAGGTTGCTGAGAATACCTTAACCATTTAATATTTTTCCAGTAAACTCTATCGCCATCTGTGTCGATTTTTCTCAGTTGAAATTGATTTTTGAAGAGTGCTGAAAATTCAAAAAAATCCTCTTGGTTCATTTCCGTCACGTGAAATGGTCTTTTAGAACCACAAAGTCGGACCAAATTCATCCAATCTCTTGGGTGTTCTATTGAAAGGGGATATTTCTTCTTCTTTTTCTCTATAATGGAATGAATCCCGTCACATTCCATGTGGGTGTGCCCAGGTACGAGAAATTTATGATTAATGTGCTCTAAGTGGGGATGTTTCTTGATAGCAAGCATGAACATCAAACAAAGATAGGAGTTTTTATTTTGCCCCGCACATGTATCGGAATATAATGTTATTTCCTTCACATCTGTTGTCTGGTCTAGATATTTAATAAGACAAGACGCTATTTGGTTGGCACCCCTTGCTGCAACGGCTTCATGCCACATAAAGTTAAAAGCTGCTCACCACATCGATACAACGTCAGATTGTAAGTCCACAATTGCCGTTTGTAAAAGGCTACTGATGTTTCGATAGCTGGTGTTGGCAGACATTGTTGCAGGTCAAAGGTTATTACTTGTTTGGATGCGTCCGTCATTGATGCTTCATTGTCTTTTCTTTTTGCTGCATATGCATCCTCTGCATCCTTTTGGTGTTTTTCTAGTTGGTCTTGTATTTTGTCTTTTTCCTGTTCATCGGACGTTATTCTGAGTTGCATGTTATATTTGTCACACAAAGCGTATGTGTCTTTGTTCAATGATTTGATTTTTATTCCTAATTCATGAAATTTTGCTTGGTATACAAATCGTGACACAGGCGACTTGTTTGGAGGGATCCATTTTTTGTATTCATCGTACATTTTGGACAGAGAGTAATAATGAGGTAGGTATTTTTTATCTGACTTTTTCCTACAATAATGGCTTTCATAAGACGGTATCGAAAGAATGTGCTGACGAACCAGATCAATGTCTTCTTCTGGAATTTTATTAGCAGGTGCTGATTTTCCTCTTAAATCACCGTGGGTAATTCCGGATGCACAGGTATTTATTTTGTAGGACATCAGATATGAACCTGTTTGTTTCACCAAATGTTTTCATGAAACAGGATTTGCAAACCCTTTTTTGACATCCATCTAAAGGTAAGTGAAAATTATAAGTTATGGTTCTATTTTTTTGTTTCGCGGGATCAACAGTTTTCAGTTTACAACATTTTTTGGGTAGCGCTGTAATTAGTGAAGCTATGAAAGAAACCCTTTTATTGTAATTTCCCATAGACCAATATTCTTTGAATATATGCTGCCTCTTTTCATCAGGTATGGTGGTTTTACATTTGAGTCTACAGTTTGCTAGTTCTTGACACGTTCTCTTTTTGACTGTTTTTCCATATTTTGTTTTGTACTCCAGTCCAAGATTTCTCTTTAATCTTCGATCATTTCGGACTGCTCGTGTTTCTCGATTTGGCTGTTTTGATATCTCTGATTTGTTTTCGTCTTGGGCAATTTTCACCAGCTGCTCTTTATGCTTTATATCGGCACTTTCAACTTCGGGAGTATAATCTGGGTCTGCGTCACTATCATCCATTGGCTCATCTTCGTTATATTCTTCAGCGTATAGGATGCTTTCTGCCTCATTGTATTCAGATCTTTTCAATATCTCCTCGTTTTTATTGTTTCCATTATCATTCAACACATTCCTTTCATTTTTAGTTCTGAGAATTCTGTCCGGGCGCACATTATCACTTTGTGAACAATGACTTCCGCCCAATTCATGAGTACTGTTATATCCCCTCATTCCGATTTGATCTATCAAGATACTTTCTGGGATTCCCAAAAATTCAACTGCTTCTAAGACGTTATCTTGAATCAAATCGTGTGAATCACACTGTGAGTCATCCTCGGAGCAAACTTCAACAGTAACCTTAGATGACGTATACAGTTCTCCGATTTCTGAACGACTGCAATCTGAAATTTATTGTTGTTAGAATACATATATATCATAGAAGATGTATTTGAAGTGGGTTTACCATTATAAATAGAGCATATTATATGGTCATCACTTTTAGTATTGTCAGCTGATACCTCCGTTGTTAACATTGCCGTGCCTCTACTATTCTCGCCGTCTGTAATAAAATTTATAAAAATCAAATATACCTAATGTGTTTGTTATTACGAACACTGTTTTTACCATCTAAAATCCTAGAGGAATATTTTGCATTCTCCACCTTCTTTCGAAGTTCAGCCAAAAACTCTGATCTTTTTGAATACGCCATAACCTCACTAAATGTAAATACCTAGGTCAAGTATTATATTGTTTTCTGAAGAAACAGTTATTAATACCTTAATTAACTGTGAAACATCCTGGCAAATTCACTCTTATATTCGCGTTAACAACACTCCGCAACTTTCAACTTGAACAAAAAATCCAATAATGTGGTTAACACCTCACAACAAACACGTAACTTCAAGCAATACTGAGAGAATACTGACATAAGTATAGGTACTTACCACTACGCATTTTGTAGTGATACTTTGTGTATACTGATACATGTAGAGTTATATTGTTAAAAAGTTGCAATACTTTGGTGTAAAGTGATATAAGTCTACATATATCAACTGTTACAGATACTTAAAACTCAATATGTCCACATATACCAGTTTTCCTTACATA
Organism: Tillus elongatus; assembly: GCA_964006375.1. Classification (NCBI taxonomy): domain Eukaryota; kingdom Metazoa; phylum Arthropoda; class Insecta; order Coleoptera; family Cleridae; genus Tillus; species Tillus elongatus. Next base: position 22,850,464 of record OZ023266.1, on the reverse strand, counting down.
CTGTGATTCTTTAATAAATTGGACACACCATTATGTCGACATACACCAACTAAAGATTGATTTGAGTGTGTCAAGTAGACTTGTATCTATTTCCACAACAAAAACTTTGAGTTATGCCATATGCACCAAGTAATATCGCCTACAGAATTGTATTTGTCTACTTATATCAGTTTTCACGCGGTTATTCTGGTCACTTCGGACATGTTCCACTATTTAACTCAATATCGAATATATCAGACTTATACCAGTTTTCCCATACTTGCGCCAATTGTCTGGTAGTAAAAGCCTTTTGAATTATTCCCTTTAATGGAATGGAGAAAATCTCGACCTTTGAATTTAGAAAGAAATTCTTCAAATGAGCGCAAACTATCCCTGCTATATATATATATATATATATATATATATATATATATATATATATATATATATATATATATATATATATATATATATATATATATATATAATATAGGTTTCACGCCGATAACTCAAGAAATAATGGGCAAATTTCGATAAAATTTTCTGAGTACCTTCCTTTGTATGTGGCTTGGATAAGTTCGTTAGCCAAGGTTATTGGTCCAGGTTTCCCCGGAAAAGTTTGGGTTTTCTTTCTGGAAAAATTGATATCTTCGGAAATAACAACGTAAGGGCAACCAGATTTGGTACGCGTGTTTGTACTATAAAGTGTGAACCATTTAGGTCTGTAAGTTTAAAGAGAAATAAGTTGTAGGCATTTGAAAAAAATGGGTTTTCCTCAAAACGTCAAAGTCGCGATTTGAAACATCAAATTTGGCAACATTTAGGTGAAGAACCTGAAAGAAATACGGATTATGTAAAGAATGTAATGGAAACCCTTAAGTTGCATTTAATTATCATTAATCTTCATTTCACTAAAATATTTCCACAAAATTCATTTAGCTAGACCCATTCTCTGATGCTTTGGCAGTAGTTTTAGTTAAGTTTATGGTTTAACAGTCTATAATTTTTAGCTAACTTTCGTAGATAAAAATTGCTTATGAGGAGACCGCAACCATGGAATTCTAAAAACTGTCTTCCAATGAGCGCAAACTAGGACACCTAGAATTCATGTCCGGGTTTACTTTCTGTTTACATATATACAGATAGACGCATTTGTACGGTAAACTCAATATAATTGTTATTATGCAAGTTACGAGACAAAAATGGTATACGTTACTTATAGGGTGTCTTGAGATGCATCTTATAAAATTATCTTGACAATCGCAGGGTGGCCCACAAGTCGTTGTTACCTAATTTTTTTTAACATTCCTCATTGCATTTTTGCATTTTTCATCGAAATATAATGCATGTTTGTAAAAAAAATCGAGTATCAGTAAGTGCGTTTTGGTAGAGAATTTTAATTAAATGCTTCCAAATTCAATAACTCAAGTTTCTATTAACCTAAGGTTCGGCGGCTAGGAAACGAGTTCCCTCGGCCACCTTTTAGGTCTATTTCTGAAATATTTTTGTACATTGTCAAACAATACGTTATTTTGATAAAATATGGTACATTGTTTCTACTAGATAGGTTACACCGGTGACCAAATTGATGCATTGTTGCATTAAAAAGACATATTTGCTAATAACAACTTTTTTATCAAAATCTAGTTCCACAACGCACTTGCTGCGTCCAGACTTTTAATATTATATGTTGAAGTTTCAGCCGTATAATCTTGAGATTACACCCGTTTTCAGATACCTCTTTGTAAATTCAAAATTACATTAGAAGGGACCAATGCCCTATTCTAATAGGCCTTGTAGTTTAGAAACTTATAAGTTAAGCTCTGTGCGCTTCCACCATTTGATGAAAAGAGTAGGCAGGTAAAATCTCCCAAAGATGTATATAGATTAGACCGTAAATAACGATACGACAGAAATTTCTCCTAGCGTTAAACGATCAATCACCTCCGCGTGCAAAACGTTTATAATAGAAATTAAATTATTCACCTGGGTTAACCTTTTACCACAAATTTTCTTTTTTATCTGAAACCTCTTTTATCCAATTTATCAAATAATATAACAAATCACTATTTAATAGGTTATTGCTTGCCCCAATGGATTCATTTTCTAGTTTCAGGGAGCGCTTATCATCTATAAAATCCCATGAAATATCTTTTGGTAACTTGTTTAAGAATTTAATTCACCAAACTATATTTTATGGCATATTTTTTGCAAGTGGAAATATATTAAATTTTGCTTGAAATAATATAACTAAGATGATATATATTGACTTTAAAAACACCTGTAAGAGATGCCTGAGCGTTGCGCGCAAGTATAATGAAATATGCTTCTGTTTTTATTGAACACTAAAATAATATAATATACACAATGTAATATGACATGATACAAATTATCTCAGGGCTTGGGTTTAGGCACTTGCAGTTGGTAGGTTTTAAGAGGTACAAATAAAATTAGGCATTATGAATAAAATAAGTTTATTTAATAAGTTATTGACTCTATATAATGCAGTGAGATTGAATTTAATAAATTATATGAAAGAAAAATATCACTCCATTACTTGTAACACTGTAAAAATGAATTGTGGAGCACACTCTACAAAAGAAAAAGAAAGCCACAGATAAATAGTGTACTTAACTTTCAGCTTCAGGTTAAGGGGGATCCTCCCTGGGGATGGTGCTGAAGGGGACTCCTGAGTGATGTTGTATTCAAGGGGTTCCTTCCTGGTGTTGTTGAGGGGGCTCCTTAATGGTGTGGTTGAAGAGAGATCTTTACTAACGGTGGTGTTGAAGGGGACTCCTTGATGATGTTGTTGAAGTGCCCTTCACTTGCGGTTTATTCAGGGGGGGCTCCTTCACGGTGTTGTTGAAGTGGCTCTTTCATGATGTGGTTGAAGAGGCCTCTACCTACGTTGGTGTTGAGGGGGCCTTGCCCACGGTGGTGTTGAGGGGGCCTCTACTTACGGGGTGCCATTTAGTTAAACAGGCTGTTCTTTGACTAAAATTTAGCTGCACTTTTCCATCTTTACTCATCTGTTTCAGACATCTTACAATAGAGGCATTTTCCCTAATAACTGTAAAACTGCTTGAGTACAACCCGTCCCCAAGAAAGGATCCAAAGCGCTTCCTGGCAACTAGAGGTCGATTTCTCTCCTTTCAGTCATCTCTAAAGTGATGGAAAAGTATATAAACACCGATATACTAAAACTTCTTGAAAAGCACAGTCTAATCCACGAGAGGCAGTGTGTATTCCGTCAGCGCAGATCAACTGCCGACCTCCTTTCCTTTGTCACCCATTTTTTGAACAAGTCAATGGAACTGCACGGTGAATTCCAGATTGTCGCCCTAGACATATCCAAAGCATTCGACCAGGTCTGGCACGCAGCGCTACCTAATAAACTTCCGGCCTATGGACTATCACCAAAACTCTGTACCTGGACAGGAAATTTCCTCTCCAACCGGAACATTTCTGTTGTCGCCATTCTTCCAAACTATATCCAATTAATGCAGGAGTCCCTCAAGGTTTAGATTTAGCCCGTACTTTGTCTCTCCTCCACATCAATAACCTCCTCTCTAGCACATCTAACCCAGTTCACAGTTACGCGGACGGCAGCACCCTCCACTTAAATATACAATATTCTACGTTTGTCTCTTTAGCCCAATCAGATGAGGATCGCAGACTCGTGAGGGTTCTGTCTCAGTGGATCTCCAAAAAATATTAGACTAGGGAAGTATAAATCTTGTACAATTCAACCCCACCAAATCTCAGTCTTGCTTTCTTTTTCATAAGATATACATCAGCCCTAGACCCGTCACAATGAACAACCAAGTTATTCAAAGTAATGAATTCTTTTCACTCATTGGCATTTCTGTGGATCCAAATCTCAATTGGCACCAGCATGTCACTTGCGGAAGCGGCTGCTAAGAAATTGGGTTTCTTCTCCCTAGCTCGCAAATACTTTTCAGCAGTTAATCTCTATACCTTATATACTTCACAAATAAGAACAAACCTCGAATACTGCTCCCCCGTCTGGGGTGCCGCTGCCGCTACTACACTCTATATCCTGGACTCCATTTAGAAGAAAGCTATACGTCTCATCAGTGACCTTACGCTCACCCAAAGGCTGCCGTCCCTTGCCCACCGACGTGCCGTTGGTGAGCCCTCTCTCTCTCTCTCTCTCTCTCTCTTTTATAGATATCTGCACGGGCACTGCTCAGATGAGCTTTCTTCCATAGTTCCTCCACCTGCTGCCCCCAACAGATCTACCAGGGAAACAGGGCGAATGCATCCTTTTACTGTCCAGGTCACCAGACAAAGAGCATCTTGTTATGCCCGCTCTTTTGTCCCGAGGACTTCCAAGTTGTGAAATTTCTTGCCGGCACATGTTTTTCCTTCTCCTTCGAACCTCCAAACCTTCAAATTCAGAATTAACAAGTTGCCTCTTCCCCCCTTGTCGACAGCCACGGTACGATAGTATTTAGGCTGTAAGCGCTCGTGGTGTGTTGTTGAAATATTAAAAAAAAAACTTGCTTGGCTCATTGTGACTACATATTTCGGTTGTACAGACATTTTGAATGGCAAATAAAACCATCTATTATTATTATTAATACGCGTCTGCCTCTAGATTTTAAGATCATGTTTACATTTTCTATGAACAAAACTAAATGTAACCGGCTGTAGCACAGTCTGTGTGTAGATTTAAATCAAGTGCACGTAAAAACCTAAAATGTGTTGTTTCATGTGGCTTATCATATGAGTTTATACTTGAAATAAAACGCAAAGCGTCTCATCTCTGTTGTAATAAAAGTCAAGTTTTAGACAACTCTAGCACTTTGAAGTAAATTTGTGTGCATTTAAGTGTGTGTAAGATGTGACACGGTTCCAAACCCGACGCTCTTCGTTTTATCACCCATTTGTCTCTCAAGGAAGCTGTTTGCCTTCACAAAATTCCTTATATTTCAAAATATTTACGATAACAACATATTATTTCATCTGTTTCCCCTCTTTGTTTCCGCTCCTTTGTTATTATTACCTGCTTCATTTGAAATACAAACCAACAAATTTAAAATGTGCGTGTACTTTGTGGTGAACTTACAAAAGTCGCAATTACCGTTTTTTTTTTGGTTTTTGTTTTTCTTTGTATTTTAACGTCGGTCTATTTCCGCGACTATGGCCAATCACTAACGCCAGAGAGTAGTTTCACCTCACTATTCTGGAAATTTTGCCGGGCCCCTTCCTTCTTTTAAGGATCCTCTTTAACGTGCCTAACATCGCAAGGAAACAGGACCAACGTCTCAACGCCTCCTTCGAAGGGCGAAGTACAGACATTCAACATGTTCAAATATAATATAATAATATAACTTTGGATGACGTTAGTTTTTACAGTATTAACTTAAAAAGTTACAGGGAAACCCTGTAAATCGGACCCAGTACCCTTCGGTTCAAAGCCACATGTTCTTACCCCAGGACCACCGAAGCTCTGTTATTACCGTTTAAAAACCTGCAGTTTTGCAACAGGTAATCGAATGACAATTTGACGCACCTGATTATTTATTCCTGTATCCCGCTCGTAAATCAGGAATTATACCTCAGTTAAAAAGAGGTATTAGAAATTTGATATGCATCTTTGTTTTTATCATTTTCGTAGAAAAAATCGTTTAGTAGAGATCCTGACTGTTGATTTTGCAGAAATTTTCCCATATTACGGGAGTTTCAAGTATTATATATATATATATATATATATATATATATATATATATATATATATATATATATATATATATATATATATATATATATATACAGGGTTTTTCACTAAGAGCGCTCCAACTTTGAAATGGAATAAAACTGTTTAAGTGATGTTGCCACAATTTTTATTTTATTTTAAAGAACATGTGATGACATCATGTATTGGATATAATTTGTGCCAAATGGCCGCCGCGACTCCGCTAAATGTGGTGTATCCTAGTGTACCAATTTTGGAGGACATCTTCGCATAAATGAGCCACAATCTCATGAAGAACGCGAGTTATGTTGGTCTTCAGGGCGGCAATTGTCTGTGGTTTGTCAGCATAAACCCGAAGTTTCACGCCTTCCCACAAAACTTTGAAATGGAATAAAACAAACGGTTTAAGTGATGTTGCCACAATTTTTATTTTACTTTAAAGAACATTTGATGACATTACGTATGGGATATAATTTGAGCCAAATGGCCGCCGCGACACCGCTGAAGGTGGTGTACCTTGGTGGACCAATTTTGGAGGATATCTTCGCATACATTGGGCCCAATCTCATTAAGAAAGCAAGTTATGTTGGTCTTCAGGGCAGTAATTGTCTGTGGTTTGTTAGAATAAACTCAAGGTTTTACGCATTTCCACAGAAAGTAATCGAGCGGTGTTAGATCACACGATCTCGGTGGCCAGTTGATGTCACCTCCAGGCGAGATTAAGAAGTCCTTGAACGTCTCATCCAATAATATTTCCCGTGCAATAAGGCAAGTGGCGCCGTCCTGTTAGAACCACGTGTTCGTGAGATCCATACCATTGATTCTAGGCCACAAATAGTTTGTTATCATCGTCCGATATCAGTCGCCATTGACAGTGAGCGCGGCTCCTTGCGCATCTTAAAAGAAACAAGGCACAATAATACCGCCGGACCAAAATCCACACCAAACAGTGACTTTTTCTGAGTGTGGAGGCAACTGATGGTTCTCCCGTGGATTTTCCTTGCTCCAAATCTGGCAATTTTGTTTACTAACAAAACTACTTAGCCAAAAATGAGCCTCACCACTAAAGATGATTATCTTCCCGAAATCATGATCCGCTGCAAAATGCTCGAAAGTTCAATCTGCGTATTCACGGCGCTGTCTATGGACGTTGGGTTTTAGCTCTTGAGTCAATTGAATTTTGTGTGGATGAAAACCCAAGTCTCGACGCAAAATCCGCCAAGTTGACTTCGCAGAAACACCCAACTATTGCGCTCTCTGCGGTTTTCTCGCACACTATCGGGAACCGCAACAATATTTTTTGTTTATTTGACGTACAGGCACTGCTTCATCCAAAACCGACCCGGTTATCTCAAATTTTTTCTTAATTATTATTCTTTATTGGCAAAAATTATACATTATGTTAATACAATAAGTCTTATGCGACTTGTGCTGTATCATATAACACAATTTAGAAGGTTGAACCCTAAATAATTTCACAGTCCTACTCCAAATTCCATAAACTTCAAATTTTGACGTACCAAATTTAAATTAATTTTGCTCTTCTATTTCGCACCTTCTAACACGTCAACCATCATCTTCATTTACCATAAATCTCTGCTATTCCATAATGTCTTTCTAACTGCTATTCTTTCCAAACAACCCATATTTTCACCAAAATTTTTTAATTTGTGGGAGATAAAAATTTATTAATTAAATCACGGATTGTGGACTCTGCAGGACGATCATGTATACCATAAATTGGATGCAACGCACGGGACGTTAGGCGAACAGAGCACTGTTTTTGATAATAACTTTTAACAAGTTCTACGCGTTGTTAAAGCGTGTAGCGTTTCATGATGAAATATCACGATAAAGTATGTATTGCTGCCAAATTTGACAGCTTTCGCTTTTCCAATATGGCCGCCACAAACTGTCAAAGTTAGAGCGTCCCTATTAAAAAACCCTTTATATATACATAGTAAATCACCACACCACATCTTCTTAAGACCTGACGACCGTATCATTAGCAAAGTTAACGTCACTAGAGTATGCAAAATTGTAACTATTTATCATTAACATCACCTTTTACACTAGATCTTAGAAAAATAACGATACCGAGAGGGAGGGTAAATCGTAGGCCAATTTTTCAGGGTATTGTATTTTAATTGCCAGGCGAGGTTTTTGATCTTCTCTTATCACTTTACGTGACAGGTTTCGGAATGTTTATCTGAATCAAAAACAGAGCGCAAACAGAGGACTACAAATCAGTGTCGGAGATTGAAATCTTTACAACCTAACTCATAGATACCCGACATTTGAGTGGCTGTATCTTTATCTTTTGCCACTGGAATATCAGGCATCTATAAGATAAGTTGTAAAGATTGTAATCTTAAATACGTTAGGCAGACCAAGACAACCATTTAAACTAGATTTCTTGAACATCTGGCACAGCTGAGATAGGATAGTGTGGACAAGTCATGCGTGGCACAACATATTTGGGATAATAATCATCACATTGATAAAAAAATCTGAAACTTATCAAAAACGTTAGACGGCCAGCGGAGCTGGATGCGTACGAAAGCATTTATATTTCTAGGGAACAAAAAACAAAAGTTCCTTAAACCGAGCTCCGCCACTGGTTTGTAGTCCCTTGTTTGGGCTCTGTGTTTGATGCACATAAACATTCCGAAATTTGTTAGGTAAAGTGATAAAGGAAGTTCAAAAACCTCGTCCGGCAATTAAAATACAATACACTGAAAATTTTGCCTGCGATTTAGTCTCTTTCTCGGTATCGTTCTTTACCTAAGATATAATATAAAAGGTGATGTTAGTAGTCAGTAGTTCGAATTAATTCATCCTCTGATGACGCTAACTTCGTTAGTGAAACGATCCTAGGTCTTTAAAAAGATGTGTTATGGTGATTTGGGTTCTCCAACTGCACTTTTCAATACTCATCACAGGTTCCGATCTTCACTTAGTAGATAGATAACTCAAAAATAATGTGCGGATTCTGATAAAGTTTACTAGCTATCCTTATTTTGTAAGAGGTTTGGCTAAGTCCGTTAGCCACGAAAACCTAACGCGTCTTTTATTCGACAAAAAGTCCCAGTCGTGAATACTATTGGATGTTGGGTACTTTAACGATCCCGACCGTCTATATTGAAAGGAAGAGTTTGTCAAAATTTGCACAATGGTTAGAGGAATGTGTTTTCTGACGTTGGTCATTTGCCGATGCCGTGGAAATAGACCGACGTTAAAGAAGCCAGAATTTTGCAGCACACTTATGTTTATTTTTTTGCAATTAAAATTTTACATAGAATCTTAGAAATGACCACCGCTTTTAGTTCTGTGGACAAACTTTTTTTTTAACATCCTCTTTATAAACTTGTCAAAAATATTTCAGGAAATGTGAAATGACGCTCCTGCTGGTAATCAAACCCACGATCATTGGATCCACATGCAAACGTTCAAATCCCTAACCGCCGTGGCTATGGTATTTATATTAAATCGTGTATTAAGGGCTAAAATGAATTTAGTACGTCTCTTCCCAGAAGTGTGATAACATAGGTGTTACTTAAAACGATTTCAATAAAAGTTCTTTGTAGATTGGAGCAGGTAAAATGCGGACAATTAAAATCAATAAACAGGCGAAAAGCTCCCAATTTGGGATAATGGACTTGACATCGCGCTTTAAGGAAAGTCGTTATACAAACAAATGAATAATATTAACGGTATTTTTCCACTTTAGTGGCTTTAATAGTGAAAATGAAGAAAAGGTGACGCGTTACTTAAAAAATATTTTATTCGTGAAAAAGCTCCAAACTCAAAGGAATAATAATGGATCAAAAGTTACTATGGACCAGCCACGTTGGCTATATACAGGGCATGTGCAAACAAGGATTTAATTTATTGAAAACAATAACCCAAACTGCGCTGATATTGAGATAGCCTTGCTTTTTTGTAGATATATTATTATTTATTATTATTTTGGATTACGACGTACCTCTTGTAGACCCGCATCAGAGAATAGTTTATTGAAACTCGATGGAGTACAGTACAGAGCACTTAGGTCATGAGGTCATCTCCATGTCAAGCATTACTTTGCAAAGCTAATGAACCGTCTCTTCAAATTAAATGGCAACATCTGGCGAACAAATATATAGTCGAGTCTTTTTCCCGCACCAGTCTATTGCAAATAGTTGTCCCAACTAGTCCAGCGTTTCTAACACCATACTAAGTGATAGTACAGAAACCAAAGATCATAATTTCAAAATACACAGAACTAGCATATCTAAACAGACATATTCTAATACAGCACTTGGAGGAATTTGGCACGTATCTAGATAGATGTTTAAAAAAACAAAACTACGTTGGTTTTGCTATTTACATTTCCAGCTACAAAGTTATAAGCAAAATGGCTCAAACTAAACTGCAGAAGCCGGTGATATCCTTACGGCTCTAACATGGGCATTGTAGAAAAAGTTCGGGACGGAGCAAGTGCATTATTGTAGTGAATTTTCATGATAATGAGAAAGTTGCATATAATTTACTTTTGATGAAAAACGTATTTAAAGTACAGCACAATACTCGAAAAATATAGGTCTACAAGCAAACCCCCCTTAAAGTGAACCACTAATTAGTAATTAATTATTGAAATATCGAATATAATTCAAAAAGACAGGTTGGGCGAAAACGCGATCTGATTGGTGAAGAGGTTTGTGACGTCACGATCCGGTACATCTGCGTGATACCGTTGTGTTTGCATCGAATTATGAGCAGTATTATCATGATTTTAAGTAGTTTTGGTGTTAAGTGTATAATATAGGTTCAAAGGTAGTAAGTTGTGTTTAATCTAGTTTAGTGCGTGACTGTGTGATGACTTCAGCAGATTCAGACTCACAATACGAGAATGCGAAAGACATAACAGTGCCTGGACATAAATATTATAAGTGCTGTATAGTGCCCAAATGTACTTCCACAACAATAACAACCCCCAACAAACTATTCTTTAATGTACCTAAGGATGAGAAAATCAGGAAGAAATGGTGTATATTTTTCTTGTAGATTATTTGAATGGAGAACATTTTGAGGTTATGCTTTTATTTACATTATATTTTATAAGAAATCACTACATAAAATCCAACAAAGATATTTACAGGATAAAATAAGGTTCATATGAGACACATACATCCCAGCTTTCACTCCTTTTAGCTCAGCACCCATGAAATTCATAAAAACGCAAACATTGCTAGTACATAAATTTTCGGTAAATTATAAGATTGTCATTGGACAAATCCAACTTCTGTAGCTATACTATCAGACTTTACAGTTTTTAAAATAATTAATACGAGTATATAGATATTAACAATAATATAAGTTGATAACAATAACTATCTGGCACATGTAAGTCGCATAAACACTAATGATATGAGGATCTCTGTGTGAATAAGAGAGACTCGTTTGGCCGATACCGGATCGTGACGTCACAGTAGGCCGTTATTATTTACGGCTGCGTTTTGGCGCGGAGAAAATTATTTTGATTTTCTATTTTTTTTTCTATTAGTTAAAAATTTAAATTTTATATGGCAATTGATTTTATACAATGTTGGGAATTGAATAAAAGGAGAATAAAAAAATGTGAAAATTCTTCATTGTACACTATTAGTAAGGTATATTCTTAAAACGAATTCTTTAAATGTAAATGGATTTTGGAGATCGATTTTAGAGGTCCCAGTTAGCGACTATTTGAAAAATTTTTATTTTCTATGGAGCTATAATATTAAAATTTGGTAGATATAGTATATAAGTAATGCAAGTCTCTTTAAAAAAATTGTGTTGCAATTTTCATTAAAGTTACAAAAGTTTTCCAGGAAAAAAATCAATTATTTACAAAGCGAGTGTACCTGCCAAATTATAAATATGGCAGGTATTTTTCCTTACTAATTGCTTGGGTGGTTTTGTTTTAGTCAACCCAATCGAACTAGCTTTCAAAAACAAACAACAAAAAAGTTTTGTTTTTAACAAATTTGTGGTTATTCGCGAAGCTCGTTATGTTATTTTCCTTTAATTTGGTACCCACGTAGCGTTTCCGTAGGTTTTTTTATATTTCAACAACACACCACGAGGACTTACAGTCTAAATACTATCGTACCGTGGGTGTCGAGAAGGAGGGAAGAGGTAACTTGTTAATTCTGGGCTTGAAGGTGTGGAGGTTCGGAGGAGAAAGAAAAACATGTGCCGGCAAGAAATTCGACAACTTGGAAATCCTCGGGACAAAAGAGCGAGCATAACAATATGTTCTATGTCTGGTGACCTGGACAGTAAAACAGTGCATTCGCTCTGTTCCCCTGGTAGAACTGTTGGGGGCAGCAGGTGGATGAAATATGGAAGAACGCTCCTCTGAGCAGTTCCCGTGCAGATATCTATAAGAGAGAGAGAGAGAGAGAGAGAGAGAGAGAGAGAGAGAGAGAGAGAGAGAGAGAGAGAGAGGTCACCAACGGCTTGTCGGTGGGCAATTGATAGCAGTCTTTGGGTAAGAATAAAGTCACCAATGAGGCGTATAGCTCTCTTCTGAATGAGTCCAGGATATCGAGTGTAGAAGCGGCAGCAGCACCCCAGATGTGGGAACAGTATTCAAGGTTTGGTCTTATTTGTGAAGTATATAAAGTATAGAGATTAGCTGGTGAAAAGTATTTGCGAGCCCGGAAGAGTAAACCTAATTTCTTAGCAGCCGCTTCTGCAATTGATGTGACATGTTGGTGCCAATTCAGATTTCGATCCACAGAAATGCCAATGTGTAAAAAGGACTTATTACATTGAATAACTTGGTTGTTCATTGTGATGGGTCTAGGGCTGGTGTATCTCTTATAAGATAGAAAGCAAGACATATTTGGTGGGGTTGAATTGTACAAGATTTCTACCCAGCCTAATATTTTTTGGAGATCCACGGAGACAGAAACCTCCATGAGTTTGCGATACTCATCTACTTAAGCTATATATATATATATATATATATATATATATATATATATATATATATATATATATATATATAGGGTGAAGAGTTTACCAAAATTTAGGTCTGTAAGTAAAGGCAATAATGTTAGAGGCATCTAAAGAATGTAATAAATTGGGGTGAAAGAAATATGGATTATGTAAAGAGTGTTCTGCAAACCCTTAAGTTTAAGCTTCAACCATCATTGCCCTTCATTTTAATAAAATATTTCCAGAAAATTCATTTCAAATAGACACTTTCTCTGATGCTTTGTATGTAGTTGTAGTTAAATTTATGGTTTAACGGTCTATAATTTTTAGCTAATTTTCGTAGAAAAAATTCGTTAATGAGGAAACCGCGGCTTTTGAATTCTAAAAAGATTTCTATAAATGAGCGCAAACTATGCCCCCTAAAATTCATGTTTGGGTTTACTTTCTGTTTACATATATGCAGGGTGCTGCATTTCTACGGTAAAGCTCAATATAATTGTTATTATGCAAGATACGAGAAACAATTGTATAAAGTTACCTATAGGGTGTTTTGAGCTGCATCTAATAAAATTATTTTGACAGCGACAGGATGGCTCATAAGTCGTTGGTGATACCTACATTTTTTTTTAACATTCCTTATTGAATTTTTGCATTTTTAATCGAAATATGATGCATGTTTGTAAAAAAAAATCGAGGCGCAGTAAGTGCGTTTTAGTAGCGATTTTCATTAAACGCTTCAAAATTCAATAACGCAATTTGCTATTACCCAAAGGTTCGTCAGCTAGGAAACGAGTTTTCTCAGAAACGTTTTAAGTTCGGAAAATTTTTGTACATTTTCAAAGAAGTTATGTTGGTAATATATGGTACATTGTTCCTACTATATAGGTTATACCGGTGACCAAATTGATTCCTGCTTGCATTAAAGACACATATTTTTTATTAAAAACATTTTAGGAAAATTCCATAACTTCCATAACGCACTTGCTGCGTCCTGACTTTCTTTATTTCACAAGCTCTCAAACAGAAATATGATATTGATGCAATTTTAGTTATTAATTTTTTGATCTAACTAACACAATTGATACATACCGTTTAAAGCAAGTTAAATTTCTAGCATTGGTCCAGAATTCTCATATAGTTTCACAAGAATCTGTCTTGCAAACTTTTCAAATGTTCAATATAGAATTAGATTTTATAAATGAACTTTACAACTATAATTTAACTATGATTAATTCTATTCATATTTCCAAAGTGCAAACCTATTACTCTGGCATCGACTTCAAAAGCAAACATAAAATATTAAGCACCTTGAAGGACGGAAATGACCTAAATAGCTCAATAATGAATGCATTAATCTCAGAAGTGCTATTTCCAGTCGTGCCTTAGAACACTGAGAAGCGGAAAGCCTCCCTGCTTATATCAAGCTCGAAATCCAATCAAATTAAATGTAAAACTAACCCATGTAAAATCCAAATCATTAATCTTTCCTGTTTGTTAGTGCTGAATAGGGCATTCAACAGGTAAAACTCTTCGGTAAAACAGAAACGATTGATCACCTAAACTCCGCCATCAGCCTCGCATTTGAAAGTGTTTTACTTTGTGTATATGGGTTAACTTGAACAAGTGCTGGGTCGGCATTACAATCTAATTCCTAAAAAGAACTAAGCCTCCAGCAACAAGTAAGATGCTTGTAAGCAACTCTTAATGTAAATCAAATATTATGTAAAACAGTTAAATGTAAGATTCAGACAATGTGATAATCGTGCTACTTCAGATACAAAACATTATACCTGAAGAAACTACACTGTGATAGAACATCTGACATGTTATGATCATCGTGTAATCTTTTTTCTTCTTGTCTTTTTTTAACGTCGGTCTATTTCCGCGACTATGTCCAATCAGCGACGCCAGGGAGCAGTTTCACCTTACTATCTTGGAAATTTTGCCGAACCGCTGCTTTTCTGCAAGGGGTACATGGATCTTTAACGTACCCAACATAGCATGGACACGGGACCGACGGCTTTACTCCCCCTCCGAAGGGCGAAAAGTTCAGGCTCAAATACAATGCCACAACCTCGGTTGATGTTTATGTTACAGTATATACTGAAAAAGTGAGAACCCTGGCGCTGAACACAGTACCCCTCTGTTTAGAGGCACACGTTCTTACCACTGAACCACCGATGCTCTCTCTCTAATTTAAGTTTATATTTTTTATTTAATACGGGCGAGTCTGAAAAAATGCGCCAAAGTTTGCGGGTGACGTGCGCAAAAAAGAAAAAAATCAAGTGCTTTTATCCAATTTTTTAACGAACTTATTAAAAAAAACTTGTCAAGAACTTTAGGCTTTTGAATTTCGAAAAGTGTTTGCAAGTGAGTAGGTATTAGAGCCAGAAGCCCCTAGAACTCCTTTTTTTTAAGTCTATTAAAATAAGATATACAAATATGCTCTCTGATTAGTAATATGTTCCATGCTCTAGGGCATTTATATATACACATGTATATATATATATATATATATATATATATATATATATATATATATATATATATATATATATATATATATATATATATATATATATATATATATATATATATATATATATATATATATATATATGTTTAACCAACTACTTTGAAGAAAAGAAGTTATTTAACAAGAGTCAACACGGTTATCGAACTAAACAATGTACAACAACAGGTCTTATTGAAATAGTGGTTCAGATTATAAAATCAGCACGCTCAAATCATATCAAGAGATCTGTCAAGGCCTTTTGATTCTATTAGCCATGAGATACTGTTGAAAAAGTTGGAGTATTATGGAGTGAGAGGTCCACCATTGTAACTTATCGCATCTTACCTTGATCAAAGAAACCTATCTGTTTTGTTGGGGGGCAAAACAACTATTATCCATGGAGTACCACACGGATCTGTACTGGGACCGATTTTGTTCATAATATATATCACTTAAATATAGTGAATGCGACAGTCTCCACCCACCTTTATAACGATGCTGCCTCGTTTTTTGTCAAATGGTCTGAGGAAGACGAACTAGAAAAAATAAAATACGATATCCTAGAGAAATAAAAAAAGTGGTTCAGTGACAACAAATTGAAAATGAATAAAAAGATAACACACTATTTAAAGTTTAAGAGAACTAGCGAGCGGCAACATCTTAAATTTTTGGGCATTAATATTGATAGCCGACTTACCTGGAACATACACGTCGAATGTATAATAGGGAAACTGGCAACGGGAATATACACAGTTAGAATGGTGAAGCAGTTTAGTACGAAGGAGCCTGCAAAAGCAGCATACTTTGCACAATGTCATAGTGTACGTGCATATGGGACACTTCTGCGGGGCAATTTGTCTGCTGCAGGGGAGGGTTTTATCATGCAGAAGAGGGCT
This sequence comes from Tillus elongatus, assembly GCA_964006375.1. NCBI lineage: Eukaryota > Metazoa > Arthropoda > Insecta > Coleoptera > Cleridae > Tillus > Tillus elongatus. Next base: position 22,834,386 of record OZ023266.1, on the reverse strand, counting down.
GTGAGGGCACTAGTGGGCTTGAAGCCAACCGACAGTTGTAGGGAGGCTTTTAGGCTTGGAGGAATTTTGTCATTTCCGGCACTGTATGTGTTTCAGTGTGTAAAGTATGTGCATGTTTGTATATATGTAACCTGGACAGATTTCCAACGAACACTAAAAACACAATTTTGACACCCGAAGTAAGGATAGTCTAAGAACACCACTTCATAGACCGTCTCAGACACAGCAGGAAGTGGACTGTTGGGGTCGTAAACTATATAATATAATGCCCGTGGAACTAAAGAACAAACCAGCGCAGCAATTTAATAAGGCACTGGAACAGATCCGACTGAAAACACCAGCTTACACATTGGAAGAGTTCATGATTCAGAGTGAATGAGGAGACCATGTTCTTGCTTCTGTTTTGATACAATCGTCCTCGATATTTTTCTTAGCATTTGCATGATTACTTTGACAATTTGGGGAGTGTATTTCGCGGATATATCATCTGATTAATTTTATTTGTGGTACCACGTTGCCCCAAAGAGATGAAACGCTTAAAACTGTGATAGTTAATTTTATCTTTTTTGTTTTCTTTTCTTTTGACTTTTAACATATGTTTATTTTATGTGTTATTTAATGGTTTGTGATATGTTTAGTGATATGTCTCATCTACAAATATTTTGTGCCTTTGTATTATCTTTAGTTTTGCGATTTAAAATATTATATTTGAATGTAAAAACTTTTGTTTTGTTTGACGACCCATCTAAATCTTGATGGGAAATACACTATTACCTACAGGGTCTGCCAACTAAAACTTCCCGCCCGTAAAATATCGAAATAAAAAAGAGAAAAAAGCCGAGACAGGTCGACTGTATTTTCGAGGGTGACACATGATGGCGTAACTTTTGGTGTTTTGGATCCCGTCCTTTAGACAGGGGCGTAAAGTACCCTAAAATTTTAAATAGCATCGTATGTTCAATGACACCTCATTTCAAGGCTCTCTCAATTCTGCTCACCACATACGACCTTTTTAATTTTGATTTAAATTTGGCATTAAAATCATCAATTAAAGAATATGGCAAACTATCGATGAACTGTTTAATTGTTGGCCCTCCACTCCCATACAATTGTAAAATATTTGCTCCACTTCCAAAGGAACATCTAAAAGCATTTTGGGCGTTATCCGACGACTGTTTTTAAAATTTTGTCGATAAAAACACTTTATTTTATGATTTTTCGTCTATTTCATAATAAACTTTATCAATTCAACTTCCTTACCTGTTTTACTTTGAAGTAGGCAAGTGAATATCCCATAACATCACCACCAATTCGATTGAATTGAAGTTCGTGAAAATGGTTTTGTGCCAGTGCTGATGTTGGACACGTAAAATATCCCTACTCTCCTTAAAGAAGGGCAGGGGTTTGGCAAAATTGCCAGGATAGTGAGGTGAAACTGCTCCCTGGCGTCGGTGAATGGCCATAGTGTCGGAAATAGGCCGACGTTAAAGAAATAAAAACACACGCGAATAAAAGTGTCTGGCAATTGGACAGTTAGACGCTTATGAAAGTAAGTTATTGTTAGAAATTTGAACAAAAATATTTGTATGAACAAAGCAGGTCCGGTCCTCTGCAGTTCATTATTTGAATTATTGCCTTAATAATCAACGTCTCTTTCTTAGAAGAAATATTTGATAACAAGTGGTTTCACAAAAACAGCTAATGGAATCTAAATTTCTTCGTCTTCTTTCGTCTGAAAGGTGGGGGTTTGCCTGTATTCCTTCGTAGAGGACGCTGTTTGTAATTGCTTATTAAATAATACATAAATAGTAGTTTTAGCTATTTTTCTTTTAGTTTATTCATCACTCTGATGACGCTAACTTAGGTAGCGAAACGATCGTCAGGTCTGAAAACTGTATGGTGATAAATTTGGTTCTCCAAATTGTACCGAAAACTACTCCTTTATCTAACAACTTTAAATTCAACCAGAGAAAGAGGTCCATCAGGTCATACCCATGAAGTGTTATAATGTATGGGGCGAAATGCTGGTTTTTCTCTAAACAGAACATAGACAGAGTGAAAAGCTTTAAAATTCGTACATGGAAAATTTTCGAAGATAAGATTTGGACATAGAAAGATGGATAACTAAGTGCCAGGAGAGGTGAAAGAAGAAAGATGACATCTTCAAGTGATTTAGAATAAGACAAAATTTATTGGACATCTTATGAGCCATAATAACGTTCTAACAACATTATTTGAGAGGCATATATTTGTAAAAGATGGAACAGATATACCAACGGTATTCTTTTGAAAAACCTAATTAAATTGAAGAAGCAAGAAAGCAACAATAAAATAAGGGGGATTGCTAGAGAGAGACAGGTACTCATGGTTGCAACGTAAATGTGACATAGTCTTTAGGTGATAATAATGATGAGGGTGAGTTATGTGATTGTTATAATGTAAACACCCTGTGTAAAGGATTAAATATGTGCAGATGTCATGGCCGAAAGCGGGTTATATTACCTTGCATGCTCATGTATGCACATGTTTCTGTCGACTAAAGGACATAGTTATTTCCTGCCCTTAGTCCACCCGATTTGGCTGGCGTAGTTTCACACTCTCGACTTATGTTTCGCATCACCTTGTCAATCTTTTCTCTCTCTCAAACTTTCTCTATCTCTGTCAACTTCTCCTGTCCTTTGGTTGATTGCTTCTTTTACATGAAATTGCGCACTATTCCACTTTAAGATTAAATTAACTCAATTTCCTTCTTCGCTCCCCCAATTAAGCTGGATGAGTTCACATCTTCTAGGTGATTTGTAGCTTTTTGGTATTTTAATTTGAAGTTTTACTGGCAATTTATATCAATCTGAGCAGTTCGAGATTGCAGATATTACTTTCTGGCTCCAAAGTGCAGAATAAATGTTGGGGGTAGTGAAGTGGCTTTTCTTAAGGTCAGGTATCATTGCAGCAGTGTAACAGGGCTTTTAAAATATCCATTCTGTTCTGAGAGATAAACTTCTCGGAGTGAAAATCGACGTAACATTTTTATTTATGTAGGTTATATTTTATGATTATTTTATGCTTGAGTTTAATTTACCAGTTAAGAACAAAAAGCATAGAATCCCCTAAAACAACAAAAAGTATAACAGATATTTATGTGCTAGATACCTATTACGACCCGGGAGTTGTGTTTATCAGAAGATATTGCTGGCTATCTGCATCAGAAAAAAAAGTCTGGACGCAGCAAATGCGTTATGGTAGCGAATTTTCGTTAAAATATTTTTAATGGCAAATATGTCTTGCTTTTACAAGAAGGGCATTTGATTGACAGTGCAACCTATATCGTACTAACGATGTACCATATTTTATTAAAATGGCTTTGTTGTTTCAAAAAGTACAAATATTTTCTGAAAATAAACTTTAAAAGTTCCAGAAAAACAGGTCCGATTTTCCTGGCCAACGAACCTCTTTAAACTATTTACACACCTGACAAGATATAATTAATCGTGAACAGCTTCAAAACCAAAATTGACACACAAAAAATGGAAATGTCTTTTACAAAAATTCACCTTTTTTTACATAAATTGCCTTCAGTAATATCACACTAAATTATATTTTTTACAAAAATTCGACAGTTTTTTTTTTACAATAGCTTACTAAACATTTATTGTTCATTACCAACATATCAGAAAAATCTTACGAACATGATTTCTACGGAAACACTAAAAGGATTTCTGCGAAATTTCAAATTCAGCCACTATTTGAGAGTGCTCGATTTTTTCGACGAGTAATACAAACAAAAAGTACTCTGAGTCTATCATTTCCACGGGGCTCCGCTATCTATTGATAAAAACGAGGTATCACAATTTGTGATATGTGTTTGAAATATGTGCCAAAAATGTGAAAAGTTGCAAAACAATTGAAATAACTCAAAAATGATAAACGACATAAATGTTTTATCCTTACAAACATGCATTATAATTTTATGGAAAACACAAAAATGCAATAACATAAGGGGTGTTCTATTAAAAAAATAAAGCGTGTATCGCCAACGACTTGTGGGCCACCCTCTGATTTTAAAAATAGGTTTATAAGATACAGCTCGAGACACAGTATAATTAACGTATATACTTTTTCTCATATCTTGTATATAAACGGATATATTGAGCTTTACCTTAGAAATGCGTCACCCTGTATATGCGTAAACATGTAAGAACTGAAACTGACCTGACCTGACCTACCTGACCTGACCTAACCGTGTATGAGTTTTAGGGGTTCTAGTTCTCGCTCATTGAAAAAAATATTTTTTAAAATTCATACATACAAAATTTGCTAAAATATAGACTATTAAACCATAAACTCTATAGCGGAAACTACTGCCGAAGCATCAGAAAAAGGGTCTACTGAAATGGATTTTCTGAAAATATTTTAATAAATGAAGGGCAAGGATGGTTAAAGCTAAAACTTAAGGCTTTGTAAAAACAGATATCACGGCAGTTCTTCGACAAAAGACGTATTTGCTTAAAATTTGTTGTCTGCAAATTGCAAGTTTTGACATTTCAAATCGCGACTTTGACGTTTCAAGAAGAAAAATTATAAAACTTTCAAAATATTTTTTCTGCTACTTCTTGATGTTTTGCGCCAACAAAATTTAACCGTTTTATGTAATATTCAATTAGTTTTGTTAATCATACAAAATATGTTGTTCTTGTGCTTTCCTCTGATCACTAGTGGCACCCCATTTTTTTTAAATGCCTATAATTTATTTTTTTTAACCTAGGGATCTTAATTTTGGCGTGCGGTGTAGGCTTGATAGTAGAAACGTATACATCAAATTTCGTTGTCGTAAATCTTTTATTTTTAGAGAAAAAAACCCAAAGTTTTTACGGAAAAACTCGTCAGATTTTCCTGGCTAACGAACTTATCCAAGCCACCTACAAAAGGAAGGTACGTACCAAATTTCATTAAAATCGGCCTATTATTTTTTGAGTTATCGGTGTGATATTCCGGGTGTTTCTAAATTGATGCGAAAAATTTTACAGGGTGATTCTTTAGCCAAAAATAAGGGGTGTCTTTTTAATAAAGTTTTTCTTGAAACCCCTTCTCCTCCAAGTTACAACCCTTTTGAATTTTGGCAAAAAAAAGTTCGGATTGTCTCGGGCCAGTTAATCCCATCACAGAGCAGAACTGTATCGTCTGCGTATGAAATCAACGATACATTATCGTCGTCAAAAGCTGTCAGAGCATCATTGATTTATATCAAGAACCAAACTGGACTCAAAATTGTTCCTTGTGGGACTCCTCTTTCTATTGTCAATGGTTGGCTTGTGTTGCTATCTAATCTCACTACTTGTTTCCTGTTTTTCAAATAGTTTTCAAACAAACTCAACGCAACTCCTCTAAAATCAATGTTCTCTAACTTACTCAAAAGGGTTTCATGAGAGACTGAGAAAAGCTTTCTGAAGATCAAAAAAGACTACGATGACTTTCCTATTGTTTTCAAAATTGCCCACAATAGTTCTCTTCAGTTTATGAAGAGCATTTTCTGTAAATAAACCTGTTCTAAAACCGTACTAGTTCTGGGAGAGAAGACCATATTTGTCAAGAAATCTAATCACTCTTTTTTTAGGCACTTTTCCAAAATTATTGCGAACGTATTTATTAGACTAATGGGTCTATAGTTTTCCATTAGCAGTATATATATATATATATATATATATATATATATATATATATATATATATATATATATGTATATATATATATATATATATATATATATATATATATATATATATATATATATATATATATATATATTTGTGTATATATAAACTTTCATATGCGTCCAATTGCCTCTATTGCCTGATATTTTTAATGATCTTGAGATTTTTTTCATCGACCTATTTAGAAATCAACTAAATGTGTTATAATATAGCACTCAATTAGATAGACTAATTTAATTACCAGTGTAGTACTGCTGCTCAGTTTAGTTACTATTTTATTCTATTTGAAAACATCTTCGCTAGCATTAAATTATAATAATTATTGTAGATAGCTCTTCAATAAGACTGTACAATTTTCTGTTTCAAATTACCCTAAGTACAGCAACGAGTAAAAGATATTGAGTAATAGGTGATCACGCTCCAACAAAGTTCTTTGTCTGACACTTTCTATAAATAATGAATAAACCTAATGACGTAAATAGAATCGATTATTGATTGTAAACTATATTAATGACTAGGTATGTTAGTTGTATTTCGAACAAGTTTTTTGTTTTCAACATTAAAAAGCATATTTGTCAAATCCCTTCGTTCAGTGACCCAGATTATCTGCCTATATTTTAACAGTGACGCATGTGGAAAGTTATTTTGATTTCAGAAAGGTTGTTGTCTTAGTATGACCATACAATATTTATAAGTGAGGATTAATTTATGGCATTTGTATAGCCCTAAAATTATTTATTTTCTCTGGTAGATAGAATCATTTTAAAGCATAATTCAATTAACTTTGGCATGTCATTTTACAGCCAGTTTCTTTCTTATTCTTTCAAACAAAAGAGCATACATACAAAACTGTTTCGTTTTTGATCAAATCCGTTTATTGATATAATCATCTCCAGGACAAATTAATTGCTTATTATCACAGTTTGTAGACGACGTAGCCGTGTAGTCGTAGCCATGTTTCTCTGTGTTCAGCATTTATTTCAATTTCGATATGGCTTCAAGACTGGATCAATTAGACCACGTTTTGCAAAAATCTTCCTCCTGATCTACCTCCTCTCCTTTTCCTAAGTACCTATTTATCACTAAGTGAAGATTGGAACCTGTCATGAGCACTGATAAGTACACTTAGAGAACCCAAATAACCACAGGACATTTTCAAAGACCTAATGATCGTTAAACTAACCAAATTAGCGTCATTAGAAGATAAAAAATTCTAATTACTTAAAAAACTAGCATCACCTGATATACCGGATCTTAGGTAAAGAGACAAAACCGAGAGGGTAACTAGTTGCAGGCAAATTCTGCCGTGTATTGTATTTTTATCGTCGGACGAGGTCTTTAAACTGTCTTTATTAACTTATCTAAAAGGTGTTCATTTCTAATAAGTTTGAGAAGGTTCAACGATAACTAAGTTAATAAATGTCTGAAATAAATGACAATAGCGGGCGGATTGCCCAATGCCGTGCCTTGATTTTTTGAACAAACCCAAGGCACGGCAATGGGCAATCCGCTATCGCCATTTATTGCAGACCTTTTCATGAGCAAATTTGAAACACATCTTGTAAGTAAAAGTGGTTATTTTCCTAGATTGTAGTTTCATTACCTGGATGATATCTTCGCATTGTTTAACACAAACATTTACAGAATAGAAGATTTTATTGCCAAATTAAACAATAAATTTGATTCTATAAAATTTACCTACGAATTAGAAATTAATAATAACTTACGCTTTCTAGATGTATTAATTATCAACAATAGAGACACTATAGAATTCGATGTTTATGGAGAGGAAACCTCCCATCTTAGTTTCATTCCTAACGACTCACATCATACAAACGCACAAAAAATCTGAATTTTTTAGTAAATCGGTTAATTAGCTTTCCTTTAAACAGAAGTAGATATAGCAAAGTATCAATTATATTAAGAACGTGGCCGAATATAACAGATACACTGCTTGCCTAGTAGAAAAATTAATTAGCAGAAATCAAAGAAAATGTTGACGGAATCAATGACGTTTAGAAGAGGGAAATCCGAAAAAACTCTTATTACCATTTAAACCTTGAATCACGAGCGGTCTAGATAGCATTAAAAAAAGTCAACTTGCAGCTAACATTTTCGACAAAAAAATACCTTAAAAAACTTGCTAGGTAACCCAAAAGACAAGGATAGGCCAAAATGTCGGGAATTTATAAAACAAGTTGTAAAAATTGTAGTCTTAAGTACGTCGCACAAACAAAAAGATCAATTGAGATTAGATTCGAAGAACACTTAGTCCAATTACGGTAAGGTACTATAGATAGATCTTTAGTCGCCCGACATATTTGAGATAATAATCATCACCTTAATGAAGATAATCTAATATTAATAAAAAATTTCGACAACCAGGACCGCTAAACGCATTTGAGAGTATATATATATATATATATATATATATATATATATATATATATATATATATATATATATATATATATATATATATATATATATATATATATATATATATATATATATATATATATATATATATATTGCCTGTGACTAGTTCCCCTCTCGGTTCCTCCTCATTACCTAAGATACGGTATACACGGTAATGTTTTTAAAGTAGTTAGAATTTTTTCTCCTCTGATGACGTCAAAAACTTGGTACGTCTCAGAATACTTACTACACTTTTTTTGCTTTTTCTCAATATCTTGCGATAAACATATCTTCCCTCTCACCTCCTCAAAAACTTTCTTTCTGTTTTTTTATCTCTGTACTCGTTCTTATAATTTCTCTTTGCGATAACATGTTTTAGGCTTTTTTTCGCTGCATGTCTTGCATATTTATACCTATATTTACCAGCAATACACCTGATTTTATAAACTATTTTTTCAGGAACAGGTTGTATAAGTGGCACTTCAGTCTAAATTATAATAACAGACTATCATGTGTTCACTAAATAAATTTGCTAATGAAGTCTACCTTCGCCTTTAGTAATTTTTGTCTTCAAATAGACACATATTCAAGGAAGCCCATTTGAAAGCAGAAAACATATCATGCATCGTTTAAAAACCTTTAGCATATCTGCAAATAGCAGACCCTTTGTAATATAATCTAAAAATAAAATCCTCTGTCATTGCTGTAAGAGGGAGATTGATGTTAAAACGCGAAATTAGACTTGAATCAGACAATGGGTTTGGTGCGCTTGAGAGTACACAGCGGTTGACTCCGTTCCTAAGTGCATCTTATTCGTATTATTTTTTTAATATTTCAACATCACACCACGATGGCTTACAGCCTAAATTCTATAGTACCGTGGGTGTTGACAAGGAGGAAGGACGCAACTTGATAATTCTGGACTTAAAGGTTTGGAGGTTCGGAGGAGAAGGAAAAACATGTGCCGGCAAGGAATTCCACAACTTGGAAGTCCTAGCGACAAAAGATCGGGCATAACAAGATGTTCTATGTCTGGTGACCTGGACAGTAAAAGGGATGCATTCGCTCTGTTCCCCTGGTAGATCTGTTGGTGGCAGCAGGTGGAGGAACTATGGAAGAAAGCTCCTCTGAGCAGTGCCCGTGCAGGTACCTATAAAAGAGAGATAGGTCACCAACGGCACGTCGGCAAGTAATGAGACGTATAGCTCTTATATATATATATATATATATATATATATATATATATATATATATATATATATATATATATATATATATATATATATATATATATATAAACATATAAGAATTGAAACTGATCCTGGATATAGGTTCCATGGGTCCTAATTCGCGCTCATTTGCAAAATTTTTTTCAAAATTCAAAAGTCGGGATCTCCCCGTTAGTGAATTTTTCCTACGAAAATTCACTAAAATTGATAAATGTAGCAGTTGCTGAAAAGTCTACGTCATGATCTCAAAGCATAAACTATTCTGTATGAACATTTCATTTTCACGATTCAGAGCTCGCACTTAATTCCATATAATATTTCGTCAGATAACTTTATCAGTTTCCCTGAACCATTGCACTTGGAACTTCCATATCATGTTTTCACATATAATTTTACCAGCTTTCTAGTACTCATGCCGTAAACTTAACTTGCATTTAATACAGTTTAAGCCAGGAAATTAAGAAATTCAATTATCCATTATAATAGTCTGCGGAAATATAGACTGTACATTACAGTCTTTCAGTATAAATAGAATACATGAAGCACGAGAAAGCTTAGACGTTACACAGAGCATAATTTAATATGGCTCTGAGAAAGCAAGCAACACAACTGCAAACAAAGTCGAATTATTTTACTACATAATTTAGTCGTGTTGTGTTTATTAATAACTACTTTTCCCGAAACAGAACCAGCTTCAACAGGAGAAAAATAGTTCAGTGAAAGTTGAGTAAACGAATATTGTCCCTACACTACCAAAGTTTTTTAATTACTCGATTTTTTATTGTGTTTGCTTTAAGGTTGTTTGGAGTTACCATATCCTACGATGTGCCCGCGATGTAACTTAGCTCCACTGAATTAACTTTATTTTAAAATAGCTTGTTTTTTTTTTATTTAATCATCTTGTTTGTAAGCGTAGAAATACCTCCAGATTTAATATCTGATCATACACCAGTGGTACCAACTTTAAGTACTACAGTGATAAAAAAGGAACGAAATGCTACATTAACGACCTCTATAACTAACTGAGAATCATACCATATATTGAAAAATACCATAAACTTAGATCTGGCTATAAAGCAACCGAATGAACTTGATTATACTGTAAACTACTTTACTGAGCTGATCCAAGAAGCAGCCTGGAAAAGCACTCCGTCAGTTGCAGACAATAACTTATCAGTGAATCAGATACCTCTGCAAGTGCGACAACTGATTGCAGAAAAACGTCAAGCTAAACGGAGATGGCAACGGATACGTAATCCTACTGATAAATTATATTATAACCGCTAAGCCCGAAAACTTCACAAGATCCTTTAAAATCTTATAAACTCAAATTTCAGTCAATATTTTCAAAATATCAACAATAGCAATGATCATGCCATCTGGAAAGCTACAAATAACTTCAAAAGGCCTCTAGTGAGAGTGTCTCCCATAAAAAAGTCAAACGAAAAATGGGTGTGCTCAAGTCAGGATAAAGTGAACGCTTTCGCAGATCACCTGACTTAAGTTTTCCAACCAAATGAAAACGATCCAACTATATGTTACAGACAAGTACAGTCCTTCACAGACGTGTCGTATCAAATGCCACTTCCAGTTAAGCCATTTACGTAGAAAGAAATAAAAGACGAAATCAAGGAACTAAAGGCCAAAAAAGCTCCGAGTTATCACAGAAAAACTTCTTCAAAATCTTCCTGAAAAAGCAGTTTCTTTGCTGACCACAATCTACAATCGTATGATAAACCTATCCTATTTTCCATATTTCCCAGCCTTATGGAAATAGGCCTTGATTATTATGATAGCTAAGCAAGGCAAACCTGAACATGAGGTTGCTTCTTATCGACCTATAAGCTTGCTATCCATACTAGACAAAATAGCTGAAAAGCTATTGCTAAAGAGGCTAAGGAAAGATGTTAACCTGCATAATATAATACCAAGACACCAACTAGGCTTTAGAGAACATCAGTCCACACTCCAGCAAATTCATCGAATAATCAACAGAATATGAACCAGGCTTGAAAACAACGAATTTTGTAGTGCAGTGTGTGGCAAAATACCTTACAATTTGACAATTTTCTTTTTTTTTTCGTAAAATTGACAATGTCTTGAAAACCATAAACATTTTGATAACGTCATATAGGGCTTGTCTGAAAGGGCTTGAGCTAGCCTATATTCGTTTGGCGTTTGATTTACGACTTCTGGAACACCTGTATATATATATATATATATATATATATATATATATATATATATATATATATATATATATATATATATATATACACACATATATATATATATATATATATATATATATATATATATATATATATATATATATATATATATACATTCATGTATGTATCCAACCGATAACTCAAAAAATAATTAACCGATTTGAATAAAACTTAGCAAGTACCTTTCGTTTTATAAATAGCTTGGATGAGTTCGCTGTCCAGGAAAATCGGACAAGGTTTTCCGGGAAAATTTTGAGTCTTCTTTCGAAACAATTTTTGCTCCAAAAATTACAAAGATAATTTAATGAAATTTGGTGTATATCTTTCCTTGGGAAGGCCTTACTACGTACCAAAATTCAGCATTCTAAGTTTATAAAAAAATGAATCATTTAAATTTGAAGCATGTAATGAAAATTCACTACCATAACGCAATTTCTGCGTCCAGAACTTCTCATTCATTTATTTCAGTGCCGGTAAACCCAAACCTTAAATATTCCCGAGAATATTTTCTTGATATTTGTCTCAGAAACACTCTCGTCTGTGCACTTGTTGATGATTTACTATCGTCAAATAATCGCTTACACCGGCTTAAAATTTTATCCATGATTCTATATACACTGCATGCATATATATATATATATATATATATATATATATATATATATATATATATATATATATATATATATATATATATATATATATACTGCTACTTGAATATCGTGAATTTCAGTTAATACGCAAATTACAACATACACATTTACGGTAGAAGGACCAGCTCGACTGACACTGGCTGGAACTGAACGAGATGGAGCATTTATACACGCCGCGCAGACGTTCTAGAATGTTCAAAACAAATCGTAACTTGTCGTGAAGATGTCCGCTATGGTGGACGTAAGACGGAGGGGAGCGCGATTACAAATGTGATTGAAAATTGAGTCGCAAATACTGAAAGTTTGAGAAACGCTGATCTAGATGCACATCAACGAGCTCTCCTGCTACATAAAACACCTACCCCCTATTGTAGCATCAATAACTTGAGACGTGTCTGTGAATTTCCTTTCCTGGCTAGCAATTATCGCCTGTCATTAAAGCAACCGCAGCACTCTAGACTATAATATCGTAAATCACGTTGTCAATATCCAGAGAAGAATAACAGGTTTGTTTTCCTCCAGCAGTTATTGACATCGTGATTTTACCGTGACTCCGAGGGGTAAGTCGTTCTTTCTCTGCCTCTTACATTTCTTTCTTACATTTTTAGCATCCATTCAATGTTGCCGGTAGATAACGAAAAGTTCATTTCCTAGAGTCAATTGTCATTAAATAAAATCGCTCAATATAAGAAAGGTAACAACTTTCCAGCTTTTGAAAAATATGTTCACGTAAAGAATATTTCGGAGCCGTTACAATTTTTATACAATTATATATACAGGATGTTCAAAAATTGACGCCCGTACTTTTGGTACTTTATTCAGGCGAGCAAAACAAATCAAAATTTGAAAGTCAAAAAATTACCGATTGTCATCTGCTATCGGGCTTTCTCTAAAATAGTCATCATAAACACTTATGATAACTTACATTACATTATTTTCAAAGACGATGGGCGATCATTAAACATTTGGTCTGGATTGTTTTATAAAAATGTAATTAGTCCACGCACCCTATCTGACCGATTTAATTCCGCTATGTTCTTTCAATTTTTAAATGAGAATTTACCGCTACCATTACGCAATCAAGTTCCTTTGCCCCATAGGATAAATTAGTGGTTTCAACATAATGGTGCCCCGGGCCATTACGGAATACTGAGCGGTAGATTGGACGAGGTGGTACCATATAATGGCCTCCTATAACTCCCGATCTTAATCCATTGGGTTTTTAATGCTTTTTTTATGGAAGAAGCATGTAACAATCCTGTTGTCAATAAATATGAGATTGTAGCGCGGCTGTCTCATTCGTAGATGAAAACATGCACAACAAAGTGTTCGCGCCTCCATGACAAATCGCGCCTTGAAGTAGAAGGCGATTTGTTTGAACATATGTCGTAACAAGAGAGCATTGTTTTGTTTAAATATCCATTCGCTTATAGTAATGTAAAATTATAAACTGTTGAATGTGCGTTTTTTATCAATCACTCGACAACGACTGGCAATCGGCAATTTTCCACTCCTAATTTTCTGGCCGTTATTAATAACAATGCTGGTAGAGGGCGCCACCTGTAAGACTATGCTTGCGTTCAATTGGCTATAATTTTTTGACACCCAGTAATATCGACCTACCTTATAGCTACATTGCAGTCCTTATCAATTGTAAGCAAAAAATGTATATTTGAATCAAATCTCTCAGACACACCATTTTTGAGATATTTCAATTTTTGTATGTCAATGTCGCTCAAAAATTAATTTTTCTCAAGTAATTCATTGTATTGTCTGCAAATTTTAACAACAAATAAAACAACAAATAAAAAAGTCTATAACATTTTATGATACCTGACTACAATAAATGTTCAAAATGGCCACCCTCCACTTCAATACACTTTCGTATTCTGCATAGCATACAACGTCGTACTCTGTGAAATATTTTTGGTGTATTTCTAATTTGTTCGCATCCAAGTACAATTCTTTGCTGCAGATCATCAACATTTGCTTCATAAAAAATACTTTTGAGATTCCCCCATAAATTAAAGTCCATAGGATTTAAATCAGGGGATCGAGCCGGCATGGCTGAGGTCCACCGCGTCCGATCCATCTGCGTCCAAAAGTATTTCGTAGGTAATTTCCGACATTTAGGGCGAAATGTGGGGGATCTCCGTCATGCATAAACCACAGGTTATGTCTTATGTCAAGAGATAAATTTTCTAATAACCCGTTTGGTTGGTTTTGCAGGAATTCAAGATAAGTTGTTAGCATTAAGTCTGTGAGGTAAAAAAATTGGTCCTATCTAATTACACCCTACAATTCCAGCACATATATTTAAGGACAATTGCTGTTAATGATGCCTTTAAAAAACTGCGTGGGGATTTTTGTCAGCCCAAATATGGCTCTTTCTCCTTAGAAAAAAGTACTTTTTCGTGTTTGAAATAATCGATATTTGAACTTCGTTAAACAACATCCTGTATCATTTTTGTAATTTTTTTCACAATGAGAAGAATTCTAACCACTAGCAATATAGTTGTGCTAAGTTTCACACTCATGACATACTTGATTCATGAGAATTGTCATTTCAATTATGTGCAACTTTATGACGGAAAACAATAGAAAATCGAATATCTTGAGAACGGCTGACACCAGTATGGGTAAGTGGCATATCATTTTGCATGGTAATTCGAATATACAATAACATATAGGGTGTTCCATTAAAATTAAGAAAGTTGTTGGTAACTTCCGGTACAACCGTAAGTGATATAATCACCAAAATATTTCAGTTATAATGAGCGGATAGTGATACATCCAGTTTGAAATTTTCAGATTCTAAATCCTAGTACTAGTTCGAAAACTTATAATGCACGCCTTACGTGGGACAACCTGTATATAATCGACCTTATTATAATATGTGCAACAAGAATACCAAAAGTAAGGTGTTGCTTATAACATGCTTTATATATTTCGTGTTAAATTGACACTTCTAGAGAAACCAATAATTGAAGTAAGCTCAAAAACTGAAAAGTACGGGAGAAAGTGATCGCGTTGCAAACAGCTGCTTTACAACCAAGAGACCTTAGAGACATTGCACAGAGGAGAGATGCACACACACGAAAAAATACTTGCATCGTCACATTGGCAAAAAGACGGTTGAGATTTTAAAAAAAGGATGCTATTTTTTACGTGTTTTGTTAGTGAAATAAATCCACTAACAAGATTTGTAAATACAAACAAGAATAAAAACGCAAAGTACTACATTGGCCTATAGAATGTAGTTTATTTGCAAAAGTTCCCATTCTAGTAAAACGCAAATGGCAACGCTGCCGATTTTAGTGGAACACGTGAGGTAACGCCATTGTTAAACTCATTCAACTTGAGTAGCTTTTCCACCTAAACGTTTATTGTAGATCTCGGGTAGTTTGGAGTCCGCTTTAGTATCCTTCTATTGAGGAGGGATATATTAAGGTGCTCCGTCTTCTAAGATCTCAACATATGTAAGAGAGGTCTTTTTAGGAGGAGCTCTGTGTATATATATATATATATATATATATATATATATATATATATATATATATATATATATATATATATATATATATATATATACATTTATATTCGATTTTCTATTGGTTTTTCCGTCATAAAGTTCATCTTTGAAATGGCAATTCTCAGGAATCAAGTATGCCATGATTCGGAAACTTAGCACAACTATATGGCTAGTGGTCAGAATTCTTCTCATTGTGAAAAAAATTACAAAAATGATACAGGATGTTGTATATACATATATATATATATATATATATATATATATATATATATATATATATATATATATATATATATATATATATATATATATATATATATATATATATATATATATATATCGAACCCTTAACTCCAAAAATAATAGGCGATTTCAATGAAATTTGGTACGTACCTTTCTTTTGTAAGTGGCTTGGATAAGTTCGTTAGCTAGGAAAATCGGACCAGTTCTTCCGGGAAAATTGTGGGTTTTCTTTCGGAATTTTTTTGTATCTATGGCAACCCAACTCAGATCTCTAAATTGATAGATAAAAAAGTTATAGGCATTTAGAGACAAAAAATTTGGGTGCAACTGGTGATCAGAGGAAAGGACAAGGACAAGATAATTGTGTGATTAACAAAACCAATTGAATACTACACACAACAGTTAAGTATTCTTGACGCAAAAAGGTCAAGAAGTAGCGGAAAAAATATTTTGAAATATTTATAATTTGTCTCCTTAAAACGTCAAAGTCGTGATTTGAAACCTCAAAATTTGCAATTTTCAGACAACGAATTTGAAACAAATACGGATTACGTAAAAGAAATGTTGTAATACGTGTGTTTTACAAAGCATCAAGTTTCAACTTCAACTTCAACAATCATTGTCCTTCATTTCACTGAAATATTTTCCATTTCAAATAGACCGTCTTTCTGATGCTTTGGCAGTAGTTTCGGCTATAGGGTTTATGGTTTAATAGTCTATATATATATATATATATATATATATATATATATATATATATATATATATTTATATATATATATATATATATATATATATATATATATATATATATATATATATATATACATATATGTGTGAGTTTGTCACACCGACAACTCACAAAATAATGGGCCTATTTTGATGAAATTCGGTGAATACCGTCTTTTTATAAATGGCATTGACAATTTTGTTATGCAGGAAAGACAGACTAGTTCTCCCGAAAATAACAAATTATAGTAACCAAATTTTCCTGTTAAAACGTATATCATATACAGAAATTCAGAACTCAATCAAAGAAAAAAAGTCGTAAGCATTATATGAAAAAAATTTTGGTGCCACTGAAAACCTGGTTCGATTTTTCTGGGTAACGAATTAATCCAAGCCTCTTGCAAAATAAAGATACATGCCAGATTTTATCAAAATAGGGACATTATTTTTTAAGTTTTCGGTGTGACATATATATATATATATATATATATATATATATATATATATATATATATATATATATATATATATATATATATATATATATATATAAGTCTGGACGCAGCAAGTGCGTTACGGTAGTGAATTTCCGTACAAATGATCTGACACCCAATATTTTTTATCACTTTTCTTTTCTTTTAACATAGAAATATAGATTTTGGTACATAGTTTCCTCTTAATATCGAAATCTTACGTACCAATTTCGGTTGTCATAGCTTTTATATTTTTTTGATAATTTTTTTCTCCGAAAGAAAACCCAAAATTTGCTTCAATTTGTTTTTGCGTCTTGGCAAACGCGCCTACCCAAGCCACTTAAAAAAAATAGGCACAAGTCAAATATGATCAAAATGGGACCATCATTTTTGAGTTATCGGTGTGATACATACATATTATATATATATATATATATATATATATATATATATATATATATATATATATATATATATATATATATATATATATATATATATATATATAAAGATATAAAAATTGAAACTGATCACTGATATGGGTTTTAGGAATCCCAGTTAGCGCTCATTAGAAGAAATTTTGTCAAACTCAAAAGTCGGGATCTCCCCATTAGTTAATTTTTTCAAAGAAAATTTACTAAAAGCTTCCTTGACCTTCTAGAAACAAATGGATACATGTGTTTGTTGGTTACTTTTGTAAAAAAAGTTCTGATTTATAAATGAAAAATTAAAATCGAAACGCATTTTTTAGTTTTCTTTTAATTCATTTTCTTGAGAAAAAGTTCACTAATGAGGTGATCCTAAATTTTAGATTTTTAAAAAATTTCTTCAAATAAGTGCGAACTAGGCCCCCTAGAGCCCATACCCAGGGTCAGTTTGAATATATATATATATATATATATATATATATATATATATATATATATATATATATATATATATATATATATATATATATATATATATATATACAAATTGAAACGTACCTTCCTTTCGCAAGTGGCTTTGATAAGTTCGTGAGCCAGGAAAATCGCCACAGGATTTCCCGGAAAATGTTTAGTTCAATTTCGGAAAAATGTATCCGGAAATAACAAATCAAGTGCCACCAAATGCGGTACACGTGTTTGTATTAAAAAGGGTGAACCATGTACCAAAATTTAGGACTGTAGGTGCAAAGGCCAGAATGTTATAGGCATTTAAGAAAAAAAAGTTTTGCTCAAAACGCCAAAGTCGCGATTTGAAACGTCATAACTGGCAATATTTAGCCAAAGAACATGCAACAAATGCGAGTAATGTAAAGAAAATGCCGCAAGAAGAGTGTTCTACAAACCCTTAAGTTTCAGCTTCAACCGTCATTGTCCTTCATTTTACTAAAATATTTCCAGAAAATTCATTTCAAATAAGCATTTTCTCTGATGCTTGGGCAGTAATTTTAGTTACGTTTATGGTTTATCGATCCATAATTTTCAGCTAATTTTCATAGAAGAAATTCGTTAATGAGGAACCGTGACTTTTGAATTTCAAAAAGATTTCTTGACACGAGTGAAACTAGGCCCCCTAGGTTCCATATTCAGGTTTGGTTTCAGTTTTTATCTGTTTAAATATATACAGGGTGACGCGTTTCTACGGCAAAGCTCAATATTTGTTATTATATGAGATACGAGAAAAAAAATTATACGTTAATTGAGCGTGTCTTGAGCTGCAGCTTATAAAATTATTTTGACAATCACAGGATGCCCCAAAAGTCGTTGGTGATGCCTAATTTTTTTCCAAACATCCCTTATATTATTGCATTTTTGCATTTTTTATCTAAATATGATGCATGGTCGTAAGAAAAAAAATGTAGACGCAGTAAGTGCATTTTGGTGGAGAATGTTTATTAAATGCTTTGAATTTGAATAACACAATTTGCTATTATCCTAAGGTTCATTGGCTAGGAAGTTGGTTTTCTCGGAAACATTTAAAGTTTATTTTCGGAAAATGTTTGTAGATTTTCAACCAATAAGTTATTTTGAGAAAATGTTGTACGTTGGTTCTATAGGTTATACCGGTAACCAAATTGATGCCTGCTTGTACTAAAAATACATATTTGCTATTAAAAACATTTTAATGAGATTTCACTTCCATAACGCACTTGCTGCATCCAGAGCTTTTCTAAATGTATTTGCTCTCAAACGTCTGTGATTACCGTCGCCTGTCAGTAGCTACACCTTGTTTACAAACTCAAAGCACTGATACACATAGTTCACTGAATAACTTTTTAAAGAAAGGTTTTTGTCAAAAGAATCCTTGTTACAATATTTCTTTTTCACAGAGAGTCAAGCAACGATACTTAGTTTTTTTTTACAAATTTTCCTGGCAAATAAAATATTAAAATAACTTCAATACATAATTTACTATAACATACCTATAACGTCACTGGTACATGTCAGTAGGTAATCAATTTAGCTTCCGCTATTTAATCGTGTGCCTACAAATTTTGATGCAATCGTTAAACCTGTTTGCCCAGTAGCTTTACGCAAGTGGTAGCCGAGTTATTTTCTATAATGTGTCACATATTCTGTTGAAAATGATAGCATTCTAGCATTCATACCACCCCAAACCGCTGTTAATAGATGATTTACAACTGTACCCTATTGTTTCTAATTTTAGTACCATACAAAACAATATTATGTCTACGGGTACGTGGAACGTGAATTGTGTAAGTTATATTTCATTAATATCATCACACTCCACTAAGTGAAGACTGGAACCTAGGAACCTGTGATGTACACTGATAAGTACATTTGGAGAACCCAATTCACTACAATAGGCTATTTTCTCCGACATATAATATGGCGAACTGGCTGTCATATGAGTTTAAAGGCTTGCCTGTTAAACAAAAAAGTTATTCAGTGTCAAATTAACTTGAATTTATTAATAAAGTTAAAGATGTTAAATTGGTTGAAGGCGAGGTTTTGATATCATTTGATGTAGCGTCTTTATTTCTTAGCGTGCCAGCGAAACAAACGCTAACGTATTTACAACAGTTGTTGAAATTGAACAATATAAGTGAAGAGGTTTATAAAGAATATTTAATTGTAAAACCTTTGTATAAAACAAAATATTTTTCATTTTAGCAATGAGTTTTTGTAGGCACGGCAATGGGCAACCCATTCTCTCCATTCATTGGGGACCTTTTCATGAGTAGATTTGAGGCGGATTGAGAAAATGAAAGTGAGTATTTTCTTAGAGTATGCTTTCGTTATGGAGACGATATTTTTGCAGTGTTTAACACAAATATATGCAAAGTAGATGATTTTATTAAGAGACTGAACTGTCAGTTTGATTCAATAAAATTCACCCACGAATTTGAAGTTAACAGTAAACTTCCTTTTCTAGATGTACTAGTTATTAAAAATAATCACTTTCTTCAATTCGATATCCACAGTAAGGAAGCTACCACTCTAAGTTACATTTCAAATGACTCGCATCAAACATTTTCACGAAAAACGACCGGTTTAAATTTCTTAGTAAATCGATTAATAAAATTTCCCTTAAGTAAAAGTAGATATATATTATGCGTGGTGTTTAAGCAGGTTGCCGGGCTGGCTGTTGACTACCAGTTTTGCATATGGGCGTAAGTGGGAGAGCAGGGGATGATTATACATCCGTCTGAACTTCGCCCAATTCACACAGTTTCTTATTATTTTTCTTTTAATTATGTACATGGAACTGTGTTTTTGTAAACTACGTTGTATTGTTGTATTTTTTTGTTCTTTTTAATTGTGCAATTGAGTATTGTATTATCTACTGTGCGAATAAAGGCTATTTTATTATTATTATTATTATATAGTATTAAATTAGAGTACATTAAAACCGTGGCTAAATATAACGGATATTGGGATTACTTAGTGGAAAAAATAATTAATAGACACAGAACAAAGAAAATTTTAGCTAAATGTACGACATTCAGAAAAGATAAAACAGAGAAAAAATATGTTTGCCTACCTTTTGAATCGCGTATCACAATGGTTCTCGGAAACATTTTGAAGAAAGCCGATTTGCGGCAAACTTTTCCGATAAAAAAGAATTTAAGATATCGATAAAGAAAATCTGACACCTATAAAAAAATATTAGACAGCCAGGAGAGCTAGACGCGTACAAAAGTATTTATGTTTCTAAAGCAATAAACAACAAAAGTTTGTATTTTATTAACACTTCTAAAATGCCGATTCATTATATAAAGCCCCAATAAATACTATTCTGTTATAGGCAGCTGAAGTGTTTATTAAGTTTATCTTCAAAACGTTTATATAGCAGGACTATAAAATATCTTACAAAAAGCCTGGACGCAGCAAGTGCGTTATGGTAGTGAATTTTCATAGAAATGATCTGGCACAAAATATTTTATTATAACTTTTTTTTTCTTGTAACATAGAAATCTAAATTTTGGTATATAGTTTAGTTTTTATATCGTAAACCTACCTACCAAATTTGGTTATCATAGATTTTATATTTTTTAAGAAAAAAAAATTTTCAAATAAAAACTGAAATTTTTTCTGGAAAACCTTGTCCGATTTTTTTAAATAAAGAAACTTATCAAAGCCATTTATAAAAGGAAGGTACATGCCAAATTTTATCAAAATCGGCCTATTATTTTCTGAGATAAAATTTTTTTTAGAACGAAAACTCAAAATTTTCCCGGAAAACCTCGTTCGATTTTTCTGCCTAACAAACTTGTGAAAGCCATTTACAAAAGGAAGATGCGTGACAAATTTTATTAAAATTGGCCTATTATTTTTTGAGATAGGAATTTTTTTCGAATGAAAACTCAAAATTTTCCCGGATAACCTCGTCCGATTTTCCTGACTAACGAACTTATCCAAGCCATTTACAAAAAAAATCTACGTGCCAAATTTTATCAAAATCGGCCTATTATTTTTTGAGTTATCGGTGTGATACATATATATATATATATATATATATATATATATATATATATATATATATATATATATATATATATATATATATAGATGAAGTTTGAAATATTGAAACTGACCCCGGATATGGGTTCTAGGGGTCTTGGTTGGCGCTCATTTGCAAAAAATTTTTCAAAATTCAAAAGTCGGGATCTCCCCATTAGTGAATTTTTTCTACGAAAATTCACTAAAAAGTCACAGAATTTCTATGAAAAATTTCCAGAGCCTACTTATAAAGCGTTTTC
Source organism: Tillus elongatus (assembly GCA_964006375.1). Lineage (NCBI taxonomy): Eukaryota > Metazoa > Arthropoda > Insecta > Coleoptera > Cleridae > Tillus > Tillus elongatus. The sequence goes on along the minus strand of OZ023266.1, from coordinate 22,811,961 downwards.
ACTTATAAATCAAAATTGTTCTATAGTGTCTTTTTATTGCATTCCGGCGATATTTTCAATTTCCTTATAAGAATATATAATATAATTAAGAAAGTACTTTTCGGTGACTTTAAATAACAGTTATATCAAAGTACTTTTAGAAACAGTTGCGCTTTTAAGAACAAGTTGTTGTTTTAGTGACCATTTTATAACCCTTTTGTAGTATTGAGTTTCTACGACAATATGAAAAATAACATAATCCTTATAAGATTAAATTGTTGCCTTCAATACAGGGTGGCGCACTGAAAACGAAACAGACCGATTTGCGTCCAGAGAATTTTTTTTTTAAGAAACGCTGAAACGTCTCAATTTTAATATTGATGGGGACATGTTTTGACATAAAATCCAACTTTGTCACATCAACCCCTTAAGGGTGGTGATAACAACCCTTATATTTTAAATAGGGAACATGCATCGAGTGTTACATCATTTGAAAGGTCTTTCTTTTCTGAATTCAGCACACTAATTTTTTTGGAAGTTTTATCAACTCGTTTAAAAATTATTCACAGTTGGAGTTGCAGGAACGTATTTAATTAATTGTGATAAGTGCACGAATTAGTCAATTTTTCGCTAAAAAAAACTAAACAACAAAACCAAACGTTCAAAAATTTTTATTCAATTAAGTAAGTGTTCAAATTGTTGACCACCAGCTTCCATACAAAAGTACAAATTTTGTTCAAAACGAGCTCTGACATTCTGGAGCATTTGTGGAGTTATTAGACAACATTCTTCAACAATGCGTCGTCGTAATTCTTCCAGAGACACTGGTTCTGTTGCATAAATTCTACTCTTTAAATGGCCCGATAGAAAGAAGTCTACACGAGTTAAATCCGGTGATCTAGGGGGCCACTCAATAGCACCTCTACGCCCAATCTTTTGCTCTGGAAACTCTCTGTTCAAAAACTCCCCAACAAGTTGTGGAAAATGCGGAGGAGGTCCATCATGTTGCAACACTAATTGATTTTCTTGATAGCGATCATCATTTTCAACACTGTCAATTAGTAGAGGGTAAACGATATCTTCTAGTAACTCCAAATACGTTTCTCTACTCAAATTGCCATCAAGAAAAATTGGTCCGATTAAACGGTCTCCAAAAATTCCAGTCCAGACATTCAATTTCTGTGGAGTTTGAGTGTGGACTTCGTGAAAATTTCTTGGATTATTATGTGCCCAATAACGACAATTATGACGATTGACTATAGAGTTTAATAAAAACGCACACTTGTCTGAAAAACAGATATTGAACAGAAAGTTCCCGTTATCAGCTATTCGTGCAGTCATAATTTCACAAAACTCCAGCCGCCGATCAAAATCATCTTCATTCGGTTGTTGTACAAAATGAATTTTATACGGGTGAAATTTATGATGCCCCAATATTCGCTGAATAGTTTTTCTTTTGAAGTTTGAAACAGGGGCCAATTTTCTCGTGGTCAAAGTTGGGTCTGCAGCAATTTGTCCTAAAACTTCAATCTCAATAGTCTCATTTCTAACCGGAAATTCGCGTTCAGGATCCCGTTTTTTGTTGGCTACTGAACCACTTTGTCGAAACTTTGCAACTAACTCCAAAATATATTTTTTTGTTAACATGTCTGTTCGGATGTCGTTCATTAAAGAAATTTGTGGTACGGTTGGCACAGTCACGTTTTTGAAAGAAAAGAGTAATTATTTCAACTCTTTCTTCTACAGAACACACCATTGTGAAATTAATTTTCGGTAGTACTATCAAGTATCAAACCGATCGATAAACTGTAATAATAAACCGCATTTCTCTCATTCCGATAAGAAATGTTCTGATAGTCAATTTTTTGTTTACAAACCAACAAAACATTGACTATCAACACATTTCTTATCGGAATGAGTCAAATGCGTTTTTGCATCTTCAACTGTGAATAATTTTTAAACGAGTTGATAAAACTTCCTAAGAAATTAGTGTGCTGAATTCAGAAAAGAAAGAGCTTTCAAATGATGTAACACTCGACCCATGTTCCCTATTTAAAATATAAGGGTTGCTGTCACCACCCTTAAGGGGTTGATGTAACAAAGTTGAGTTTTATGTCAAAACATGTCCCCCTCAATATTAAAATTGACGTGTTCCAGCGTTTCTTAAAATTTTTTTCTCTGGACGCAAATCGGTCTGTTTCGTTTTAAATGCGCCACCCTATATACAATCTCTTCCCTATAGGAACAGACGACACAGAATATATATATATATATATATATATATATATATATATATATATATATATATATATATATATATATATATATATAAATATATATATGTATATATATATATATATATATATATATATATATATATATATATATATATATATATATATATATATATATATATATATATATATATATAATTGTGGGAAAGCTGTCAGTTGCAAAATAAAACTCTTTATTAAAAGCCGAGCTTTCGGAAAAGTTTATTCCATTCTCAAGGATCTAACGTGAGTTTTATAACTAATTATGAAAATACAAACATGAAAAAAACCGTTTTTTAAGTTTGACTGACGGCTTTCCCACAATTTTTTAAATAAATAACACTATTACCGTCACGAAAACTTAATACTATATATATATATATATATATATATATATATATATATATATATATATATATATATATATATATATATATAAGTTCGTTAGCCAGGAAAATCGGACAAGATTTTCTGGGAAAATTTTGATTTTCCTTTAGAAAACAATTTTAACTCAAAAAATAAAAAAAACTGTTATAACCAAATTTGGTAAGTAGGTTTGCGATATTAAAAAGTAAACTATACATCAAAATTTAGATTTCTATGTTACAAAAAAAAGTTATAATAAAATATTTGGTGCCAGATCATTTCTATGAAAATTCACAACCATAACACACTAACTGCGTCCCGCCTTTTTTTGTACAAGTGTATACCTGTTATCAAAGTAAAAGTTGACCAACCAAATTCTCTCTCCAGTAGCTTCCAAAAATATTTTTTTATATCGCTTTGTTGGTTGTCATCGAATTTTATCCTGGAATGTGACTTAAATATAAGACACTTTTATCAAGCAGCCACCGATAGCAGATGAATGAAAGCCAAAGAGCTATTGAGCCTTTTCACTTTGTTACCTATCAGATAATTATCTAAGAGACGCAGTTAGACATCTCTTTATAAAAGTGAAAATCAACGTTAACAATATCCCTGTCAAAAATCCCGCTAGCCTATCTATTTTTGTCAACTCGATGGAAACACAATACACTTTATCTTACCCAGAAATCATTCTCCTTTTGTATAATTTCCCTCTGCCACCGAGGATCGCTTCAAAAGAAAGCAGATACGAAGTATAAAGCACCGATACAATTTTCTAACGAATTAGCTCACGCATAAAAGGAAGGAGATTGTGATGCGCCCGTTGTTGTCACAAAAAATGATTTGTCCGACTTTTCTTCTCCCTTGCATCGAGAAGCCTCAATTTTATAATATGGGACGGGTCCAGGTTGTCATGACAACCATTGAACACGCTAACATCAAGGTGTAAATCTGTAAATAGCTAGTCGTCCCTTTTTGCCAGATGTAATTGTGTCACTTTCAGCTTCTATTCATTGTGAAAATGCGGGATAAATAACACAGTATGTGTTAAATGTCTGATTCAGAGGCTGCTTTTTATATATGATATTCCTTTGTGCGATCGATTTATCGTAGACAGATGGAAGAGTGAGCTCTTCGAATTTCCTTTTTTTCCACTTTCGTTGCCAACTCTGCTAAGACCCCAAATATATGCATTTAACGTCTCTATTTAAACTTGTTTAATTAGTGTGATTAGTAAAGGGTCAAAATCTTAAATGAACTTAAATTGTTTTTTTAATACTATTTCAACAACACACCACGAGGGCTCACAGCCTAAATACTATCGTGGGTGTCGACAAGGAGGAAAGAGGCAATAGCTTAATTCTGGACTTGAAGGTTTGGAGGTTCGGAGGAGAAGGAAAACATGTGCCGGCAAGGAATTCCACAACTTGGAAGCCCTCGGGACAAAAGAGCGGGCATAACAAGATATTCTATGTCTGGCGACCTGGACAGTAAAAGGGTGCATTGGCTTTGTTCCCCTGGTAGATCTGTTGGGGGCAGCAGGTGGAAGAAAGCTTCTCTGAGCAGTTCCCTGCAGATATCTATAAAAGAGAGAAAAAGGTCACCAACGCACGTCAGTTTGCAAGGGATGGCAGACTTTGGGCGAGGGTAGGGTCACCGATGAGATGTATAGCTCTCTTCTGAATGGAGTCCAAGATAGCGCGTGTAGAAGCGGCAGCGGCACCTCAGATGTAGGAGCGGTATTCGAGTTTTGGCCTTATTTGTGAAGTATATACGGTATAGAGATTAGCTGGTGAAAAGTATTTGCGAGCCCGGAAGAGGAAACCTAATTTCTTAGCAGCCGCTTCTGCAATTGATGTGGCATGTTGGTGCCAATTGTGATTTTGATACACAGAAATGCCAACAAGTGAAGAGGACTCATTATTTTGAATAACTTGGTTGTTCATTGTGAGGGGTCTAGGGTTGGTATATCTCTTATGAGATAGAAGGCAAGACTGAGCTTTGGTGGAGTTGAATTGTACAAGATTTCTACTTCTCCCCAACTGCAAATATTTTTTGGTGATTCAAATAGACAGAACACTCCATGAGTCTGCGATCCTCATCTAATTGGGCTAAAGAGACAGGCTTAGAATATTGTATATTTGAGTGAAGGGTGCTGTCATCCGCGTAACTGTGAACTGGGTTGGATTTGCTAGAGAGGAGGTCATTGATGTGGAGAAGAAACAGAGTAGGTGTTAAAGCTGAATCTTGAGCGACTCCTGCATTAATTGGATACATCTTAGAGAAATGGCCATCCACGACAACAGAAATTCTCCGGTTGGAGAGGAAATTTGCTGTCCACGTACAGAGTTTTGGTCGTAGGCCATAGGCCGGAAGTTTATTAAGCAGCGCTGCGTGCCAGACCTGGTCGAATGCTTTTGATGTGTCTAGAGTCACAATCTGGGATTCACCGCGTAGTTTCATAGACTGGCTCCAAGAATGGATGACAAAGGAAAGGAGGTCGGCAGTTGATCTGCGTTGACGGAATCCATACTGCCTGTCGTGTGTGTCCTGTGTTTTTCAAGAAATTTTAGTAATTCGGTGTTTATATACTTTTCCATCACTTTAAAGACGACTGAAAGGAGAGAAATAGGCCTGTAGTTGCTAGGAAGCGCTTTGGATCCCTTCTTGGGGACAAGTTCAACTCAAGCAGTTTTCCAGTTACTAGGGAATATGCGTCTATTGTAAGATGTCTGAAACAGACGAGTCAGGACAGGAGCAACTTGTGGTTTACATTTTTTGAGAACAATTGCTGGGCTCTCATCAAGGCCAGAGGCTTTCCTGGTATTAAAAAAAGATAGCATCTTTGTAGTACCTTTCTACTATTTTAGTTTTGAAAACGATATCCGTCATTTTATGCGCGACATTGGGGACTGTTGGTGGGTGACATTTGGAGGTGGGTTGGGAGTAGAATTGCCGGCGAACAACGAGGCATAAAGCTCAGCCTTGACCAGGGCGGTAGACATAATTTCAGTCCCTGAAACAAGAGGTGGGAACGTGCTCTTGCAGAAATTATTCCCAATAGATTTAGCAAGAGTCCGGAAGGGTTTGCTGCCGTTGGAGCTTGAGAGGACTTTGTTTTTGATGTGGTTATTAAACTAGTTTTTTGCCTCAGAAAGAATGGGGACATAGCGGTTCCTTGCGTCGTTAAATGCTTGACGGTTTTCTTGACTGTGATTGTGTAGAAGCGTTTTGTGAGCTTTGACCTTTTCAAGTCTGGCCTTGTCACAGGATTTAGAGAACCAGGGCTTTTGAGTGGCGGAAGAGGTTTTCTGTGTACGTGGAGTAAATAATTTCGTGCCAGCTTGGATGATTTCGGTGACGTTTTGTGAGATATCAGAGGGGTCAGGATGAGAGAAGCAGACAGACGTCCATGGAAATGAGGAAAAGTAATCCCGCATCTCGTCCCAGTTCGCGGAGTTGTAGTGCTGGTAGCATTGCGCAGAAAGCTGTGACCATGCCGTGGTCTGAGCGATCAAGTTGGGCGGTGACTGATGTCTTATAGCATTCACGTTTTGTAGTAAGAAAGAGATCCAAGGGATTTGAGCTGTGTGTTGGGATGCGATGAAAGTAAGTAGGTTGCTGAACCATATTGGCTAAAGAATTGCTGACTGCGAAGGCCTCCGCTGCTCTCTCTTGTGGATGGGTTTCTGAAGATCCTAGCCATTTCTTATTATGTACATTGAAGTCACCAAGAATAGTGACCTTGGAGGAAGGATTTTTAGAAATCAGATGATCGTTTTTTTTTAAAGGTAGTCGAAGAGCTGGACAAAAATGTTGTCAGAAGGTGACCGGTAAATGCAACAGATGAATTTAGTTGCAGCCCTGTGCGAGAGTTTCATCCAAAGTATGTCTTTTCTTCCAGCTTTCAAATTGGGAAGTCTGGTGCAGGTTAGATTGCTACGGACGTACGCGCACACGCCTCCATGCAATCTAAAGGAAGTAAGGACCTCATACCCCGGAAAATTAAGGTGATTTGTGGCTGTTTTGGCACTGATTTGGGTTTCGGTGAGGAAGAGGAGGTGGGACCTATTAGCCTGGAGGAAATGGTGGACGGAGTTCAGGTTAGAATTTAGGCCACATATATTCGAGAAGGATATGTTAAATCTTGATGCCGGCGCCCCCTGTACACCCCTCTACCGGAGATTCGAATGGAGGGGTATTTTATCTCCGGAATCTTCTGTTCAAGGAGGAGCCATCATCATTTCTGTTTATAAGGGAAACCGACTCATACACCAGAACCGGAAACGTATGTTGGGACTTCACCGGCCCCTTGATGTAAGGGGTGGTACCTCCTCGGGCGTAAAAATAATCATTTACTATCACGTAAAGGTCTTCCTTTACCCTTGTCCGTTACCACCTACCTACTCCTATTAGTCGCCTCTTAAGACAGGCAGGAGTTACCTTGGGCCCATTCTTTTAGTTTGTTCCCGGACATACAGAGGACATCCATTCAGTTACTTCAATTCACATGTAGGCACAAAAATTTGCTATCAAGAATGCATTATCACAACGCATATTTTGCTGAGTATTTTTTAGAGCACCTTAATCTAAATGACATTTCATTACTTACGCAAACCTTTAACAACATTTTTCTCTTGTAATGGACGCTGGTGATGCCCAACTCAAGCTTTAAGAATTCCTCGGGAATTCATTAGTGATATTTTAAAAATCGATATCTTCTAATCGAATAGACTGAATTTAAAAAATAAAAAGCTATGTATAGGGAATCAAAATCTCTTTTCAACGAGCTATTATCTCACCCCCATTCGCATTTGAAAAAGTTTGAGGGATGACACCCCCGCTTAGGAGGCTAAAGTTTGGGCTATACTTTTTGCGACAAAAGTCGTCCACCTTAGAAGTAAACTTGACGCGAATTAACAACACTTGTACTTAGGTTGCTTTTTTTTTAAATTATTAAACTACTTAAACTACTTTACAACAAACTAGCATAGTTACTGCCTAAAATAATACTGAACAAATATTAAACAAAACAATGTCTTTATATAATAATCGGATAAGTGTTCGTTGCAGGTTCTCACGAGAACATGCAGATCTAGCTTCTTCTGATTTCGCACTGCTGGCACTATCTGCAACGGTCGGCATAATTCGTAGAATCTGCTTATAGGAACTGCTGCATGCAAATGTAACTTGATACCATCTACGTGAGATATCGTGGGAAGCCATGAATTAACTCGCGTTTCAGTTTTTTTTTCGACAAAATATTTTCCTGACAGTTATAACTGGCAGCTCGTTTTCAAGGGGCTACGCTGTATACAGCTATCACAGAAAAGTTTAACAGTCAAACGCTACCAAGTAAAACTCTTTCATCATCTGTCAACTTTTACTTCACCTTTTGGATGTTACTTAGTTCGTACGAGCCCTCAAAGAGCATAAACAATTCAAAACGCTTTCGTTATTTTAAATAAAAAAATTATTATTGTGAAAACAAAGATACACAAAACAGGCTGACACTGAATTTTTTATGTGTAAAGCTTTTATCTGACTTGACGAGTACATATATCATATTGAATCAAAAGATCAAATAAACAAAATCTGCCTCTGCTTTGAGGGAAACATTTTCTGTCAAATGTGTTTCAAATTTTCAACAGCATGAGTCGTTTATAACTCTATATGTCAATAGCTGGAGTATAAATTCCCCTTTTGGCATACGAAACTGAAATGATCTGGTATTTTATTTATCCCTCTAAAAGGACATTACTGAATGGAAATTCAATTTTGTAATTTATTAATTCCTTATCATGGATATAAGGTATTATATTTTTAGTGAATTTTCTTCGAAAAAAATCACTAATGAGGAGATACCGACTTTTGAATTTTGAAAAAATTTCCTCAAATGAGCGCGAACTAGGCCCGTAGAACCGATATTCAAGGTCAGTTTCAATTTTGGTGAATTTTCTTAGAAAAAATTCACCAATGGGGAGATCCAGACTATTGAATTTTGAAAAAATTATTCAAATGAGCGCGATCTAAGACCCCTAGAACCCATATCCGGGGTCAGTTTTTAATTTATATATATACAAGTAGGGTAGGTAGGCAAGTAGGGTATTTTGATACTAGAAGGATAACTGCCTAACTGGGTTGCCATAGATACAAAAAAATTCCGAAAGAAAACCCACAATTTTCCCGGAAGAACTGTTCCGATTTTCCTAGCTAACGAACTTATCCAAGCCACTTACAAAATAAAGGTACTTACCAAATTTCATTAAAATCGCCTATTATTTCTGGAGTTAAGGGTTCGATATATATATATATATATATATATATATATATATATATATATATATATATATATATATATATATATATATATATATATATATATATATATATATATTGTGACAAAGTTGAGTTTTACGTCAAAACATGTCCCCTTCAATATTAAAATTGACGTGTTTCAGGATTTCTTAAAAAAATATTCTCTGGACGCAAATCGGTCTGTTTCCTTTTCAATGCGCCATCCACCCTATATATATATATATATATATATATATATATATATATATATATATATATATATATATATATATATATATATATATATATATATATATATATATATATATATATAGGGTGGCGCATTGAAAAGGAAACAGACCGATTTGCGTCCAGAGATTTTTTTTTTTAAGAAAACCTGAAAGACGTCAATTTTAATATTGAAGGGGACATGTTTTGACGTAAAACTCAACTTTGTCACACCAACCTCTTAAGGGTGGTAATAACAACCCTTATATTTTAAATAGGGAACATGAGTCGAGTGTTACATCATTTGTAAGCTCTTTCTTTTCTGAATTCAGCACACTAATTTTTTGGAAGTTTTATCAACCCGTTTAAAAATTATTCACGGTTGAAGATGCAAAAACGCATTTCACTCATTCCGATAAGAAATGTGCTGATAGTCAATGTTTTGTTGGTTTGTAAACAAAAAACATTTCCTATCGGAATGAGAGAAATGCGATTTATTATTTTAGTTAATCGGTCCGTTTGATACTTGATGGTACTATCGAAAATTAATTTCACAATGGTGTGTTCTGTAGAAGAAAGATTTGAAATAATTACTCTTTTTTTCAAAAAAGATGACTCTGCCAACCGTACCGCAAATTTGCTTAATGAACGACATCCGAACAGACATGTTAACAGAAAATACATTTTGGAGTTAGTTGCAAAGTTTCGACAAAGTGGTTCAGTAGCAACAAAAAACGGGATTCTGAACGTGAATTTCTGGTTAGAAAAGAGAGTACTGAGATTGAAATTTTAGGACAAATTGATGCAGACCCAACTTTGAGCACGAGAAAATTGGCCACTGTTTCAAACTTTAAAAGAAGAACTTTTCAGCTAATATTGAAGCATCATAAATTTCACCCGTATAAAATTCATTATGTACAACAACTAAATGAAGATGATTTTGATCGGTGGCTGGAGTTTTGTGAAGTTATGACTGCAGGAATAGCTGATAACGGAAACATTCTGTTCAGTATCTGTTTTTCAGACGAGTGTACGTTTTTATTAAACTCTACAGTCAATCGTAATAATTGTCGTTATTGGGCAGATAATAATCCAAGAAATTTTCACGAAGTCCACACTGGAATTTTAGGAGAGCGTTTAATCGGACCAATTTTTCTTGATGGCAATTTGAATGGCGAAACGTATTTTGAGTTACTAAAAGATATCGTTTATCCTCTACTAATTAACATTGTTGACAATGATGATCGCTATCAAGAAAATCAATTAGTGTTTCAACAAGATGGTGCTCCTCCGCATTTTTCACAACGTGTTAGGGAGTTTTTGAACAGAGAGTTTCCAGGACAATGGATTGGGCGTAGAGGTGCTATTGAGTGGCCCTCTAGATCACCGGATTTAACTCATTTAGACTTCTTTCTATAGGTCCATTTCAAGAGTAGAATTTACGCAACAGAACCGTAGTCTCTGGAAGAATTACGACGACGCATTGTTGAAGAATGCGATCTAATAACTCCACAAATGCTCCGGAATGTCAAAGCTCATTTTGAACAAAAATTGTACTTTTGTATGGAAGCTGGTGGTCAGCAATTTGAACACTTACTTATCTGATTTGAGATTTGTTATTAAAACTGATACTTTTAATACATTCTTGATTATTTCGTTTCCGTATTAAATTAATGTGGTACTATTAATACTATAAATAAATTTCACCATACAATTCTCTAAAAACGATGTAACAATTTACAAAAGAAATCTCATGTCTATGATTTTCATTAAAAACCTGTACAAATCATAATTCACCCTTAGAAAGAAGAAAGTCCAGACATTTAAAAATGATCCATCAGTATGTGTTGAACTAGCCGATTGAACCCCAGCAAATATGATATTGAGAGAAAGCCTACTAAAACCGCTATCTTACGCCGTAGTGGGGATGCAAGGAAAGTAAGTAGGTTGCTGAACTATATTGACTAAAGATATGCTGACTGCAAAGGCCTCCACTGTCTTCCCTTGTGGATCAGTTTTTGAAGATCCCAGCCATTCCTTATTATGCACATTGAGGTCACCAAGAATAGTGACCTCTTTTCTTCCAGCTTCTAAATTGGGGAGTCTGGTGCAGGGTGTATTTCTACGGACGTACGCACTCACACCTACGTGCAATCTAAAGGAAGTAAGAAGCTCATAACCCGGAAAATAAAGGTGATTAGTGGCTGTTTTGGCACTGATTTGTGTTTTGGTAAGGAAGAGGAGTTGGGGCCTATTAGCCTAGAGGACGTGGTGGATGAAGTTAAGGTTAGAATTAAGGCTACACATATTCGAGAAAGATATGTTAAATCTTGATGCCGGCTCCCCCTGCACACCCCTCCCCCGGAGATCCGAATTGAGAGGTATTTATCTCCAGAACCTTTGAAGGAGGTGCCATCATCACTTTTGTTTATAAGGGAAACCGACTCATACATCAGAACCGGAAACCTCTGTTGGGACTTCACCGGCCCCTTAATGTTAGGGGTGGTAACTGCTCGGGCGTGAAAAAAATCCTTTACTATCACGTCAAGGAAAGTCCACTACCACCTTTCGAGTATATATATATATATATATATATATATATATATATATATATATATATATATATATATATATATAAACACATAAAAAATTTAACGGACCTTGGTTTTGGGTTCTAGCGACCCAAATTCGCTCCCATCTAAAGAAACTTTTTCAAAAGCTTTTCATCGTTACCCCTCTAAAAGTGAATTGTTCTTAATGAAAATTCGCTAATACATTGATATACTAAACGTATTCCGTTTGGCTTTTCCACATTGTGCACTATTTTTAAAAGGAACAATAAAGAACGATGTTGACTACTAAAGGAATACATGAAAAAATAGGCGAGATGCAGTAAGTAAGGTCAGTGCAGTATCTCTACGTCGTTATATATTCATGAAATGTGGATGGAGTTTCTGTGTGATATCAAAGAGATTATGCTGTCGCTGGTCACCGAGGAAAACTGAGAACAGCTAAGATTAAAAGATCTGTGCCAAGCCGGTCTCTCACATACGTGAGAAGAATTGAATATTATTGTTGCTCTAGTACATAGCGATAACTCATGAAAATCACCCAGCTCAAGTAAAACTTTTCTTTACAAAAATACAATTTTCTGAGTATTATTATGATAAGTGATGATTAGAACCAGTAAGTACCACTAGTGAGTACATTTTAAAGAGCTTAAGTTTTTATTTACAAATATACAATTTTTAGAGTCTTTATTGTGTTGAGTAGACTGAAACCAGTAACCACTACCAAAAAGTACATCGCAAAGAACTCACAAAAAAACATTTTTAAGACAGGATAACCTAAACGAACTAACAACTGAAAATTGTTTGAACACAATTTTTAGTGAATTTTCATTAGCAATATTCACTAATACATGGGTAACGATGGTGAGACTTTCGAACGTTTTTTTTCAATTGAGCGCGAATTGGGGCACCTAGAACCCATATCCAAGGTCCGTTTGAATTTTATAATATATATATATATATATATATATATATATATATATATATATATATATATATATATATATATATATATATATATATATATATATATATATATATATATATATATATATATATATATATATATACAGGCGTTTAAAAAAGATGGGGCAATATTTAAGGGGTTGCTTTCCCAGATCATTCTATGAAAAAAAGTTGGTGCTAAAGTGCATTGTTTCCAAGATACAAGGTGTTAAATTTTTTTGTAAAATAACAATTTTTAAAAAATAATTCAAATATCTCCTCACCGATTGTTTTGAAATTTGGCAGCGTTGTTTGTATTATTAATGGGCTTATTTTGCCCTAATTAGATACAGATTGTTAATTCCATTGGCCTTAGGGGGGGGGGGGGTTGCACCTCAACAAAGTTTAGTGACATAAAAATGTACGCCACTGACTGCAATGCGATTTGTATATTATTTTCAGATAAAGAAACTAAAACTATAAGTTTTTTGTATCTTGAAATTTATCCGTATCTTGAATCGTTTACACAATAAAAAATAAAAACCTTTATATGGCATGTCCATTTTCATACATAAAATCACAAACACGAATAATAATTTTTGTTGAGGTGCCCCCCTAATGCCAATGGACTTAACAATCTTTATCTAATTAGCGTCAAATCAGCCCATTAATACTACAAACAACGCTGCCAAATTCCAAAACAGTTGGTGAGGAGATATTTGATTTATTAAAAAAAATCGTTATTTACAAAAAAATTTAACACCTTGTATCTTGGAAACAATGCATTTTAGCACCTATGTTTATAAGAACTTTTTTTCAAAAAATGACCTGGGAAATCAACAACTTAAATATTTCCCCGTCTTTTTTAAACATCCTGTATATATAACTCTATGGATATTTTTAAAAATGCACGTATTTTTTTCCTGATATGATTTAAGAAGAAAACAAAAAATGTATGAAGTGGTATAAGTAACTGTTCAATATTATATAAAACGAAATGTTTTTTTAAACCTAGAAGATTGTTAAAAAATAAATACACTGAAAGATACTATTTTATGAATATTTCAAAAACTTCCGAGCATGTGAGAAAAAAGTTTAACACAAAGTATGACCTCCACGTTGAGTAATTACAGCTCTGCATCTATTGCTCACAGATAAAATGAGATTGTCAAGCTCTCCTTGTGGTAAACGTGCCCACTCTGCTGTCAAAAGCTCCTGGAAAATTTATAGAGATGCAAGTGAGTCGTATAGTCAATATCAATGTTGGTGTCACAGGGTGAAGGTCTTGTAAACACAGCTATTAACAAGCTACCTGTTGAGTTACACATACCTGGTTATCAATTTTGTGGTCCGGGTACTAAACTTAAAGAACGTGTTGCTAGAGGTGATCAAGGTATAAATCATTCAGATTGTGCTTGTCGAGACCACGACATCGCTTACTCTCAATCAAAACAGTTGAGTGATAGACATCGAGCCGACGAGGTGTTGGAGAACCAAGCGTGGGAGAGAGTCAACTCAAAGGACGCAAGTTTGGTGAAAAGTTAGCCGCTTGGAGCGTTACAAACACCATGAAAGTTAAAAGAAAGCTTGGTATGGGCCTTGATGTAACCAACTCAAAACCGAAGAAGAAAGTTCGCTTTAAAAACATTCTTAGTCTGATTGGAGAAGCCATAGAAGACAGAAACCTTATTCCATCAGAGAATGCTGTGTTTGATATCGCTCATGCAATTGTTAAACAGATTGGTGGGCGCAAGGATGTGCTGAAACCTCGAGTTATTCCAATACCTAAAAACGGAGGCTTTGTGGATGTTGACCATATGTGAAGTGATTCTTCGTTGAAGCATATTCCAGACATGCTCTATGCTTTTCCGATGTACATATATATATATATATATATATATATATATATATATATATATATATATATATATATATATATATATACAGGGTATATATAGTCCATATAAAACGCTCTTTCCACGTAACATAATTTGCAGTCGATATCACTTCCGGTTTAACCGGAAGTAGCGATCAACTTTGCTATTTTAAACGGAACACCCTATATATTTTTACATATTTGGATTGTACACAAAATTCTAACGTCAACTATCCATATCTACCTGCAATTGTGTGACAGTTATTGTGATTTTGAAAATCTTTATTTATCTGCATTGAAATGTTGAAGCCATTCGTTTTCATAATTAAAAAGTAAAATTTTGTTAGTCGTTAGTACAGGTATTAGGGTTCTAGAATGTATAATAATAATTGATCTCATTTATACAGTATGTTCAAATTTTAATGGCGATATGGGGAAACTTCAAAGATCAAAAACTCTTTTTTTTTTCAAAGTGAATACCGTATCTATTTTTACATATTTGGATAGAAAATTTAATTTTACGTTGACTAGATATAGCACAACCTATACCTATATGTGACAGTTTTCCCGTTATTAACGTTTTATTTTTTAGAAAGAGAAAAGAGTAGGTGGTTATGGCAATAATAACGTTGGCAATGTCAGTTATAATGAGTTTGTTACAGTGTAATAAGTAAATAATTAAATATTAAATTATTAGACCATTTTTCTTTATTAGGTAGTTTATCAACATACAAACAAAACACGAACTGCTCCCTGGCGTCTGTGATTGGCCATAGTCGCGGAAATAGACCAACGTTAAATAAAAAAAATATTGAGAAATCACAAAATAATTACATAATCAGATCAGTTATTAGAATTCAATTAAGAAACTGAAAACAATACTGATTTTTTAAACTCCTTCCCTACAGATATTCGAACCAGCAACCTTGTTGATGAGATTCTTAACTGCAGCCGATGCCACAGTCACGCGCTTGGTGAGTTTTTCGTTAAAAATCACATTATCTGATTGCTTCGTACTCGCTTCGGCGGTACATACTCTAAAATTGGAACGATACATAGTAGATTAGCATGGCCCCTGCGTAAGGATGACACGCAAAATCGTGAAGCGTTCCACATTTTTACAGATGGCTCAAAGCAAGAAAATGGTACAGCATGCGCGTTCTACGACCCACAAATCAAAACTTGCAAAATCTTAAAATTAAACAGCCATATGTAATATACACGGCGGAGATGATTGCTATGTTAGAAGTTCTGAAATTTATCATATCAATCCAACACACTACCTTTGTTATCTTATCAGATAGCCAAAGTTTCATAAGAAAGTTAGAACACCTTTATACCACCAAATCAACTAACTACATTTTAAAAGCTATCAATGATTTCCTTGTGGAAATTTCAAAACAATCAAAACACACAACTTTCTGCTGGATCAAGGGTCACTGCGGACTTAAAGATAAGGAATATGTGGACAGCTTGGCAAAATTTGCTATCGAATACGGGGAAGAAGGACCTTATTTATGTCCGTCAACCGATATTGACATCTACGCGAAGAAAATGTACTTTGAAAAGTGGCAGAAACATTATAAAGCAGACCAAATTGGTAAATTCTACAAACAGCTTCAGCCAGACTTACAGAGAACGCCATGGTTCTACAACACGGATAAAAAGAATGGATCCGCATTATCTGTAGACTCAGATTTAACCATTTGCCTATCTAAATAAAATCAACCTAAGAACGAGTCCTTTGTATGAGTGTGGTGAACTGGGCGATTCAAAAGATATGTTGCTGCAATGCCCCTTGAATCTTGCCAAGATAGATCCCTATGTAAGTCATATCTATAAGATGAAAATAATGCAACTACCATTCAATTTAATGAATTTACTACAGGGAAGAGACTTGATCATATACTAATTGTTAATAGACCTGATAGAAGAAATTAGAATAAAGGTATAAAATTGTCTGCATCGTATTAGAAATAAGAAATAATAATGTGTAATGTATATGCGTTTATAACTTTAAAATATTAAATTTAACTCCTTCTGTCTACCCCACTGTGATTATACCTGTAAATCCGTGGTCCGTCTTGTGTGTCTAGAAGTGGTCATGACAGACCACTTGGTCCTAGTGTCCCCGTTCATAATCCCTTGTAAATAGATTTAAAAAAAAGTGTAAACAGCTCAAAAAAAGACTATCCGTCATATTTAAAACAAACAAAAACACAGAAGTATTATATGAAAATATATAAAAAGTATCACAAAATGTAAACTAATATCTCTGTTATATATGTATGTATATATGTGTATATATGTATATATCAAAATAAAAGTAGCATACAGATGGAATCCGAACCAAGAAGCCGGAAAAGTGCGAATGGTCTGACGACCGCAGCCATGAAAGAAGACAATACACACACTGATTGCTTATTAGAATCGATTCAGAAACGAAAATGATTTTTTTTCAAAATGATCCCTATGAATATTGCGTCTAATCCAAACCAAAGAAACAACCAACAATTCTTTATCACTCTCGTCAGGAGGATGATTCGCACTTGGTTCGTAATCAGGAACTGGGTCTCTCTCTGCAAAATTTTTATTGTCCGTTTCGCTGGAAATATCATAAGGGTCCACAAACTTGACCTTCAAAATTTGGAGCTCTATTTGAGGCGATTACACCCGTCTTAGGGATTTATTGACATAATCCAAATATTACCTAGTTTGGAAAATATTTGTCTCAATCCATTTTAAACGCTGTAAATTTAGTTTGCGTTAAATAGATTAGGGAATGTAAATAGTTGTTGAAAAGTTTGCCTTCAACTCTGGTAAAATGGAATCCGTATGCAGCGTGAACGCAGAAGCTGTCTACCGTAGAAACTGACGCCTCAAACTCTGAAAAAAGCGAACAGAAAAGCAACTCGATTTTCTGAAACACAAATCGAAGTTTTATTAGATTCTTACCGCACTCAGCTACCGCCAATATTGACTCCATATAGCTGGCTGTATTCCCGCTTCTGCTACTCGCGTAAAAGACACGCGCCAAAACACATCGGCGGGTAACTGCGCTTCCAAATATAACATGAGAAAAGAAATATGAAACGCTACATAGCGATTCACAATCTAACGGTATTTTGAATACAAACATAGCCATAGTTTTGAGTTTACAAGTGGGATTATGTTTTTTATTACGCCTTCTGCAGAGTGTTTTATAAATTATTAATACATAAATCTTGGTGAAACATGTTATCAGAAGTTTTAAGATGATTTACATAAAAATTCTGAATCAAGCTTTCCCTAAGAAGTTGCAGGCCCATTTTTAGAGGACGATTCTTCCCGTTAACAAAAACCTTATGAGGGTCCTGGTTTTATGCCACCCAATTTTTTTAAGAGGCGAATCGCACTACAGCTTCATTTTTTAACCAGATATTTATGACGAAGTTTAATGAAGGAAATTTCGATTTAAGAGAGGACACGACGTTCCAATTTTTGAACATTTTTTTTAAATGAGCCTAAATTAGAACCTTTACAACTTCGAATGTCAGTTTCAGACTTTATATGTCAACAGATACACACACACACACACACACACATATATATATATATATATATATATATATATATATATATATATATATATATATATATGTATATATATATATATATATATATATATATATATATATATATATATATATATATATATATATATATATATATATACATAGGTTGTAGTGTTATTTAAAGTATATGCAGTATAATTGAGCTTTAGAATATGTATAGATAATTTCTTTAAATAAAATTATCGAAATAAAATGCAAACCGGAGACGTTGTTACGATTAGCTTTTTCTGATAATCGCAACTGTCTCTCTGATACAGAGAAAATGTAAGTGACAACAAATCGCCACAACATTTAAGGACAAATCAATGCTTGTATTCAAGAGATTTTGAAAACAGCTGTTTTATTCATTACCGTAACCCCCTTGCTGACATAACGAAAGCCTCAAAGGAAGCTTAAATAAGATCAGGTAGCTTCATTGTCGAAGAGCAATTCAAGTTCTGTTTTGAAAAGATTTGTTGAAAATTTGATATTGACAAGTACCATCCTAGCACTCCTACTGCCTTCCTTTCATTTACATCAGGTACTAAATATTCACGTTTCCTACTAAAATATTTAGCCTGTTGAGAAATAAAAACAACAGGGTCTTTCTTAAAAATCTAAAAATATCGATTTTTACATTTAAAACCTAGTTCTCTGGTAACAAGCATGGAAATTTCCAGAGGATTTTAAATGAGATTAGGGGAATATACCTACAGAACAAGACGGTTGATGCTTTAAATAAAATTGTATTCCATCTTTGACCTAATGAGTGTGCCGAATAAATTCGTTTCCCTCCCATAAACGAAACTTGCCTAACCGAACTATTTCCCGCGTAATTTACCACCTACTCTGTTCAAGAGATGTGGCAGTTGTAACTCTGATCCAATCAGATTCAGACAGGCGCTACAGACTTCGTAGGGACAGTTTGTCAAACAAAACCTGTCGAGAGTGATCATCAACGGGATACTCTCTCGCAAAATCTAATGAAGCGCAGCGTCTTCATGGCATGTATACTTGGTGTAGTTATTGTGCAGTGTGCTACAAATGGTTTGAGTTAGTTCAGTGATTGTAACGACCTGTTTAAATGGGTTCACCTTCACCTGCAGGATTCAGGTTCAGATTTACGTTTACATTCACATTTACTTTCACGTTCAAGTTCCACCCCATTGTCTACCGCATTTTCTGCATTGGTCTCGACCCCATTTTTAGCGTCATCTTTTGAGTGTACATCTCAAGTGCACTTTCTTCCTATCGTCACCTCTACATGCTTTCTCTGACAACTACTGGCTCCTCTCTTGGGGGAAATTAAGCGCCTATGGTAGCGCTAAATGCTGATGCTACCCCGTGCAGCTCCTACATTTCCGTCTGCAGGCAACCAACACTTGCGGGGACTCATGTGAAGGCCTGACATCAGCCTGTGAACCGCTGGAAGTGCCAGTGCACTATATGTGAGTTATTTACAAGTTTCTTGAGTGATATTTGAAACTTTAGCCAGACATAAACTTTTCTACATGCACAGAATTTCTCATTAAATTGCAATATAGTTTTCAACTCAGTCAAAAATTAAAATCTTAGTCAGCGAGATTGATTGTAATATATATTTATTTTGTATGATGTCAAACATGAAAATTAGGCAGACTAGTATGATAATTAATTGGTTAACATTTTGCTCACGAATCGTTCAAACCTTCAATATGTTTTAGAGTAATAAAAAAAGCTTATAACCTTTCACTTAAATTATAGTTAACAATTACTTAATTTTACAATATCTGAGATTTTCTCATATACTCATAGGAAAGCAAAGCATGCCCTGGCTAGAACAATTAACTAGAAACTACCTAACAAATTGAAATTAAGAGCATTGGTAGATTTAATTTTTAAAAACCTTTAACTTTGCATTTGATATTTATTTTGTTCGTTGTAATATACATCTTATATTTGATTTGCCAGGAGTCTTGATTTAACTAACTTCAGCACTATTAATTGATGCTGATATCAATAAATTTAAATATTTGTGTTTTTAATATCTGTTTTAATTGAATAATAAATTCGTCCTTTAACATTTCTCAATTCTGCTGGTGCTGTAACTGGAAATTCTTTATATTTATTACCTAGATCTCGTCAAAGTAAGTAACGTAGTGCCGGTATTTTGACCCAAAGATCTCAGAAATTTAGGACTT
This sequence comes from Tillus elongatus, assembly GCA_964006375.1. Classification (NCBI taxonomy): domain Eukaryota; kingdom Metazoa; phylum Arthropoda; class Insecta; order Coleoptera; family Cleridae; genus Tillus; species Tillus elongatus. Next base: position 22,791,654 of record OZ023266.1, on the reverse strand, counting down.
TGGGCAGAACAAGACTAAAGCTGAGTAAGTGTTTGATTATCTTTTCAATTGTTAGCCCTGGCCCATTTCTACCCCAATATAGGGACAAAGTATGTAAGACCAGATGCATTCTCGCAACAATTAGAACCGTAGACCGGTTTCGCTCTCATTAGAGCTCTTCAGTACGGCATACTAATTGTAGCAAAAATGCACCAAAAATAACACGGCTATCATATAGCCAGTCTTAAAACACTAAGTGAGTGGTGAACGTGTCGCCACCTAGTTCGGAACCAAGTACTATGTTGTCACGCCCGCTCCAAATAACACAGAGTGTTAAAAATAGAGACAGTATACAACTAACTAACAATTTAAAAAATTGTTAGCCCTGGCCCATTTCTACCCCAATATAGGGACAAAGTATGTAAGACTAGATGCATTCTCGCAACAATTAGAACCGTAGACCGGTTTCGCTCTCATTAGAGCTCGTCAGTACGGCATACTAATTGTAGCAAAAATGCACCAAAAATAACACGGCTATCGTATAGCCAGTCTTAAAACACTAAGTGAGTGGTGAACGTGTCGCCACCTAGTTCGGAACCAAGTACTATGTTGTCACGCCCGCTCAAAATAACACAGAGTGTTAAAAAATAGAGACAGTATACAACTAACAATTTAAAAAATTGTTAGCCCTGGCCCATTTCTACCCCAATATAGGGACAAAGTATGTAAGACTAGATGCATTCTCGCAACAATTAGAACCGTAGACCGGTTTCGCTCTCATTAGAGCTCTTCAGTACGGCATACTAATTGTAGAAAAAATGCACCAAAAATAACACGGCTATCGTATAGCCAGTCTTAAAACACTAAGTGAGTGGTGAACGTGTCGCCACCTAGTTCGGAACCAAGTACTATGTTGTCACGCCCGCTCCAAATAACACAGAGTGTTAAAAATAGAGACAGTATACAACTAACTAACAATTTAAAAAATTGTTAGCCCTGGCCCATTTCTACCCCAATATAGGGACAAAGTATGTAAGACTAGATGCATTCTCGCAACAATTAGAACCGTAGACCGGTTTCGCTCTCATTAGAGCTCTTCAGTACGGCATACTAATTGTAGCAAAAATGCACCAAAAATAACACGGCTATCGTATAGCCAGTCTTAAAACACTGAGTGAGTGGTGAACGTGTCGCCACCTAGTTCGGAACCAAGTACTAGTCTTACATACTTTGTCCCTATATTGGGGTAGAAATGGGCCAGGGCTAACAATTTTTTAAATTGTTAGTTAGTTGTATACTGTCTCTATTTTTAACACTCTGTGTTATTTGGAGCGGGCGTGACAACATAGTACTTGGTTCCGAACTAGGTGGCGACACGTTCACCACTCACTTAGTGTTTTAAGACTGGCTATACGATAGCCGTGTTATTTTTGGTGCATTTTTGCTACAATTAGTATGCCGTACTGAAGAGCTCTAATGAGAGCGAAACCGGTCTACGGTTCTAATTGTTGCGAGAATGCATCCAGTCTGAATATATATATTGAATAATTTAATTAAAAGGAACTTACGTAACACATGCATGTCAAATAAGAGCAGATAAATGGGTATAATGTGATAAAATTGGAAAAGGAATCGAAAATATTTAAAAACAAGTAAAAATTCAATCCCCAAATGTTAAAGAATCAAAATACGTACAAAGTTCTCGATGAACAGACCATTTATCAATTACTGATGGATATTTCTCAAAAAAGGTTTATATAAAAAGTTCGGGACGCAGTAAGTGAAATTTCATAAGAATTGTACCCTATTAGTAAAGTATATTATTAAAACTAATTCTTTAAATTTAAATGGATCTTGCAGATTGGTTTTAGAGATCCCAGTAAGCTATTACTTGAAGAAATTTCTATTTTACATAGAGCTAGAAAATTAAAATTTGGTGTATATGTGTATATACGGCAAGTCGTTTTAAAAAATTGTGTTACAAATTGCATTAAAGTTACAAAAGTTTTCCAGAAAAAAATAATTATTTACAAACGGAATATACCTGCCAAATTACCAATATGGCAGGTATTTTTCCTTATTATTGCTTGGATGGTTTTGTTGTGGCCAACCCCATTGAACTAGTTGTTGCAAACAAAACAACCGAAAAGGTCTTTTACATGGGTTTGACTATGGCTCAAGATTGAAGATTATAGCTTAATGGGAAATTGAGTTCTCGCATTTGAAATCTTTTTACGAAAATTCTTTACCACAACATACTTGTTGCACCCAGACATTCTTCATCGCTTATTTAATGTTGCACTTTTTTAAATGATAAACTATTGTATCTCTCTTTGTGAGACTGAAAAACAAGGCAACCCCAAATTAATTTTTGGAAAAATGTTTTTAACAAATTAAATGATGTAAAAATGTAAATATTAATTGAATATCTTGGTTCGCGGCTTCGGCACGGAGGTTCTTCTCCCCCTTTTACATGCCTACAATCACCCTCAATGCATAAACAAAAACAATATAAACAAAAAACATTTCTTCGGAACAACCCCCAATAAAGTTGCGAGACCTGCGGTGAATAAGGGCGAAGTAAACAGGATTTTAAGTAAGTATGGCTACAAAATGGCTAAAAGACAGCTTACAGAGCTCAAACTAAGCTGGTTTTTTCGAAATTTCCGCTCACATTTCCTTTTTATCTTCTTCGCCGCCAAGCACCCTTATTCACTCCTGGTCCTATAACTTTCTTAAGAGTCGTTTGCAAGATACTTTTCTTGTGGTATTTGCATCCAGAAAAGTTTGTAAGCATGCTGATGAAATTTTTTTCTTAAAGTCCCCCGTGTGATAAACTGTAAATTTACCTAAAATTTAATTTTTATTTGTAAAAGGAATCAACCTGCCAAATTATAAACGTGGCAGGTATTTTTCCTTATTAATCGCTTGGATGATCCGTTTTAGTCTATTCGATCGAACCAGTTTCTGCAAACAAAACAACATAAAGGGTTTTTTAAAAGAAGTTTGTAGCTATTTTTCAATTGTAGTACCCGCTCTGCCTTTATATGGGTTTTACTATGTATCAAAGCTGAAGAGTCTAGTTTATGGAAGATTGTCACTATTTGAAGTATTTTTATAAAAATTCGCTACTATAACGCACTTGCTTCGTCCCGACTTTTTGGGTTGCATAGGTAATGACGGTTTCATAAGTTAATTAAAATATTTGGCAGTTTTTCTAATCTCATTCTATAGATATCTTGTAGCAGGTGGTGCAAGAAATTAGAACAGTGCAATAATATTGAGGGAACTAAATGTTTAAGAGGATAATGAATACAGCGCAGCGACAGCAACAGGATTATTAAATAATATAAAAAAAATCTACAAACATCACTTCGAGCAAATTTTTTAACTTTGTCCAATTTTGCTTTAGACTATCTCAATTTCAAAGTGTTCGAACGAGACAGTTTAGTATAGATATCTCAGAAACAAATGGCAAACCTCATTTTAACGTTAAAACAACATAAGCAAGAAAACGAATGCATCAAAGCCAATGACATTCCTAATTATATTTGTATTGAAACATCTCGAAAGATCAAAGGAAGTAAATTGTCAGGTTAAAGAAGTGTATTCAGGATCGGTAAATCAGCAAATAAATTAGTTTTTACAAGAAATAAATCATTTTAATGTGATTACGCCTCAAAGGTTTTCAATATAATTCAATGTGACTTCGTTTTTAGAACGATGTTACAGAAAACAATATTGAAAAGCTTTGCATACTTAATGTTACGTTTTTAGCAAATTCTAATCAAATTCGCTTATAGAGAGATATCAAGTTATGAATTAAAAAAAAGTTTTTAAATGGGCGCAAATTAGAAACCATTGGAATCCATTTTCATGGGCTGTTAAAAATCTAATATGCTTGTGAGTATATAGTTATATATATATATATATATATATATATATATATATATATATATATATATATATATATATATATATATATATATATATATATATATATATATAATTAGTAATTGGCTTTGAATTTTATTTTATTAATTTATTTTATTTTTATATTATATATATTTTATATTTTAATGCCCCACTGTTGGGCGTCAATTATTTAAATTATTGGCTTTGATTATAATCAGCTTTGGCTTTTATATATTATAAAATTTTACTATTATTATTATTATTATATTTATGATATTGAAATGATATTTGATATTTATATTTAGAATTATTTTATGTATGGAAAAGTGATATTAAAAATTTTTATTACACCATGTATTATTTTACACCATGTATTATGGGTGACTCTGTATATTATTTGTGTGAAATTTTATCTGAATAAAAATATGTTTTGTGACTCTTGTGATTTAAGCTATCTCAGGGTTATTTGGGTTGCCTATCCTTCTATTATATATATACATATATGTATGTCAAATAAATTATATTCAAATATTTTATTTACTTACTTATCTCAGTAGTTGGTTCTGCTAAAATAGGAAGAAAGTAGCCTGCAAATATTTATAGTAGCCTTATTATCTTATTATGGGTTTTCAAAGAATTACGTTTTAAAATTCTTAAACAAATTTTATTGGCACAATTTCAAATTTAAAATCTAAACTCTAAATTTTAAACGGATCCGTTGTTCTAATTATCAAACTAATATCAATTTACAATGATTAAATTTAGTATCCGAATTTACGGCTTTCATTCAATTGTTCTTATTAATAAATATGGATCCTTGACCTGCACTCCCTCTGTATTCTCAATGTTGAACTATGGTTAAATTATCCCATAAGATTTCTACTTTATGCGTTTAAATCTTAATTTCCCATAAACACATTTGCTTAAAATGATATTTGACAGAATGGGCTGTCTTTTTATTGAAATATTTGTCTGGTTGAGCTGCTATACATTAAATAAAATAAATCTCTAACCTTGGCTTCCTCGCTAATGGTATTGGGTATCCTCAAATGTAAGTATTCTTCATATATTTACTACTTATCTCGTACTTTCTTACGTTAAAAACTTGATGTAACGTCTCTTCTTTGTTTTAGCGACAAATTGAATTTCCCTTGGACAATTTATACTTTAAAATATTTATATTTAAAATGGGAAGCAATAATGACGCTCTCTCGCATCTGAATTTCAACAACAACCAACAACAACATTTAACAAAAGCGGAAATGTTGCCCAAATTCATCTAACATTTGGTGTTTCCTGTCTGTTCAAAGCATTCTCTCTTCCAATTAATTATTTAATGTTTGACAGATATTCTCCTTGGAACCATCGAGTAAGTATAAAATATTCTATTTTTAAAATTGACATCTGATCATCTGATCTAACCTTACTTCTACATAACATAAGCAACAATAATAATTTTATAACATTAATTCATTTTATGCTATAATCTTGATTTAAAAGTTCCAGAACACTAAACACTGTTTTTTTTTAATAACTTCCAGTTCATTGTTTTTACAAACACAGACACATATATGGGTACATTTCAGTTCATTGTTCACATAAAAATAAACTAAATTCACATATTGAAAACATCATACAAGGGGTTTGTTTTGTTCATTACCTTTTGGTAATTGATTTTGAACATAATTCTTTGGTATGTATTTCATGCTTAATATTTCAATCTATCTACATATAGATTTCTGGCTCTTTTTATTTCACTTTAACTGAGATATTTTCCAAATTGCTAGTTAAACTTTTTAAGACTCATTTAATTATCATTCCAACAAATTATGGCTATATATCTTTCATTGCTTCTCCAAATAACACTGACTAACAATAATAGTGAATGTGCTTGTGTTTTAATGTTATTATTTTGTTTTCTGTTTTAGTGTACAGTAAAATATGTCGAACGATGTGGATATGTATACAATATACAGAGAACCCATATGCATTACGTGTAAACCGTAAGTATTTTACTTATTACTGACCAGTGGTACAACTACTACCCCCCATCACTAATCTGATCACCCATTTTTTTTAATCAATAATCAGAATTTAACATTATCATAGTAGTTTCCGTAAGGGTTTTCATTTTTGTTTTTATAACTTTTATATGGCCTTAGCAATTCTCAGCACAACACCCCCCAATTTTGCAGACATTATTTCGATTCTCGAAAGTAATGGAAGCAAAATTTACATACGTGCTGATATTTTATTTTCATTGTTATTGATAGAAGTGGAATATATCTTGTATATTAAATATTCCTCTAATTTTTCCTGTGATTGGGTCTTTGATTTCACAACTATTAACTGGGTTTTCTGTTGTGATCTCGAATGGACCCTCAAATGGCATCATTAATTTGGCACTGATATTTTTCTTATCGTTCGAGGTTCGCAATGCCCTTATGATTACTAAATCTCCTCTTTTAAATGTCGATTTCTTAGATTTCTTTTTCAAAAACCTTTTTGCACATTTCTCTGCACGTCTCTCATTTAATTTATTGACCATTTTTACTACTTCTTCGTAGGTTTTACTATTTTGTTGGAGCCATTTTCTTTCAGGCATGACACCTTTGAATAGATAAATCGGTGATTGTCCAGTCATTGTATGTGGACTATTATTAAGTAATTCTTCTATTATATTTAGCTTATCTTGCCACTCTTTGTGATCGCTGTGTACCATTATCCTCAAATACTTGTTAAGTTCTTGTATATATCTCTCAGAAATGTTTGATTGTGGATGACGAATACTTGTAAATCATAATGTCACTTGGTATTGTTGACAAATTCTTTTATTTACGGTTTTCCTAGTTTCACGTTTGGTTTCTCGGGTCTTCTTGTTCATACTTTTCTTCTCATCAGTGTACAACGACGTTTTATTTTATTCAACTTTATTTTCTCGGATTAGCAGCTTTTTAATAAATATTTTCTCCATCTGGTATAGATATATCTCAATTTATTTCTTACATGGTTTCCTTTTTTTTATTTGTACCTTATCATCTATCCCCTAAATCTTCTTTATTTTTAACATTTCTTCATTTTAACACTATATTTCTATATTAATTCATTTTTATATACTTATTTCAATATTTATTATTCATTTTATTCATCATAACCTCTCTTGGGCCTTTTTTCTTCTTTATACTGGTTTCGCTACTCCAACTATAATTCTTTTCCTCATTCTTTACCATATATCTTTAGAATTCTTCAAAATTTTATCTTCTTATCCATTTTCTTATATATATATATATATATATATATATATATATATATATATATATATATATATATATATATATATATATATATATATATATTGCTTGCTTCATATGATCCTCTGCGTTCACTGTCATTGTCATTTTCTTATTTCTCTTTCTTATTATACGCCTCGAGTTTTCCCTATACGTTACTTCTCTTTTGTGCTCACAGCCCCTTTTTATATATATACATATATCTTATTCCTTTCTTTTGCCTCCTGGCCTTTTGATTTTCAAAATTATTTGTCTCTTTCTTTCGAAATTGTTCAATTAATTCAAAATCCTTGCTCTCCTGGTCTTTTTATTTGGTGGATTAATTTCCTTTATTTAAATTCATACAAGTCGTTTAGGTTATTTTATTGTTTCGTCTGTTCCACTTACTATTTGTTTAAAATTTTGAATTTTGAATGGTTATTTATCCGAAAAACTTTTAGTTCAGTTTATAGACGTGATCTTGGTCTATGATTGTTGTAATTTTTAGTAATTTCCTTGATCATTTCTGTTTTTATCCCTGTTTTGATACTGATCATTTTCCCGGTAGTTTCTTCTACTTTCGCCATGTCGATTATTCTTATTAAGTTTTTTCTTGTCATTATTTTCATTATCTCCCCAATTTTTGCTTTCTTGTCGGTTTCCTTCTCTATTTATACTTATCGGGAGCCTTTGCACGTAATTAATGGATTGGTCGAGTGTTCGCACGTTTTTATTCCCTTTATTCTCCAATTTCAGGTTTATATCTGTTTCTTCTCTTAAATTCTTCAATTTTCCATTCGTTTCTCTTAATTTCTCTTCAATTTCAGTTTCATATCTCTCTCTTTTTCGTTTGCGCATCTTTCTTTCACTTCTTATCTGCTGACTTCTTACGTTTCCTCTCTCTATCATTTTCTCCATTATTTTCTTGCATACTGTATTCATTTCGGTTTCTATTTTCTGGCAATTTTGTTGACATTTCTGTTTTGCCTCGTCCACATCACTTCTTATTTGTATAATTATCACCTCGTTTTCCTTTTCCAAGGTGCTTTGTTTCCTATTCATTTCCTCAATGAGATATTTCTCACTCTCTTCTATTTTTCCTGCCATCCTGTTTTCCATATCTTGCTTGAGTTTTTCTATATTTTCTTTCGTTTCTTCTCTGAGATCTTGAATGTTTCTATACAATATAGTATCATTTTCTTGTAATTTATTCATATCCGTTTTGATTTCTGTTGTTACATTCTGTATAAATACTTCTAGATTTTTCATATCTTCTTGCTTTGCCATTTTATCACTCAGGTTTTCTTCTTGTTTCTGCAATTTTTCATTCATGTTTTCATTTATACTATCCTTTATTTTATTCATATTTCTCTCTTGCTCGGCCATTTTATTATTTATACTTTCCATATTTTGTCGAAACATACTTGCCATTTGTTGCAATAAATTTTGTTCCATACTTGGCGTTTCTTCTTGTGCGTTCGGTTCTATCGTTTCAGTTTCTTCACTCTCCTCCGGTTTATCTGGTATTTCCTCCTGCGATACGGTTTCTTTTACTAAAATTTCTTCTGTTTTCTCTTCTCCTGTGTCTCCTTCATCAAATTGTTCCTCCTGCTGTATTTCTTCAGTCTTTTTTGTTTTTCTAGCTCTTGTTTGCTTTTGTTGCGACATTTTTATGTTTAAATTTCTTTATTTAGGATGGTCAGTAATTAAATTTTTGTTTTTCAGGTCTGGCTCTACCTATGTTAAGAATTCCTGTGCCCAGATGTTGCAGTTTGATCCCCTGTTTGGCTGTGCCTGGACGTTATGGCTAGTTTCCCCTATTTTTGCTGTGCCCGAACGTTGCGGCGCCAATTATACTGATTATTGGCTTTAACTTTTAATTTTATATTATAATATATTTTTATATAATATACTAATTTGCTTTTGAATTTTTTTTTATATTATTATATTATATATTTTAATGCCCCACTGTTGGGCGTCAATTATTTAAATTATTGGCTTTGATTATAATCAGCTTTGGCTTTTATATATTATAAAATTTTACTATTATTATTATTATTATATTTATGATATTGAAATGATATTTGATATTTATATTTAGAATTATTTTATGTATGGAAAAGTGATATTAAAAATTTTTATTACACCATGTATTATTTTACACCATGTATTATGGGTGACTCTGTATATTATTTGTGTGAAATTTTATCTGAATAAAAATATGTTTTGTGACTCTTGTGATTTAAGCTATCTCAGGGTTATTTGGGTTGCCTATCCTTCTATTATATATATACATATATGTATGTCAAATAAATTATATTCAAATATTTTATTTACTTACTTATCTCAGTAGTTGGTTCTGCTAAAATAGGAAGAAAGTAGCCTGCAAATATTTATAGTAGCCTTATTATCTTATTATGGGTTTTCAAAGAATTACGTTTTAAAATTCTTAAACAAATTTTATTGGCACAATTTCAAATTTAAAATCTAAACTCTAAATTTTAAACGGATCCGTTGTTCTAATTATCAAACTAATATCAATTTACAATGATTAAATTTAGTATCCGAATTTACGGCTTTCATTCAATTGTTCTTATTAATAAATATGGATCCTTGACCTGCACTCCCTCTGTATTCTCAATGTTGAACTATGGTTAAATTATCCCATAAGATTTCTACTTTATGCGTTTAAATCTTAATTTCCCATAAACACATTTGCTTAAAATGATATTTGACAGAATGGGCTGTCTTTTTATTGAAATATTTGTCTGGTTGAGCTGCTATACATTAAATAAAATAAATCTCTAACCTTGGCTTCCTCGCTAATGGTATTGGGTATCCTCAAATGTAAGTATTCTTCATATATTTACTACTTATCTCGTACTTTCTTACGTTAAAAACTTGATGTAACGTCTCTTTTCTTACGTTAAAAACTTGATGTAACGTCTCTTCTTTGTTTTAGCGACAAATTGAATTTCCCTTGGACAATTTATACTTTAAAATATTTATATTTAAAATGGGAAGCAATAATGACGCTCTCTCGCATCTGAATTTCAACAACAACCAACAACAACATTTAACAAAAGCGGAAATGTTGCCCAAATTCATCTAACATTTGGTGTTTCCTGTCTGTTCAAAGCATTCTCTCTTCCAATTAATTATTTAATGTTTGACAGATATTCTCCTTGGAACCATCGAGTAAGTATAAAATATTCTATTTTTAAAATTGACATCTGATCATCTGATCTAACCTTACTTCTACATAACATAAGCAACAATAATAATTTTATAACATTAATTCATTTTATGCTATAATCTTGATTTAAAAGTTCCAGAACACTAAACACTGTTTTTTTTTAATAACTTCCAGTTCATTGTTTTTACAAACACAGACACATATATGGGTACATTTCAGTTCATTGTTCACATAAAAATAAACTAAATTCACATATTGAAAACATCATACAAGGGGTTTGTTTTGTTCATTACCTTTTGGTAATTGATTTTGAACATAATTCTTTGGTATGTATTTCATGCTTAATATTTCAATCTATCTACATATAGATTTCTGGCTCTTTTTATTTCACTTTAACTGAGATATTTTCCAAATTGCTAGTTAAACTTTTTAAGACTCATTTAATTATCATTCCAACAAATTATGGCTATATATCTTTCATTGCTTCTCCAAATAACACTGACTAACAATAATAGTGAATGTGCTTGTGTTTTAATGTTATTATTTTGTTTTCTGTTTTAGTGTACAGTAAAATATGTCGAACGATGTGGATATGTATACAATATACAGAGAACCCATATGCATTACGTGTAAACCGTAAGTATTTTACTTATTACTGACCAGTGGTACAACTACTACCCCCCATCACTAATCTGATCACCCAATTTTTTTAATCAATAATCAGAATTTAACATTATCATAGTAGTTTCCGTAAGGGTTTTCATTTTTGTTTTTATAACTTTTATATGGCCTTAGCAATTCTCAGCACAATATATATATATATATATATATATATATATATATATATATATATATATATATATATATATATATATATATATATATATATATATATATATTGTTACAAAGCACTTCAATAGACGTAGGTGCGGTGTTGCCACATCTCCAGAATTTCCCCCAACATCTGGGAATTTTTGCATAATCTGGCAACATCGCCTCCCCACCCCCCTGGGGGTGCCTGGGGTGAACCCCCACAGGCGAAGTCTCAACCCTCTAGGACCAGAAATAACGAAGTTACCAACTTGTACCCCGTCGGAACGGATAACTGATGGCTGCACATTCCGAACACCCTGTATGCGCACAGAACCCTTACACCCTGTATACGCAGAGAGATCTTATATTACGAGAAACACCTCTTGTGTAACATAGGAGTGATGACCACATTTGGATCATCCTGTATATGCATCCCCCTGTATACACACGGGGCCGATCTGTATTCACAAAACCTTCTAGCAAAAGAAGGTCCTGGAGCATTCTGGAATAGAACGCTCGAGAACAAACTGGAAGGTGCGACGGCTATATAAAGGCAAAAGCAAGCCAGCCAGAGACAGTTCAGTTAGAGAATGTGAAGTGACTTGAACAAGTAGTAACTACTGTGAAGTGTTATAGAGTAGCGACTGTAGTTTCAGTGTATTAGTGACTTTTGTTGAGAGTAGTGATTGTAAAGCCAGATAAACTAAGTGTTTCATGAGAGAGACGTTCTAGAACTTTTATTATATCCATATTTAGACAGTAAATTAAGTGTTTGGTGAGAGAGACAGTTCTAGAACTTTATTGTATCCATATTTAGAGAGTAAATAAAGTTGTTTTGTTAAAATTAAAAGTCTCACTTATCCAGAACCCGGAGAAAACGCAACAATTTGGTGTCAGAAGTGTGGGATAAGTGAGTGAAGAAGTGAACAAGTAAGCTAGCTGTAAATGGTAAACACCAGATCGACTGACTACGACGAGATGGCTGAAATCAAAGAATTGATGGACTTACTGAAAAGACAACGCGAAGAAGACGAACAACGGCGACAAGAAGATGAAAGAAGACGTCGCGAAGAAGAAGAGAGAAGACGACAAGAGGAAGAACAGAGGCGCCTTGAAGACGAGAGAAGACGACAAGAGGAAGAACAGAGGCGCCTTGAAGATAAAGAAGAACTCAAGAAGCAACGAGAAGAAGACAAAGAAGACCTCAAGAAGCAACGCGAAGAAGACGAGAGAAGACAACAAGAGGAGGAACAGAGGCGTCTTGAAGATAAAGAAGAACTCAAGAAGCAACGCGAAGAAGACAAAGAAGACCTCCGAAGTATGTTCCACAATATGAGAGTTGATGTAAAAGAAGAAATTGAACACATCAACGAAGAAATAGAAAATGTGGACAAGAAAGTAGAAAATGTGGACAAGAAAGTAGAAAATGTGGACAAGAAAGTAGAAGATGTGGAAAATACAATAGGAGTGGTAAACAGGAAAGTAGAAAATGTAACAGAGGATTTGAACAAACGATGGGAAGAAGTGGAGGGGTTGAAAGAACAAATGAAGATGATGATGAAAGGCACAGAAGTCAGACATAGAGAACTGACAGAACAGGTGATGGGCCAGACTGACAGAACTCAACCGAGAGGAGTTACTGGAATGTCCCCAGTTCAAAATCGTCCGGAAGAAGATATGCCAATCGTGCAGCAGCCTCGTGGAACTTTGAAGCCGCCGACTTTTGACGGAGAGACATCGTGGCCCATGTACAGGAGGCAGTTTGAGGCGGCAGCTCTCAGCAATGGGTGGAGCGAACAACAGGCAGCAACTGCTCTAATTCTCTCGCTTCGAGGTAAAGCCCCAGAAATCCTCCAGAACATCCCGGAGTCGAAACAGCAAAACTACTTAACAGTGATACAGGCCCTAGATTTGAGATATGGTAACTAGTACATGAGCCAGGTCTACCAGACACAACTAAAGTCAAGGGTCCAGAAGCCAAATGAGACGCTGCAAGAATTTAGTGCCGAAGTGGAGAAACTTGTGCGGCTGGCATATCCCCAAGCCCCAGAAGAATTTGTCAACCAGATAACCGTCCAGACCTTCATCGATGGGGTACTTGATAATGAAATGCAATAAGCTTTAAGGCTCGGAAGGTTCAAAACACTTACGGACTGCGTAATTTATGGCTTGGAATTTGAAGCAGCGAAGAATGCATCTCAACCTCGCCGCAACAGGCTGCGCGAAGTGAAGGAGATAGAGGACTTTGCAGACACGACAGCCGAACTAAGGCAAGAAATGAAAATGATAAAGGAAGCCATAAGCAAGCTCACTGTACCGGTTGAGGCACGTAGGACGAAAGCAGACTGGTCAGACATAGAATGTTACAAGTGCGGTAGGAAAGGCCACATAAGTAGACAGTGCTCACAAACGCAACAGGTGGCTCGCAGAAGACAAGAATACACCAACAGTGAGCGGCGTCAGGGAAACGACCTGATGCCAGTGTAAGGGGGCGGCAGCTGGCGTGCGAGTCCCAAGGCCCCAAAGTAAAGGTCTCCACTATCCGACGCTACCACGAGAGCCTCGTTATACCTGGCAGCATAGACGGAAGACAATGCAGTTTCACCATCGATACTGGTGCCACTAGATCCGTTGTACGTCCAAACATGTTGCCAAACATGTCAGCACTTACTACCAACAAACAGCCTGTGTTGGAGACGGCAAAAGGAGATAGAATACCCGTGCATGGAGAGGCCACTGTTTACATTAGGCTGGGCAGTACTGAGCTACAGGTAAGGGCTGTCGTCGCAGAAATCGTCGACGAATTTATTCTGGGCCTGGATTTAATGGAAGAGTTCGATGTCCTGTCAGTAGACTTCCAGAATAAGATCTTGAAAATCGGTAACGAAGAGTTGTATTTATCTCCAACAGCAGGCGAAGCTAATCCCAAGGTGAGACTTATTGTCGACGAGGATACACGGATTCCTGGTAACAGTGAGAAGATTGTCAGAGCCAGACTAGAGAAGAAACTTGATTGTATGTCTGCTCTCATAGCGGAGCCCCTAAAAGATAGACGTGATGGTGCCCTCGTCGCCCGATGCTTAGTAGACCCGAAGAAGACAATACCCATAAGAGTGGCTAACGTACAAACTAACAGGGTCACATTGAAGAAAGGTGAGGTTATCGCCACTTACGAACCCATTGACCGAGTGACGTTGTCCAAAAACGTGACACCCACTGCATTAGACAGAAGACTGCCAGTAGAAATAGTAGAGCGGTTCAAGAATTCATGGGGCCAACTGAACAATATGGAGATGGAGATGGCCCTGAAGTTCGTATTGGAGGAGGCTGATATCTTCGCTCAAGATAAAATCACAGGTCGTACGAGTCTAGTGCAACACAGAATTAATACTGGCGACGCAAGACCAATTAGACAGCCGCCGAGAAGACTGCCTTTTGCCAAGCAATCAGAAATCAAGGCGATGGTTAACGAAATGCTGGAAGATGGTGTCATCGAGGAGTCTAATAGTCCTTGGTCGTCCCCAGTAGTTTTGGTCACCAAGAAAGACGGCACTATAAGATTTGGCGTGGACTATAGGAAGCTGAATGATGTAACCAAGAAAGACAGTTATCCACTGCCACGGATCGACGACACTTTGAACACTTTGGCCGGATCAAAGTGGTTCTCTACATTAGACCTGAAAAGTGGCTACTGGCAAGTAGAACTCCATAAAGACGATAAGGAGAAGACTGCTTTTTTCAACCGGGAATGGGTTGTACCAATTCAAGGTCATGCCATTCGGCTTATGTAATGCTCCTGCCACCTTCGAGCGACTAATGGAGTTAGTGCTGAGAGGACTTACATGGGAAACATGCCTGGTGTATCTCGACGATGTCATGGTGATTGGAAGGACTTTCGATGAACACCTGTCGAATCTGAAGCAGGTTTTCTCCAGGCTGAGAGGTGCCAATCTGCAACTCAATCCCAAGAAATGCGTTCTCTTCCAGAAGAAAGTGAGTTTCCTCGGACATGTTTCTGAGAAAGGGATAGAAACTGATCCAGAGAAAATAAAGGCAGTAAGAGACTGGCCTGTGCCGAAGAACAAACATGAGGTCAGAAGTTTTCTGGGACTTTGCAGCTACTACCGACGCTTTGTAAAGTACTTCAGCAGCATTGCGAAACCTCTACATAGCCTGACTGAAAATAAGGCCGAGTTCATCTGGTCACCAGATTGCCAAGAGTCTTTTAGAGAGCTCAAACATCGTCTTCTCACTGCTCCTATACTGGCTTATCCTCAGGACGAAGGACTGTTCATACTGGACACCGATGCTTCCCAGTATGGCATTGGGGCAGTACTCTCGCAGCTCCAAGCCGGAGAAGAAGTTGTGATAGGCTACTTCAGCAAAACGTTCGGAAAAGCAGAAAGAAATTACTGCGTAACCCGGAAAGAACTGCTGGCAGTTGTAAGATCCATCGAACATTTCCACAGCTTCCTGTATGGAAGAACATTCCGCGTGAGGTCGGATCACTCTGCTCTGCAATGGCTTCTGAACTTTAGAAATCCCGAAGGACAGATAGCCCGATGGATAGAGAAACTGCAGAGCTACGACTTCCGGATTGAACATCGAAGAGGAAGAAGTCACGCCAATGCAGACAGCCTGTCAAGAAGACCATGTTCAGTGCATGAATGTAAAATTTGCGAGCGACAAGAGAACAAGGAGATCGACAAAGTAACTCATCAGATCAAACAACTGGTGACAGAACAGGACAATAACACCGATCTAGACGTAAATCTTGAATACATCAGAGACGCACAGAAGACAGATCCAGACTTGATAAATATTAGAGAATGGCTACAAAAGGGGAAAAGACCTGAGTGGCACGATGTGTCCCGGTTTGGGGCGGAGGTTAAAAGCTACTGGCTACAATGGGACTCCTTGTGTCTAAAGAATGACTTGATCACTTGAAAATGGGAAACTGCCGATGGTAGAGACTGTATATACCAGACCGTTGTGCCAAGTGAGTGCATAGACAGTGTTCTTCAGGAGTTACACAATAGTAGAAGTGGAGGCCACTTTGGGGTCAACAGGACTCTCGCCAGAGTCAGAGACCGCTTCTATTGGATAAACTGCCGAAGAAGCGTGAAAGAATGGTGCAAAAGATGTGACCAATGTGCTTCAAAGAAAGGACCAAAGACCCGATCCAGAGGAAAAATGATGCAGTACATCTCAGGTACACCGTGGGAGAGAGTTGCCGTAGACATCGCAGGACCTTTTCCAATCACAGAGTCTGGGAACAGATACATAATGGTGGCGATGGACTACTTCTCGAAATGGCCTGAAGTTGCGCCGATCCCCAACCAAGAGGCAACGACCGTAGTAGAAGCCCTGATGGAAAATGTCATATCACGGCATGGCGTACCCTTGGAGATTCACACCGACCAGGGCCGGAATTTCGAATCAAAGGTCTGGAAGAGCCTAATGGACTTGCTAGGCATAAAGAAAACAAGAACAACGCCACTCCACCCTCAATCAGACGGCATGGTAGAACGGCATAACAGGACCATCAATCAGTATCTTGCTATGTTTGTCGACGAGAATCAGAGAACCTGGGACAAGCTGATACCCCCGTTCCTCCTAGCTTACAGAAGCTCTCAGCATGAATCTACCGGCTACACTCCATCCATGATGTTGACCGGCAGAGAGATGCGGTTACCAATCGACATGACGAGACCACCACCGAACGAGGACATAGCGGACCTAGCTACGTTACCTGAGTATGTCGTCGACCTAGAAGGAAAACTGCGCACTATACACAGATGTGTCAGAGATAGGCTCCTCTTAAGCAGTGACCGGATGAAGATGCGCTTGGATCGCAGAGCAACACCCCATACATTCAAGGAAGGTGATGCAGTGTGGCTGTACCAACCAACAAGGAGAAAGGGCCTCAGTCCCAAACTTCAGAAACCATGGGAAGGGCCATACTTGGTGACTAAGAAAATTAACGACCTAGTCTATAGAATCCAGCTGTCTCCAAGAACTAAACCCAAAGTTGTTCACATAGAGAGGTTGAGTCCCTATCGGGGCAACGAACCCCCAAGTTGGCGGCCGGTAAATACTGTTCGGGACGAACAGTCTTAAGAAGAGGGGCAGTGTTACAAAGCACTTCAATAGACGTAGGTGCGGTGTTGCCACATCTCCCGAATTTCCCCAACATCTGGGAATTTTTGCACAATCTGGCAACACCGCCTCCCCACCCCCCTGGGGGTGCCTGGGGTGAACCCCCACAGGCGAAGTCTCAACCCTCTAGGACCAGAAATAACGAAGTTACCAACTTGTACCCCGTCGGAACGGATAACTGATGGCTGCACATTCCGAACACCCTGTATGCGCACAGAACCCTTACACCCTGTATACGCAGAGAGATCTTATATTACGAGAAACACCTCTTGTGTAACATAGGAGTGATGACCACATTTGGATCATCCTGTATATGCATCCCCCTGTATACACACGGGGCCGATCTGTATTCACAAAACCTTCTAGCAAAAGAAGGTCCTGGAACATTCTGGAATAGAACGCTCGAGAACAAACTGGAAGGTGCGACGGCTATATAAAGGCAAAAGCAAGCCAGCCAGAGACAGTTCAGTTAGAGAATGTGAAGTGACTTGAACAAGTAGTAACTACTGTGAAGTGTTATAGAGTAGCGACTGTAGTTTCAGTGTATTAGTGACTTTTGTTGAGAGTAGTGATTGTAAAGCCAGATAAACTAAGTGTTTCATGAGAGAGACGTTCTAGAACTTTTATTATATCCGTATTTAGACAGTAAATTAAGTGTTTGGTGAGAGAGACAGTTCTAGAACTTTATTGTATCCATATTTAGAGAGTAAATAAAGTTGTTTTGTTAAAATTAAAAGTCTCACTTATCCAGAACCCGGAGAAAACGCAACAATATATATATATATATATATATATATATATATATATATATATATATATATATATATATATATAGACAATTGTTTGGTAAAATTTGTGTAAGTCCCGATAAATATAACATTTTTTTACCTCGTGCAGGTAGTAAATGATCTGTTTTCAAGTGACTTGTCCCTGGTTTTATAAATAGCGTCTTTGTTGTTATTTTTTACTGCTTCATCTGCAAGGTTTATTGACAGGGAATAACGGTACATTATTTTTCCTTGGGCACTAAAGCAGATAGCAGTGGGTTTTATGTAGTATGTTATATTTCAGAGAATATTGAAATATTATTAAATTTATTTATTAGAGAAATTTCATAGAAAACATTGACTCTTTTCTTCAAAGGAAACAGAACTCATATTTGGGATGGAAACATTAGCTTATATATTATTTTACATACTCGTATGTATATATATATATATATATATATATATATATATATATATATATATATATATATATATATATATATATATATATATATATATATATAAAGAATAATATATTTTTGTGATTTATCCTTACATTAAAAGTGAAAACATTACTTTATTTAATTAGGAACGGTAAAAAAATAGGGTAAAGAAGAGGAAGAAGAACCCTAGGACAAAGAGAGTTTCTACCCCCACACCCAAAAACACAAGGGGTTCTCCTTCCCCTTGTGCATGCATAAAACTACCTTCACAGCATAAAGCACAAGAAAAATTTCTTGGAAACAACCCTCAAGAAAGTTACTGGACCTGGGCGATTATGGGTGTTATGCGGGGTAGGCAGGGTTTAAAGGAAGTATGGCTGCAAAATGTGAAAAACGCATATTTTCGAAGCCCGAATAAATGTTTTTTTTAGCATTTTCCGCTCAGATTTCCTCCCCACCCAGCAACAATATTAATTCTTGTCTCTTAACTTTCTTAGGGGTTGTTTGCAACAAATTGACCTTGTGGCTTGTGCATCCAAGTGGAGTTCTCAGCATGTTTTAGAAAAAAAAATTGAAAACCCTCCTTGCAGTAAACTGTAAATTTACAGAAATTACATTCCACATTGTCGCCTATAATATCTTTTTCAGATAGTACCGAATACAGCACTAAAGTAAATAACTTTGGTTGCTGTTTCACTCTTTTTTATTTTTATATTACATATATAGGCACAAGATATGTAAGTATAATATAGGGGGCCCTTAACTAACATTGAGGTTACACAAACTTTAAGGTAAAGAAGATATTTAAATCGTGTGCACACAAAAATTAGTAAAATACATTTAAAAATCAAATAAAAAGAATAGTTTTATGACATGATTTTAAATAAACCAATAGGAATACGTTCCGCGGCTAGTTCACAATTCGCGAATGTGTGAATCTAGCTTTTGTCCAAGACTACACTGAAATCCGGTAAATTAAGCTCTATAGGATTGGGCGGCTAACAAGCGTATGTATCGCTAACTTTAAGAGGCAGACTGTACCTGTTTGAAAAGTACAATATAAGAAATACAGAAATACGCTTTAAAGTGATATTTACTAAAAAAATATTGACCAATTAACCTGTGAAATCGTCTATAATAAACATGATGGATCTAGTAACTTATCTATCAGTATCGTTCTCATTTTGTGAGCAGGTTTTAATACTTCCAAAGAACATTGTCGCATGCTAAAATTTAACGCTTTTGAAAGTAAATATTGTACTAGGAACGAAATGGGCCAGGCCTGACAATTTACAACATTGTTAGTTGATTGTACACATGTCTCCATCTATAATATTTTGTGTTAACTAGGGCTGCCGTGACAACATACTATCTGGTTGCGCACCGAGATGGCCTCCCTGTCGTACATTTCACAATGTTCTACGTTCTGACATCTTGCAATAATACTTGTAAGTTCAATTGTTTAGATTTTTATCCACCACTTATTTAAATAGCATAGCAGTACATGTAACGTCATTTGTCTTGATCCAACATTGTAGATATTGCATTACGGAATTTCAGTTGATGTTGAGGATTATTTTAACTTAAATTTCGAACAACTTTATTTTTCGTTGACCAAAAGAAAAAATTGGTACACAACCGCGCCTATCTATGTTCTTTTAAGTTGTAGATTTTCGTTTCAATCACTTAAAGAATTTGAGTGATATTGCGTTTTATAAAATATTTTTAATATTTTGTTAAGTACAATGGGCGCTAAGATCTGATGAACGAACTCATCCAAGCCAATAACAAAATAAGGGTAATTTCCAAATATGGTCCAAATCAGTGACATTCATCATCGGTTAGATACATACACACATACATACATTTTATTTTCTGAATATTGCACCAATTCTAGAATTCTGCAGGGCGGTGAATAATCTTCCGGAAGAATTTGGAAGACAGTAAGTTGGTGGGTGCAAAACCAATGGATGCAGTGTTAACAGGATACAAATAGACGGGAGTATTATGAAAGACAAAAAAGGTAAATAAGCATTTTGCTACAGTTGGTAAAATCACACCTAGTGCTGCTCATAGAATACACAGACCCAATAAAAGACACGTAAGATCTCAATTTAGTATATTCTTTACTTCAGCTGACAAATATGGGGTCAAAAAATACATAAGCGAACGAAAGGGTGGTAAGTCAGTTGGACATGATTACTTGGATGCCTTTTTACTTAAAACTGCAGCCAAGTATATAGCCGAACTGAAAGCATAACTTGTGAACGAACTTCTGCTACAAGAAGTATTTCCGACGCATTTTAAATTGTCAATCGTAAAGGCAATCTATCAATCGAAGTGCTCGTTGGACGAAAATAATTATAACCCAATCTCTATAGTATCAAACCTCGCCAAAATTACGAAAACAATAATAAAAGTAAGAATATCACAATATCTGATCAAACACAACTTGCTCTCAGCGAAACAATATGGATTCTGAGAAGACACTTCTTCCCAAGAACCTACTTATCATGTAACATCACAAATATATAAAGCACTGGATGACAGCCAATGTATCATAGGGATGTTTGTAGATGTATCAAAAGCATTTCATAGTGTCAATCATGTCGGGTTACTATCAGTGTGGGAGAGTATGGGATTTAGGGGTACTGCGTACTCACTGATGAAGAGTCACCTGTCAAACAGGGTGCAAATAACACAGGTGGCAGATCAGTAGAGCGAGCCAGAAATTCACAAGTCGCGGTCCTCTCAATGAGGAATTTTTTCTACGAGAATTTTCTAAAATATAGGCTATTAAGCCATAAAGTATATTGCTGAAACTACTGACGTCGCATCAGAAAGAGGGTCTATTTGAACTGGATTTCCCGAAATTCTTTTAGTAAAATTAAGGACAATGACGGTTGAAGCTAAAACTTAAGGCTTTGTGAAACGCTCGTTTTATGATATTTATTTTACATAATCCCGATTTCTTCCAGATTCGTTGTCTGAAAATTGCAAATTTTGACGTTTCAAATCGCGACTTTGGCATTTTAAGAAGAAAAATTATAAAATTTTTAAAAGATTTTTGCTGCTACTTCTTGACATTTTTGCGCCAAGGAAACTTAACCGTTGTGTGTGATATTCAATTGGTTTGGTTATTAATACAAAATATTTTGTTCTTCTGCTTTCTTCTGATCACCAGGGTACCTAAAATTTTTGTACATTTTATGTCCAGGACGACAACTGTCTTTTTCTAGAGGTGAACGTACTGGGGCTGCCTCTCTTGGGATTTCTGGATTCCGGAAGCAGCATGTCCTTGATTAGTACCGAGACCATGAAAAGGTTACTTAGCCTTGGGTTGAGGTTGGACACTAATCGTTGTATATGGATACGTGTGGACGACGGAAACTCCTGTGTGTCTATGGGTGTGGTGTCTGGCCCTGTTAGTCTTGTGGGGAATGTAAGGGTTGGCGATTTTTTGGCAGTGTTTCTGCTAAATAATGAGCTGATCTTAGGTGCGGATTTCTGGATGGCAATGGATGTCATCCCCGAACTCAAACGAGACATGTGGCTGATAAGAACAGGAAATTGAAAATAGTTTAATACAAGATCTTAAGCTCTTATTTGAGAGAGAGGGAAACTCTATTAATGTTAACAAAACCTCAAATTGAATTGTTTGCTAAATTGGAATTAGATTAAGTTTTACCTGTGGATTTACATGGGTTGTCTATTTTAGTAAACATTACTATACATGAATTCTGAAAGTTTAATTAAAGACAATCAGGTTAAACAGGTGGTCATAAAACAACAATCTGTTTATTTAAATCATGCACAATAATAGTGACAGTGTTTCCAAGTGAGTATTATGTACTATGTCCATTTATGAGCTATGTTTTTGACTCTCAAATAAAAAAAAATTCTGGACGCAGCAAGTTCGTTATGGTAGTGAATTTTCATAAAAATCTTTTTAATAACAAATATGTGTGTTTTTTTAAGAAAGCAGGCATCAAATTTGGTTACCAGTATAACCTATATAGTAAAAACAACGTGCCATGTTCCATTAAAATAACTTTATTGTGTGAAAATGTACAAAAATTTCCAAAAGTATACTTAAAATGTTCCCGAAAAAAAACACGTTTCTTGGTCAACTTTATAGGTTAATAGCAAATTGAGCTGTTCAAATATGAAACATTTGATCAAAATTCGCTACCATAACGCACTTGCTGCGTCGAGAATTTATTTTCTTACAAACATGCTTAATATTTCGATGGAAAATGCAAAAATGCAATAACATAAGGCGTGTTTGATTAAAAAAAGGAAATTTCTATCACCAACGACTTATGGGCCACCTGTGATTGCAGAAATATTATTTTAAGATGTAGCTCAAGACACCCTATAATTAATATATACAAATTCTCTTCATATCTTATATAATAACGGATATATTGATCTTTATTATTTTTTTACGAAAATTCGACAAAAATTATATACCATTAAATGATAAACTCTATAGCTAAGGCTACTGCCAAGCATCAGAGAAAGGGTCTATTTGAAATGAATTTTCTGCAAATATTTGAGTAAAGTGAAGGACAATGACGGTTGAAACTAAGACTTTAGGGTTTGTAAAACATCCTTCTTGAGACATTTGATTTCTATAGCCCGTATTAGATTTAAGTTATTTGCCTAAATATTGCCAATTTTGACATTTTAAATCGCCACTTTGACGTTTTGAGGAAAACCCCAATTTATTTATTTTTAAATGCCTATAACTTTTTTGTCTTTTGACCTACATAGCTAAATTTAGTAGTAGGTAACTTACCTATAAGGATGTAAACCTGTGTCCCAAATTTGGTTGCCCTTACTTTGTTAATTCCGGAGATATAATTTTTTTTTGAAAAAAACACAAAATTTTCCGGGAAAACCTGGGCACAATTTTCCTGACTAACGAACTCATCCAAGCCATTTGCAAAAGGAATTTTTTCACCAAATTTGATCAAAATCGGCCCATTATTTTTTGAGTTATCGGTGTGATACATATATATATATATATATATATATATATATATATATATATATATATATATATATATATATATAATATATATATATATATATATATATATATATATATATATATATATATATATATATACATATATATATATATATATATATATATATATATATATATATATATATATATATATATATATATATATATATATATATATATATATATATATATATATATATATATAAACATATAAAAATTGAAACTGACCCCGGATATGTTTTCTGGGGGGCCTAATTAGCGCTCATTTGAAGAAATTTTTTCTAAATTCAAAAGTCGGGATCTCCTCATTAGTGAATTTTTTTTAAGAAAATTCACAAAAAAGATAAGTGAGCTTAAGAATCGTTCAATGCCTAGTAGGTTATTGTAAAATAAGGTTGTAGAATACTTTTCAAAACTATAATTTAACGTAACATTACTGAAGGCAATTTCTGTAAAAAAAAGGTGATTTTTTCCGTAATGACTTCTGGGTAACTTTGGGATTTTATGTATGTGTTACCATACGAGAGTGTCAAGTTTAGCGAAAGACTGCACAAGATTTAACAGTTGGTAGTGGACTTTTCCTTCACGTGATAGTAAAGGATTTTTTTCACGCACAAATGGGGTACCACCCTTTACATCAAGGGGCCGGTGAAGTCGCAACGGACGTTTCCAGTTCTGGTGTATGAGTCGGTTTCCCTTATAAACAAAAATGATGATGGCTTCTCCTTGTACAAAAGATTCCGGAGATAAAATACCCCTCCATTCGGATCTCTGGGAGAGGAGTGTGTAGAGGGCGGAGGCCTCAAGATTTAACATATTCTTCTCAAATATATGTGGCCTAAATGCTAACCTCAAATCCGTCCACCATTTCCTCCAGGCTAATAGGCCCCAACTACTCCACAGCGAAACCCAAATCAGTACCAAAATAGCTTAATTTCCGGGGGTATGACCTTACTTCCTTTAGATTGCATAGAGGTGTGTGTGCATACGTCCATGGTAATCTACCCTGCACCAGACTCCCCAATTTAGAAGCTAGAAGAAAAGACATAACTTGGATGAAACTTTCTCTCTCAGGGGTGCAACTAAAATCATCGGTTGCATTTATCGGTCACCTTCTGACAACAACTTTGTCCAGCTTTTCGACTACCTTGAAAAAAACGACCTTCTGATTTCTGAATGTCCATCCTCCGAGGTCACTATTCTTGGTGACTTCAATGTTCTCAATAAGGAATGTCTAGGATCTTCAAAAACCGCTATACAAGTGAGAGCGGCGGAGGTCTTTGCAGTCAGCTATTCTTTAGCCAATATGGTTAAGCAACCTACTTAATTTCCTCGCATCCCAACACACAGCTCGGATCTCCTTCTTACTACAAAACCTAAATGCTATAAAACATCAGTTACCGCCCGCTTTTGTCGCTCAGACCACGCCATGGTCACTGCTTCCTGCGCAATGCAACCCGAGGTCACACAGTCATCACACTCACGTATCGTTAGGCACTACAATTCCGCGAACTTGGACGAAATGCGGGATAACTTTTCCTCAGTTCCATGGGCGCCTGTCTGCTTCTCTCATCCTCACCGCCCCCCTTCTGATATGTCACAAAACGTCACCGAAATTATCTGTCTGCTTCTCTCCTCCTGACCCCTCTGATATCTCACAAAACGTCACCGAAAATATCCAAGCTGGCATGGAATTATTTATTTCACGTATACAGAAAACCTCTTCAGGTACTCAAAAACCCTGGTTCTCTAAATCCTGTGACAAGGCCAGACTTGAAAAGGTCAAAGCTCACAAAACTCTTCTACAGAATCCCAGTCAAGAAAACCGTCAAGTATTTAACGACGCAAGAAACCGCTATGTCAGCATTCTTTCTGAGGCAAAAAACTCGTTTAATAACCACATCAAAAACAAAGTCTTCTCAAGCTTCAACGGCAGCAAACCCTTCTGGACTCTTGCTAAATCTATTGGGAATAATTTCTGCAAGAGCACGTTCCCACCTCTTATTTCAAGGGATAAAATTGTTTCTACCGCCCTGGGAAGGCAGAACTTTTTACCTCGTTGTTCGCCGGCAATTACACTCAACCCACCTCCAAATGTTCAACCACCAACAGTCCCCAATGTCGCGCATAAAATGACAGATATAATTTTAAAAACTAAAAAGGTACGAAAGATGTTCTCTTCTCTTAATTCCAGAAAAGCCTATGGCCTTGACGAGATCCCAACATATATTCTCAAAAAATGTGCTCCAGAACTTGCTTCTGTCCTGACTCGTCTGTTTCAGACATCTTACAGTAGACGCATATTCCCTAGTAACTGGAAAACTGCTCGAGTACAACCCGTCCAAAAGAAAGGATCCAAAGCGCTTCCTAGCAACTACAGGCCTATTTATCTCCTTTCAGTCGTCTCTAAAGTGATATAAAAGTATATAAACACCGAATTGCTAAAATTCCTTGAAAAACACAGTCTAGTCCACGACAGGTAATGGGTCCTTTTCACTTGTAGGCATTTCTGTGGATCGAAATCTCAATTGGCACCAACATGTCACATCAATTGCAGAAGCGGCTGCCAAGAAATTAGGTTTCTTTCTCCGGGCTCGCAAATACTTTTCACCAGCTAATCTTTATACCTCATATACTTCACAAATAATGCCAAACCTCGAATACTGCTTCCACGTCTGGAATGCCGCTGCCGCTTCTACACTCTCTATCCTGGACTCCATTCAGAACAGAGCTATACGTCTCATCGGTGACCCTATCCTCACCCAAAAGCTGACATCCCTTGCCCACCAACGTGCCGTTGGTGATAGATATCTGCACGGGCACTGCTCAGATGAGCTTTCTTCCATAGTTCCTCCACCTACTGTCTCCAACAGGGGAACAGAGCGAATGCACCCTTTTACTGTACTGGTCACCAGACATAGAACATCAGTAGGTAATGGGACACTTTGAGCAGACAGTGACGTCACAGGAAGTGACGTCACGGCGCCGGCGCCTAGCCACGCCCTGGCGCCACGCCCTGGCGCCAGCCCCGGCGCCGGCGCCTAGCCACGCCCTGGCGCCGGCGCCTGCACTGGCGCCTGCCCCGGCGCCTGCCCCGGCCCCGGCGCCTAGCCACGCCCCGGGCGCCAAGCCCCGGCGCCGGCGCCCAGCCACGCCCTGGGCCAGACAGTCACATCCGTGTTATTCTGCATTCTAAGGTCATTGGCCTGTCTAGGAAACTGTGACGTCACACGACTTGGGCCAGACAGTCACATGCAAACATTTCAAAAGTGTCTAACCTATTACTTCAAATTATTATATTTTGAAAAAAACCATTTGGTGCAGGTGAGTTTCGAACCCGGGGCATTCAGATGGGAGGCAACGATGCTACCCGTTGAGCTAAGCAGACGCTTATTAATTTATTGTTTTAGGTTGGTATATATATATACGACTACAAACAAACCATACATGTAACATAATTAAAGTTTATTATTAGACAAATGGATGATTTACAAAATAATGTTTAATATTAGAGGCTGAACCAAAACGGAGGAAAATGGCGGAATGAAAGATGGAAGCCTGTGATACCTTAAGCTGACATTATAAAAAATGGCGGCTTTCGTTGATAAAGATGGTGCAAGGATGGTTGAAGACTTATTTAAAGATACGTCACTCCAACCTAGCCGACAAATGAGAGTGTAGACATAAGACATAATAATTAATATGTTTAATATTAGACAGACTAGAACGTCACAATTGTTATATGGGTAGGTTCTAAAAATAACACACAGAGGTCGCTGGCAAAACAAAAGAAGGAAGTTCAGAAACAAAATAGACAACAGGTTCAACCGTGAGATGTACGATGGAACCAATACATGCACGGTGTTAAGGAGGCCAAATCAAATTGGAATATACAATAAAATGGCCACTTCCGGTCTAAACTTTAAATCGTTATATCTTTTGAAGGACAAGTGATAGAAAGGAACTGACTTCAAAAATGTATGTTTCGTAACAAGGTCTACAAGAAAATGAGATAAAAAACTTTAAACCCTTATCGCGGAAGATCCGTGAGATGTACGCTGGAACCAACACATGCACGGTGTTAAGGAGGCCAAATCAAATTGGAATATACAATAAAATGACCACTTCCGGTCTAAACTTTAAATCCTTGTATCTTTTGAAGGACAAGTGATAGAAAGGAACTGACTTTAAAAATATATCGTTTCATAACAAGGTCTACAAGAAACCGAGATAAAAAACTTTAAACCCTTATCGCGGAAGATCCGTGAGATGTACGAGAGAACCAACACATGCACGGTGTTAAGGAGGCCAAATCAAATTGGAATATACAATAAAATGGCCACTTCCGGTCTAAACTTTAAATCCTTGTATCTTTTCAACGACAAGTGATAGAAATGAACTGACTTCAAAAATGTATGTTTCATAACAAGCTCTACAAGAAAATGAGATAAAAAACTTTAAACCCTTATCGCGGAAGATCCGTGAGATGTACGCTGGAACCAACACATGCACGGTGTTAAGGAGGCCAAATCAAATTGGAATATACAATAAAATGGCCACTTCCGGTCTAAACTTTAAATCGTTATATCTTTTCAACGGAAAGTGATAGAAAGGAACCGACTTCAAAAATGTATGTTTCGTAACAAGGTCTACAAGAAAATGAGATAAAAAACTTTAAACCCTTATCGCGGAAGATCCGTGAGATGTACGAGAGAACCAACACATGCACGGTGTTAAGGAGGCCAAATCAAATTGGAATATACAATAAAATGGCCACTTCCGGTCTAAACTTTAAATCCTTGTATCTTTTCAACGACAAGTGATAGAAAGGAACCGACTTTAAAAATGTATGTTTCGTAACAAGATCTACAAGAAACTGAGATAAAAAACTTTAAACCCTTATCGCGGAACATCCGTGAGATGTACGATAGAACCAACATATGCACGGTGTTAAGGAGGCCAAATCAAAGTGGAATATACAATAAAATGGCCACTTCCGGTCAAAACTTTAAATCGTTATATCTTTTCAATGGAAAGTGATAGAAAGGAACTATCTTCAAAAATGTATGTTTCGTAACAAGCTCTACAAGAAACTGAGATAAAAAAACTTCAAACCCTTATCGCGGAAGATCCGTGAGATGTACGATAGAACCAATACATACACGCTGTTCAGCAAAGCAAACTCTATAAGCATATTCAATAAAAATGTTACTTCCGGTAGACACTTCCGGTATAGCTATTCTTAGAGCTACATACATGTGTGACACATCAAAATAATCGTCTTGTTGAACAGAAGAAATATAATATTTAAGTAAGTTAGAACAAGCTGTATTAACACCTAAAACCAACACACACTCTCTTGTACAGGCTGATTACCCTGCCATCCAATTGTTAGTAAGGTTATGTTTGTATTTGTTATTTGAATACAAACAGACATAATAAGAAGAGTGTACTTACATACAGCAAGAGACGTCATCCTTGTTTCACGACTTAACACATACTGAACAAGTGTCTCTCTCTCTTGTATTGAGGAAACAAACTGATGTAAGAGAGAGGGGGTCTTACAAAGGATAAACAACGTTTTTTACAGTTGTTAACCTTACAGAAAGGGGTTAATAAAAATGCAACAAAATAAAAATAAAACAACTGATTTACATACAATAAAAATTTATTAGGATTAATTAAGTTGTACATATTGATACATAAATGACATACATAAATGACATACTATTATTACATAATGGCTCTAACGATACCCGTTAGAGGTTTATATTCCATTACACTGTCATGAATAACCAAACAATAAACACGAGTATTTTTTGGGAAGTTGGCGTGACTCATGAACTCCACCTTAATGTCCACCGTTGAAGACTTGATTGACTCGTTCTGGTACTGACAGTCAATCACAAATAGAGCTCTGTCTTTAAACTCGTCATAATTCAAGATAGGCTCCGACATGTTTTTATAACAGAAGTTTTTTTGAAAATCTGTATACATGTTATAGGCTTCTGCATATTTCGATTTCTCAAAATCCATATTCATAGATTCATAAGGGTAGCATTCTGAATTTAGAAACACTCTGAGGTCCAACATACCAATGTTATCGAAATAGTCTGACCTCTTCTTCACGTTATCCTTACGATCTGTTTGAAATGCTATAATCACATATCGAGGTCTTTCCAAGTTGGTTGCAGTTTTAACAGCCCACACATCTCTGTTGATATCTCTGAGTGCTGGTAACTCATATATGTCCCATTTGCGGTATGCGAGAAATATAGAGGTGTCTTTGGCTATTTTATCCATCAGTTCCAATTTCATTTTATCATTGGGAAATACATGTTTTACCTTTAAAAACATATTGGTTACGGTAATTTTTGCTCGTGCCGTACCTGTGCTGTAATAGCCGTTGGAATCGTTTCGACTTCTTGTAAAGCGGAAAGTATGTTTGCCACAGAGAACTCCTTTGAAATGATGAAAGAAACTGAAGAGGAACCAGACAGGTATGAGCATGTGAAACTTGTTATCATTTAAGGTGATGTGCTCCGACGACACATTCAGACCGGCGTTGCTAAGAGATTGGGCTTCATTCTTACTGAACGATAGCAGACTTTTGATGATGGTTGTGGTGTATGGGTCTCGCACTCGTTCCACTTCCTTGTTATTTAACTCATAGGTCATTGATTCAAACAGAGCTGCTCCTCCATTATTTGACAGATAACAAGCACCAGTGGCATTTTGGATTGCTACAGGTTCCAGAGCACCTTCGATTATTAGAGCTGACTCGGCCAGACATACGAACGCATCTTGTTGGTTGATGGCTATTTCAATTTCATCGCTGTTACCAAACGATTTAGTTGGTGAATAGTAAGAACGCAGCTCTTCTCGATCGATGCCATCATCAAACACGGGTTCTTTGAATATTTCTAGTTTTGACGACATGATAACCCAGGCTTTGCAGGAACTCAATATTATCGGGACGAAGCGTACCCTTTGACGTGTCTGACTCAACTGAATTTGATGTGGTAGATGCACTTGATTTTATATCCTTGAAGACCAACATACTAAGCAACTTTTATAAGTTTTAAGCGAACAGACACCTCTTCACCTTGAAAGTTGACAGGAACTGAATCTTGGTCGACGATGTCGATGCTTATATTGGAAATCTCTTGCTTGTTCACCGGCAAGTAAATTAAATTGTTAGGTTCTATGTCGATTGCGTAGCCAGGATCAACCATCGGAGCAAACTCATACAGCGTATGTGAGGGTTGTCCGTTATAATAGGAACCAGACACAATATTGGTTTCGATGCGAATCTGTCTAACATCCACTATATCAACAGGTAAATCAGATTCATAAAAGGTGTCCGGCTGAAGAACTTGTTTTGAAAAGCCCAACATTCGCCCAATCGAACCATCAAATTCAAAACTGACATTTGTATAACACTTTAGTCTACATTTGATGGTGTTCGGATTAGGTCTCAGAAGCAGAGCCTGTTGCTTTTGTTCGTGTGTTGCTGTAGCACCAACAAGTTCATTTTGAAGTAACTCTTCCAAGTGTGTTATTTCATAAGCACCGGTGGGTATCGTGATGGTTCGCCAACCGGTTCCTTCTTTTACATGAAATTTGTTTTTACCTTCATAGATGTTGGGTATGTTGTTGTAGGTGTGAAAGCCTATCAAGGCAACAGCATAATTACCATCCAAAACAATTGGTGGATGGTAGTCTGACGACAGATGGGAGCTGCGGTCTTTCAACACAAAGGTGTGCGCCATGACTGATACACACAGGCTACTGTTTAAGGCTTTTATTTAAAAATTTTAAACATAAGTGACCACAATTATAAGTATTATATTTCTGATACACATCATGATTGTACATTAAAGTAGAGTTTTTAAGGTAACGCTGCAGCTCAACTGGTGGTTTCAAGTTTCCATATGAGTCAAAGTACACGGCTGTGTCACCACGTTTCTTAACTGCAACCCAATGACTGCCAGGTTCCTTGTTTGTTTGCAAATTCATGATAAGTGATTCATTCTTGCGTGGCCCATTCGATGGCAAAGTATCTCGCATGTATACACCTCTAAAATATGGAATTTTCATTTTACCAGCAAATTTCACAAGGTCTTCATTTGTTAGAGGTCTTGCTGGTAAACATCTTACTCGTTTTTTGGTTTCTGCAGATACAACCCATAACCGGAGCGCTGTTTCTTGAGATACATGCCTGTGCCCAGTCTCTTGCATTTTGGCTTAAATTTCAAGCCACTCCCTCTCCTACCCATCGCGATGGCTTCCATTGTTTTGTTGTGCCGTTCTTCCTCCTCTAGTTTCTGTTTCGCAGACTTGGCATCGTTCACGGCTTTGGCAATACCTGCAGCACCACCACCCAGAGCTCCTAGTGCTGACAGCCCACCAAATATCAGAGGCAACAGCGGAAGGAAGCCTCCACTTTTAGGTATTGGAATAACTCGAGGTTTCTGCACATTCTTACGCCCACCAATGTTTCTAACGATTGTATGAGCTATATCAAATACGGCGTTCGCTGTTGGAATAAGATTTCTATCTTTTATAACTTCCTCAATCAGACTTAGTATGTTTTTAAAGGGAACCTTCTTCTTTGGCTTCGAGTTGATTACATAAAACCCCTCATTAAGTTTTCTGTTAACTTTCATGGTGTTTGTAACGCCCCGCAACGTTTCAGCAAAACCTGTATCTGTCTTTGTTAATAACAGCCCTCACTCTGTGACACCAACATGCATACTGACTGGGTGTCTCACTTGCATTCATATATATACACACCCAAATAAAATATAGTTTAGTTTAAGTTAAGATGCGTACCAGCAAACACGCTTCTGCCTTACCCATTACAAATATAGACGATGTTGTTACGGACACAGCTCAACAACAACTGAGGCATGGTCCTCTCTTTCCAAACACCGTTCGCTGTATCATATGTGGTCCCAGTGGGTGTGGTAAAACTAATGTCATGCTGAGTTTGTTGTTTGAAGCAAACGGTTTAAAATTTGATAACGTGTATGTGTATTCAAAGTCTCTGTATCAACCGAAATACAAGATGTTAAAGGAGGTGATGAATGCCACAAAAGGTGTTGGTTACTATCCTTATCGAGAAAACGATGAAATATTAGATCCGGAAGATGCCAAGGACAACTCTGTGTTTATATTTGATGATGTAGCTTGTGACAAACAAGATAAAATAAGAGCATACTTCAGTATGGGCAGACATAAGAATATTGATTCATTCTATCTCTGTCAAACATATACACGAATACCCAAACATCTGGTACGTGACAACACCAATGTTATTGTGTTATTCAAGCAAGATGAAACCAATTTAAAACATGTGTACGACGATCATGTGACCACCGATATGGACTTTAAACAATTTAAAACTATCTGCCACCAATGCTGGAAAGATAATAAGTATGGTGTGTTGGTGATTGTGAAGGAAAACGATGTACACAAAGGTCGATATAGAAAAGGATTCGATAGATATATATTATTCTAACAAACGATGATAGACAGGACAGTCAGCTGTCTAACACAGGTGTCTAACACAGATGTCATACAAGTGTCTAACACAGCTGTCATACAGCTGTCATACAGCTGTCTAACACAGCTGTCTAACACAGCTGTCTAACACAGCTGTCTAACACAGCTGTCTAACACAGCTGTCTAACACAGCTGTCTAACACAGCTGTCTAACACAGCTGTCTAACAAGACAGCCAGACATCGTGATAAATAAGAAGGCATGTACCATGAAGGAGTCAGTATATGTTAAACCACCACACAACCTGTATCGCTCAAACAAATTATTAGACCAGCTGGTAATACCGACCAGTTGTAGCACAATGGAAGTGTTGGGTAAGGAAGAGCGAAAAGTTAAGAAAAGGATTTTACAACTTGCTGACAATATTCGAAAAAAACATTTAATGCTTAAACTTAACAGAGCCGAGAATGATGATGCTCTGCAACGTTTATATAAACCACTTGTTGAGCCCCTAAGTGAAATATCTAAAAACACAGCAGCACAGCAGCAGCAGCAGCCCCAGCAACAACCAAAGGCTGAACAAATCAAAGAAGAAGTGGTACCAGAAACGAAACCCCAAGTACAGTTCCTTAAAGACCATGAAGTTTTTGAAGCTGAACCTAGGGAAGAGGCTGAGGAGACAAGTTCCGATGAGGATATCCCAACATTTGAAGAGCTTGAGGCAGATCTACAAACTGTCACATCCAACCCTGCATATCAAGAATTTTTGGAGCAATATCCTGAACGAGTTCGATATTATGTAGACAAGTATTTTACTGAACCACCAAGGCTCGCTACCATTGATCAAACGTATGGTGCTCGCTACGCTAAAGATACCGGTAGCTGGAGTCTTGGCAATAAACACTTGGATTTTACTGATAATGACATTCGACTAGGTCAACGGAGATATCCGCAAACACAAGGTCTGCTAGAATTGATATTTATGAAAACACCTAGAGGGTATACCTATGACGATCTTCAACACTATAGAGATATTCTAGAAGCAACTAGTGTGCATAAAATGAACTATGATCCTAACGCACGAACCAAGGGTTGTTCCTCTGAAAAGTACCTGACTCTAATAAAACCGGTGATAAATCCACGAGGTCGTAGATCCTCAACTCCTCAAGGTTTTGGTTACGACACACATCATAACGCAGAACAAAAAACTGAACCTAGAGCTCAGAATGTAAGCAGCAACACTAACAACTATATGCTACAAAATAACAAACAAATAGAATATGTCTATTGGGATGACATAAATGAGCTGGTTGATAGACTTAGACTTTTAGTAGCTTCCCAGGCTGCTGGTAATAATGCTCATAACAATGAAATTCAGTCAATCATTGAAGAACTGAAGGAGGTTGGTGTTATCGCCTAGTATACCTACATATATCAAAGATATACCTACCTTAGTGCTTAGTATAAAAATGTCTATCGATAAGTTCGGACGTTCCCAATCCAATAAAGGTTCTAAGTTTAAAATTATTGAAAGAGAGATTTTCCCAAGAACTACTAGTGGTGATTTTGATTTGCAAAGCCATAGATTGTGTAACATAGCTGATCCAGTCGATGCAACAGATGGTGTAAATAAAAAATTTGTTGATGTATGGATAGACGACTATCAGAAGAACAAAGATGAGGTAACACAAAGAATCATTGCCATACTACTTGAAGCTGTACACAAACCTGAGTTGGAAGATTTAAAAAACGAATTTGAAAATAAATTGAAAATTTTAGCTAAGAACATAACTGCTCAAGTTTTAAAAGATGTTGATGTATTAAAGAATAATAAGCTAAAGAATAAGCTGGGAGAAATAGACAGCAAACTAAAAGATTTACATGATAAGTGGATACTTTTAAATCCAACATCGCCATGAAACAAACAGACATCTATCTGGTTGAACGCATCTTGAGGAAGAAAGGCAAGCAGTTCTATGTAAAATGGCTGGGTTTTGATAAATCTCAGAATTCTTGGATAAATTCAGATGATGTTAAATAAGCTTATATATTTAATGTATTAATGTACTTAGAATAAAATAAAAGTCTTTATTAAAATAATGTTATTTTATTTTTTCATCTGGTTACATACAATTAAGCTAAGTGAACAATTACAATTTATATCGTAAATCAATAATATCCTGAATAAACTTCTCCTGAGGTACATCTGCTATCTGTAGATCGTTTCTCTTCGCCTTGAGGTATTCGACTTCGGTCTTTATTCTGTTAAAGAGATTTACAGAATTTGGATCATACAACATGTTTAAAACTACTTCGGAATCAGGGTGTTTATTTTTAAAGTTCTTGACAGCTCTTTTAAAACTTTTCTTCTGAGTCCTTACAGCATGATATGGATAGGTAGTATCCTTCTCATTTCTTGAAAGCAAACCAAAAACACAAAGTTTTCCAGGGTTGCTTGGTTTTGGAGATATATCTTCTAAATGTTCTGTGATTTTAGCATTTGTTTCTCGCATACGCTGCACTTCATCATCTATCTCCATTAATTTCACTTCAATTTCTTTGAGGTTATCCTTGTATTTTTGATTAAATTCACTTACGAAAAAATCAAAAATAATTTGGTTGCACTTTTCATAGAAACTATTGGATATCCAACAAGCCAAATTTAATATCAAATCTTTACAGACATATGTACCAGATATCAAGTTGTTTTCAGTCTGTGTTCCACCAAAGTCCACCAAGTATGTAGCGGTTGTAGGTGTTAGTTGAGATGTTGCTTCCAGCACATCTAGGGGGCCGGAATTCCGGCCCCCTAGATGTGACTCTAAGTGGACATCTTCGGTTGAAATATTAAGGTAATCGGTATTCTGGCTACCTAAATGTTTCTTCGCCTGACCGTTGTAATAGGTAATCAACTCTTTAGTTTTCTTATTTTCCAACCAATGTCTGAATCTTTTCTCACCATCTTTACACAGCTTAGTCGCATTAAAATAACCAGTGTTTTTATCAATAATTAATTGAAAGTCTGCAAATAAACCATACCAGAAGTTGTCTTTAATTTGCTGGTAGCACACATCATTTAATGTAGCCATTTTAAACACACTACTGAGCACTTGGATACGTTAGAGTTAACTGAAGCACGTCTTACCTCTACGATAACTAAATTTTGAATGAGTTTAACAGTGTGTAGTGAACAATTTACATGGATGATGTCATCCTTTCGGTTTGTACTAGACAAGCTCAAACACGAGTAATGGGGGTGATTGAACAGATATAACACAAGATAACATTCACCAAAGTCATCAACTGACACGTTATTTACCCTAAGCGGGCCTCTCTCTTGCGTATATTAAACAGATACACAGACAAGTTCAAACACAAATAATGGGGTGATGTCATTCAACGGAAATTACACTAGATAACAACCGTACAGACAAAACTCAAACAGGTTTGTGGAACAGGTTTGTGGATGATGTCATACTTCTAACGGCTGTATTCTAGACAAGCTCAAACACGAATACCATTTACCCATCAAGGGGCCCCCTACAGTATGTTTCTGAACTTCCTTCTTTTGTTTGCTAACGACCTCTGTGTGTTATTTTTAAATAAGTCTTCAACCATCTTTATCAGCGAAAGGCACCATCTTTAAGAAAGAAAGCCGCCATTTTTTATAATGTCAGCTTAAGGTATCACAGGCTTCCATCTTTCATTCCGCCATTTTGGTTCTTCCGTTTTGGTTCCGCCTCTAATATTAAACATTATTTTGTAAATCATCCATTTGTCTAATAATAAACTTTAATTCTATTACATGTATGGTTTGTAATTAAAAGTCGTATATATATATATATATACCAACCTAAAACAATAAATTAACAAGCGTCTGCTTAGCTTAACGGGTAGCATCGTTGTCTCCCATCTGAATGCCCCGGGTTCGAAACTCACCTGCACCAAATGGTTTTTTTCAAAATATAATAATTTGAAGTAATAGGTTAGACACTTATGTGATTGTCTGGCACAAGTCATGTGACGTCACTGTCAAAGACAGGTCAATGACCTTAGAATGTTTACATAACAAGACTAAATGTGACTGTCTGGCCCAGGGCGTGGCTGGGCGCCGGCGCCGGGGCTTGGCGCCGGGGCTTGGCGCCGGGGCGTGGCTAGGCGCCGGGGCCGGGGCAGGCGCCGGGGCAGGCGCCAGGGCAGGCGCCAGTGCAGGCGCCTGCGTCAGGGTAGGCGCCAGGGCGTGGCGCCGGCGCCGGGGCAAGCGCCAGGGCGTGGCTAGGCGCCAGGGCGTGGCGCCGGCGCCGTGACGTCACTTCCTGTGACGTCACTGTCTGCTCAAAGTGCCGCATTACCTACTAACATCTTGTTACGCCCGCTCTTTTGTCCCGATGACTTTCAAGTTTTGGAATTCCATGCCGGCATATGTTTTTCCTTCTTCTCTGAACCTCCAAACCTTCAAGTCCAGAATTAACAAGTTGCCTCTTTTCTCCTTGTCGACACCCACGGTACGATAGTATTTAGGCTCTAAGTCCTCGTGGTGTGTTGTTGAAATATAAAAAAATATATCTTGGAAAGTGTGCAAATAGCTTGAAGAAGTTCGTTGGCCTGGAAAATCGCTCCAGTTGTTTGCTATTTTAATTTATTTTGGAAAAATGTTTGCACTTTTTGAAACAACAAAGCTATATAGGATATACTGCTAACGAAATGCCCTTCTCTTAAAACCAAGACATATTTAAATTAAAATAATTTTTACGAAAATTCGCTACCATAATGCACTTGCTACGTCCAGGCGGTTAAATGTAGTTTAAAAATGAATGTAATTCTGTCTAACTGTGTATTTTAGTTTGTTCTTTGTAGGACTATTTGGCTCGGCGGCCGACTAAATAGCAGTTCATATTGGAGATTTGATATTTGTATTTACTTATTCGCTGGGCTATTTACATACAGTCGCAAGGAATACAAAGATATATTATCCTAACATGCCGCTTACTATAAAAATCCCTACATAAATATTTTCATTCATAATTTACCCGTGGGAGTAGCACCGTTTACATTTTCAAACTCACTCCACACGCCGAGCTAATCTCGAAATATCGCTGTCAGTTGCAAACCTTACGCTAGCAGTTTAAAGAAAACACCAGGACCAAGAGAAAAATATGTTCTCAAATAATTTTTAAGTCCCACAAGCACTAAGTTAATATTTGCTGTAATATCAAGAATGTTGTCCAATTAAATATAATCCAGGGCAGGGAAAAAATAGAATGAGATGGCTAAACGCCAAGAAACGCCTACGAATCAAGATGCAGGAGGAACTTATAATAAACCAGTCTGTCAGTGGCAGTTAAAATTCTTCGCTAACGGTGCGAACGCGATAGCATACCCTGGTGAACATCAAAGTTATTTCAATTTCATGAATTATGGTCAATATAAATTCTCAAATAGTCAGGGTGTTAACGGAACAGCAATCATCTGGATAATATAAGGGAACTATTAGACAAAACTTATAAATCTGGCCTAGTCACCTAATATTTGTGATATTTGATCACTTGGATACCACAATTAGGTAATTTATAAGGTCGCATTTTAATTAGTTTTCTTATTCACTAAGTGAAGATTTAAACCTGTGATAAGCACCGATAAGTACACTTGGAGAATCCAAATCACCACAACGCTAGAATTTTTCATACACTGATGACGACAGCTTTGCCAGTGAAACGATCGCCAGATCTCTGAGAGATGTGTCGTGGTGATTTGGGTTATCCAATTGTACCTTTGAGTCCTTTAATAAGATAAATAATTGAAATACACCAGAGATAAACCAGTCCTAGACCCATCACAATGAACAACCAAGTTATTCAAAGTAATGAGTCCTTTTCTCTTGTTGGCATTTCTGTGGATCGAAATATTAATTGGCACCAACATGTCACATCAATTGCAGAAGCGGCTGCTAAGAAATTAGGTTTCCTCTTCCGGGCTTCTTCTACTTCACAAATAAGGCCAAACCTCGAATACTGCTCCCACATCTGGGGTGCAGCTGCCGCTTCTACACTCGCTATCCTGGACTCCATTAAAAATAGAGCTATACGTCTCATCGGTGACTCTACCCTCACCCAAAGGCTGCCATCCCTTGCCCACGGACGTGCCGTTGGTGATCTCTTTTTCTTTTATAGATATCTGCACGGGCACTGCTCAGAGGAACATTCCTCCATAGTTCCCTCACCTGCTGCCCCCAACAGATCTACCAGGGGAACAGAGCGAATGCACCCTTTTACTGTCCAGGTCACCCGACATAGAACATCTTGTTATGCCCGCTCTTTTGTCCCGAGGTATTCCAAGTTGTGGAATTCCTTCCCGGCACATGTTTTTCCTTCTCCTCCGAACCTCCAAACCTTCAAGTCCAGAATTAGCAAGTTGCCTCTTTCCTCCTTGTCAACACCCACCGTACGATAGTATATGATAGCCCTCGTGGTGTGTTGTTGAAATTAAAAAAAAATAGATATAGAGATATCTATCCGTTTGCCTCGCTGTAACTGGTTTCGCTGCCTGACAGCATTATCAGACATAAGAAAACTGTGTGTGTGTGTTTTGTTTCTTTAACGTCGGCCTATTTCCGCGACTATGGCCAATCACCGACGCCAGGGAGCAGTTTCCCCTCACTATCCCTGAAATTTTGCCGAACCCCTACCTTACTGTAAGGAGGGTAGGTATCTATAACGTGCCAAACATCGCATGGACACGGGACCTGCGGCTTTACGCCTCCTCCGAAGGGCGGAAAGTGCAGACATTCAACTTGCTCAAATACAATGCCAGAACCTCGGTTGATGTTAATGTTACAGTTTGTACTGAAAAAGTAAAAGGAGTACTCTGGGATCGAACCCAGTACCCTTCGATTCAGAGGCACACGTTCTATAAGAAAATTGAATTTATTAAATGACAAAACACATCCTTAAAAATGTTTATGTAATGTATGTTAATATTTAACAAATAAATAGAATTAGCTTACAACAAAAATAACTATAAGAATCGTAATAATAAAATGTCTGGACGCAGCAAGTGCGTTATGGAAGTAAATTTTCATAAAAACGTTTTTAATAGCAAATATGTCTCTTTAATGCAAGCAGGCATCAATTTGGTCACGGGTATAACCTATATATTAGAAATAATGCACCATATTTAATAAAAATAACTTATTGTTTGAAAAAGTAGAAAAATTTTCCAAAAATAAACTTAAAATATTTCCGAGAAAACTCGTTTCCTGGCCGACGAACCTTAGGTAAACCAAGCGACAACCCACTGTCGCCATTTTCACCACAAAGGTTGAATATTAGTCGATGTCATCAGCCACACATGTGGCATTGTGATTGATGGGTCCCGCTGAAGAAATTGAGGAATCTTTGAAGACCCATAATCAGATCTTTTCTGGCAACCAAGGGGCTAGGAACCTGGCGCTGAATGAAAATATGTTTTAATAAGGGCACCACATCTCAATTATATGCAGAAAAAATGTAGTGTGTTGACTTTGAGTGAGCAGATTTAGCCACTGGAGTCTCTGCAGCTTTTTTTAAGGCGTGAAGTATTGTATTTCATAGTTAAAAGCACTGGTGTGTATGCTGACACAAAAACACCACATTACAGCTTGACAATTATGAACTTCTATTCGTAGCAATAGTATTTCTCAGTGACTATGTAGACGTTCGAAGGCGTCGCATGTTCTGGAAAAGTAGAGACAACAGTCGCAATGTTTTATTTCAGCAAAGTATAAAGAGGAATGAGTTTGAGGAAATATTCAGGTCTCTGCATGCAGCAGACAAGGAAAAAATTAGACAAAAATTATCAGATGGCCAAATTGCGTCCCCTTATTGACCTCATTAATGCGAATTTAAAAAGATACATGTAAATAGATACTTTGTTGTCTAATGAACAGTCGATGATGCCTTACTTTGGTCAAAATAGGTGTTGTAAAAGCAGAATACACTTCCAACAAGCAATTTAAATTCTTATACTTTCGATGAGATATTAATTCCTTTGTCTACACATGAAATAAAATCTGCAATTATCTATAATAAATACCTACAACTTTCCCTCTATTGTGTTACTAAGGACGCATGAACATGAAATCCTAACATTTCATAAAAGCCAGATTAAATAAGAATTACAAGTATCTAAAAGGCGCATTTGCTTCTTAATTTATATTTAAGGACAAGTATAATTTTAGTCACAACTAAATAAGTAATAAGTACGCCAATAGAAGAAGAATACATTACTATAAAATCCCAACTTTCTATAAAAACATTATTTATATTTTTGGAGAAGCCAAATACCCAATTAAAAACACATTAAGCAACGTCATGTTAGGTAACCAATCACAAGCCTTCTAATAGAGTTTAGTCCTCAAGTAGCCAATAAGCGGTGTTCTCTTATATACATTTAATACCTTCCCTTTTTGCCTATAACTCAATAGGAACCCTTGCATAAGAAAAATATGACAAGTTTTTACTATAAGTTTTTCATTTTCCTTCTTCGAGACAAAATTCATTCGTTCCTTCATTCGTAAGACAAGTTCGTCAGTTTTCTATTCCTAGTTAAGTGACACGAGTTTTCCTGCAAATTTCTTTTCTACAATTGAACATTCCTTCAAGTATTTAAATAAAACGTCTGCGTACAACTTTCGTTGGAATTCTTCATTTCGTATCCCGCATTATTTCTTAATTGCATAGTAAAGTTGCGCAAAAAGTGGACAAATTTCGCGTATTCTTTCAGATAATAATTAGTGAATGTGGAGCAGTGTAACTAATGTAATAGTGTGAGTCTTCAATATACAGTTTGTCCCAAACTGGATGAGAATGTATTGCTATCTCCGTTATTATTAGAGATAGGAAGACGGTTAAATTAGCAATGTTTTGTAGAACTTCATGCTCGTTCCACATATGACTTGTATTTGGCCCTGCCTCTTTTTGTTTTCGAGTTATTTTGAGAAAAACAAAATTGTCGATTTCTTTTTTAATCAATATCTAAGTAGGCGTTGATCTGACATGTCTAAGACGTGCACATTATCAAAGCACTTTTTACAGTATAATCTTTTTGTGCTATTCTCAACTTAGGATTGTCATTGTCAACAAATGACAATCCAAGTTTGAGAATAGCACAAAAACATTACTTTGTAAAACGTGTTCTGATAATGTGTCTTAGACATTTCAGATCAACGCCTACTTAGATATTGAAGATAAAAGAAATCGACAAATTTTGTTTTTTTTTTTCCAAATAACTCGAAAAGGAAAAGAGGCAGGGCAAAATACAAGTCATATTTGGAACGAGCATGGAATTCTACAAAACGTTGCTAACCGTCTCCCTATCTCTAATAATAACGGAAATATCAATACATTTCCGTCCAGTTTGGGACACACTGTATAGTGTTTGAACTAACCTCCTAGAATTACCATTTTATTACACAAGAAACCAGTATAAGTGATACAGTCAATTTGTCGCCAGCCTAAGAGTCAGTGACTAGAGTGGTTTAAGCTACTCTCAGCCTCTCAACAGCAGCAAGCCACACCAATGGATGCAAGCAGTGTTTGAGGGGAAACCCAGAAAAGCCAATTCTCTTTGGCTACAAAGCTTGAATTCTTGCTTTTTTTTTGTTCGCTTTATTGCACGAATTTCAAAATGATATATCAAGGAAGAAACAACCAAAAAACCATATGGAAAGTTTTTTAGGTAAATCTGTTGTGATGGATTTTGTAGAACTTCTGAGGACAGATTTTCCTGAGGAGGAATTCTCATTATTTTTTGACTATTTCTTCACAAGTCCTTCACTTGTCTGTAAGTTTGAAGAAGCTTGATTAGGTGCAAGATTAGGTGCAATAGGCGCGGTGCGATAAAATCATATAAGTAAATGCTCTAAGGATACTACTTCTGTAATGAACAGAAGAGCAAGAAGTGCGTTTGACAGCATTGTAGTAGCATA
Source organism: Tillus elongatus (assembly GCA_964006375.1). Taxonomy (NCBI): domain Eukaryota; kingdom Metazoa; phylum Arthropoda; class Insecta; order Coleoptera; family Cleridae; genus Tillus; species Tillus elongatus. The sequence continues at coordinate 22,748,608 of OZ023266.1, read as the reverse complement.
AGAAACGATCTTATGTGGTGCTAAAGGCATGGGTTTTGAAGTCTAGAGACCTAATTCAAAGTTTATTACACATATAGGCATTGAACGGGTCCTGGATTTAGTTATCTGTGTTGTCGTTGTTTTTGCTGCTGTTCTAATTGAGCTGGTAACTTCACATTTTTTTAGTTTATTAGCTAATTTATATGAAACAAATTCGCTATTAGAAAGGTACCGAGGGTAAGGCTTAACAAAAAAAATTCAAAAGAGCGTGAATTTGGGCCCTTTGAACGCGAAACTAAGGTCCGTGTGAATATATATATATATATATATATATATATATATATATATATATATATATATACATATATATATATATATATATATATATATATATATATATATATATATATATATATATATATATATATATATATATATATATATATATATATATATATATATTTGTGTGTGTGTGTGTGTGTGTGCTTAACCTAGAACTCAAAAAGTAATGAATCGATTTGATGAAACTAGGCAATTAGTATGCCGTACTGACGAGCTGTAATTAGAGCGAGACCGGTCTACGGTTCTAATTGTTGTGAGAATGCATCTAGCCTTACATACTTTTTCCCTATATTAGGGTAGAAATGGGCCAGGGTTAACAATTTACTAAAGTTGTTAGTTGGTTGTATAGAGGCTCTATTTTTTAACACTTTGTGTTATTTGGAGCTGGCGTGACAACATACTACTTGGTTCCGCAACTAGGTGGCGACACGTTCACCACTCACTTAATGTTGGAAGTCTGGCAACCATAGCCATATTGCTTTATAGGTGTATTTTCGCAGCAATTAGTATGCCGTACTCACGAGCTCTAATTAGAGCGAAACCGGTCTACGGTTCTAATTGTTGTGAGAATGCATCTAGCCTTACATACTTGGTTATAAGGTTAAATTATATATAAAGTGATATCTAGTGTAAGGCGTAAGGTTAAAAATTGGCCCACAATTGACGAAAATATTGGTAAACATACATAAAGTAGTGCTGCAATTTGAATCATAACTTCCACATAGCTGTGATAATGTATTCTCTTCAGAAATACATTCTCATGGAATGAATTTAGGGCAAATGATTGATCAAAAAGAATATATTTATATGCCTGTACCCATAAACTTTTAAAACGTTATGATACTCGAGTTTTATTTAAAAAATGTCAATTTTTACCAAATCACCCCCTTGTTTATTCCCTACCCCTGAAGCGATTTTACCCAAAAACAATTCGAAGCGTTCCTTTGTCCAACTGGATCACAAATTTGAAGATAATATATCAATTCGTTCGAAAATTTTTGCGCATATTAACAGGCAGACGTACATGCCAACATACCGACAGACCGATAGACAAACAAAAATCGAATCAAGTTTTTTATAAGCTTTGAGATTTTTACGCCGTTTTTTCAAAAAAAATTCAATACTTTGTCAACAATATTCCACCACCACAGCGCAGAATACCAGATCTTTAATGAAATTAAAGGTTTTATAATAAACAAACCCCAAAACGTTATGTTACTCGAGTTTTAACGAAAAAAAATGTCAATTTTCACCAAATCACCCCCTATTCAAACACTACCCGCTAAAGCTAATTTACCCGAAACCAATCCGAACCGTTCTTTTGTCGAGTGCTAACTGTATACCAAATTTGAAGACGATATCTCAACTAGTTCTAAAGTTATCGTGGATATAAAAAGACAGATATACAGAACGACGACAAAACAAAATTCGTTCCTAAATCATATTATCTATATGTTTTGATACCTTTTACGACGTTTAAACGAAAAAAAAAATTTGAAATTTTTGTCGCCGATGCGATACTTCCACACGTTATGACGATGTGGAAGTATAAAATAGTGCTACAAATTGACTCATAACTTCCACATAGCTGTGATAATTATTTCTTCTCAGAAAGACATTCTCTTGGAATGAATTTAGTGCCCATGACTTGACCACAAAGAAAATATTTGTATTCCTTACCCATAAATTTTTGAACCGTTATATTACTCGAGTTTTATTGAAAAAGTGTCAATTTTCACCAAATCACCCTTATTTATCCCCTACCCCCTAAAGTGATCTTACCCAAAAACAATTCGAAACGTTCCGTTGTCGGGTGCTAACTCGATAGCAAATTTGAAGATGATATATATTTTTTTAAATTTCAACAACACACCACGAGGGCTTACAGCCTAAATAATATCGTACCGTGGGTGTCGACAAGGAGGAAAGAGGCAACTTGTTAATTCTGGACTTGAAGGTTTGGAGGTTCGGGGGAGAAGGAAAAACATGTGCTGGCAAGGAATTCCACAACTTGGAAGTCCTCGGGACAAAAGAGCGGGCATAACAAGATGTTCTATGTCTGGTGACCTGGACAGTAAAAGGGGGCATTCGTTTTGTTCCCCTCGTAGATCTGTTGGGGGCAGCAGGTGGAGGAACTATGGAAGAAAGCTCCTCTGAGCAGTGCCCACGCACATATCTATAAAAGAGAGAGAGGTCACCAACGGCACGTCGGTGGGCAAGGGATGGCAGCCTTTGGGTAAGGGTAGGGTCACAGATGAGACGTATAGCTCTCCTTTGAATGGAGTCCAGGATAGCGAGTGTAGAAGCGGCAGCAGCACCCCAGTTGTGGGAGCAGTATTCGAGGTTTGGTCTTATTTGTGAAGTATATAAAGTATAGAGATTAGCTGGTGAAAAATATTTGCGAGCCCGGAAGAGGAAACCTAATTTCTTAGCAGCCGCTTCTGCAATTGATGTGACATGTTGGTGCCAATTGAGATTTCGATCCACAGAGATGCCAACAAGTGAAAAGGACTCTTTACTTTGAATAACTTGGTTGTTTATTGTGATGAGTCTAGGGCTGGTGTATCTCTTATGAGAAAGAAGGCTAGACTGTGATTTGGTGGGGTTAAATTGTACAAGATTTCTACTTCCCCAGTCTAATATTTTTTGGAGATCCGCGGAGATAGAACCCTCCATGAGTCTGCGATCCTCATCTAGTTGGGCTAAAGAGACAGGCTTAGTGTATTGTATATTGGAGTGGAGGGTGCTGTCGTCCGCGTAACTGTTAACTGGGTTGGATGTGCTAGAGAGGAGGTCATTGATGTGTAGAAGAAACAAAGTAGGGGCTAAAGCTGAACCTTGAGGAACTCCTGCATTAATTGGATACAGTTTAGAGGAATGGCCATCCATGACAACAGAAATGCTCCGGTTGGAGAGGAAATTTGCTGTCCACGTACAGAGTTTTGGTGGTAGGCCATAGGCCGGTGGTTTATTAAGTAGCGCTGCGTGCCAGACCTGGTCGAATGCTTTGGATATGTCTAGAGCGACAATCTGGGATTCACCGTGTAGTTCCATAGACTTGTTCCAAGAATGGGTGACAAAGGAAAGGAGGTCGGCAGTTGATCTGCGCTGACGGAATCCATACTGCCTGTCGTGGATTTGTCTAAATTAGTTCGAAAGTTATTGCGCATATTAACAGACAGACGTACATGCAGATATACTGACAGACGAACGACCGACAGACCGATAGACAAAAAAAAATGTCGTTCCAGGATCAAGTTTTCTCTATGTTTTGAGTGTTTTTAAGCTGTTTTAGCAAAAAAAAATCGAAATATTTGTCAACAATATTCCAGCCCCACACATTCAACCCCTAATTTAATTTCAGCACAGAATATCAGATGTTTGATTAAACTCTAGGTTGTCTAATAAATAAACCGTAAAACGTTATGTTACTCGAATTTTGACGAAAACATGTAAATTGTCACCAAATTCATCCCCTACCACCTAAAGCGATTTTACCCAACAAAACATCTGAACCGTTCGTTTGTAGAGTGCTAACTTTTTACCAAATTTCAAGACGATATCTCAATTCGTTCTAAAGTTATCGTGGCTACAGACACACAGACCGACAGACAAAAAAAATTCGTTGCCAAATCATGTTTTATATGTTTTGACACTTTTTATGACATTTAAGCGAAAAAAAATGATATTTTTATCGCCGATCCGATACTTTTTTACGTTATGACGATGTGGAGGTAATACATTCAAAAGTACATAAAACCTCCTCCATTTTTGAGGCAGATAAAAACAAACATACTACGCTGTTCAAAACTTCTACCCTTCTGTAATCTTAGTTTTAAGTATTTTATGTAGGGTAAGGTGGACGGTTAATAAATGTGCTAAATTTATTTTAACCAACAACAATAGTTTATTCGCTTAGAAAAGCAAAGAGATTGTATTGCTAAATTGGTTTGAATTTTAACGAGGGGCTTAAATTATACCTCCGACTCAAACTGTTATCCTTAGAACATGAGTTGATGTTTATAGGCATATCCCTTTTCTAATTAGTTAAATAGCCTGAAGTTGCCGACTTAATTGTTACTCCCTACAAGGGCGAAGTAATTCGAAATTAGGGTAAACAGACGTAACGTAAAAAAGGCCATTTATATAATTACGAACAAAGGCATCTGCTTCTATTGTAAAATTTTTTATTGGTAAATACCTTAATAGAATAAAGTATGTGGCTAATTTTTATATACTTTGGCAGTTTACAGAAAGTTGCCAAAAATGACTGATGTCTGATCATATAATAATAAAAATAGTAATAATAACATCTTATAGTAATAATAATAAAATATGGCCTGATTTTAATTGACAAAGAAATTAACTATCTACTGGTGATTTGGGATAGAGGGGAAGCCGGGGTAAAGAGGACCAGCGGGGCAACCAGAACCAGTCAATTCAATTCAAAATGAGTGTAGGTTCCCGCCCTATTTTCATCGCTAGAGGTTGGCACTTCCGAGTTCTATGCTTGACAGAAATATTATGCGTATGTCAAAACGAATGTGTGTGTTATGGTGATTTAAGCGAATTTAAGGTAGGAGCTTCTAATATTTTGTTATATTATGGTGTACAATTTTAGAAAACTTCTGTATGCTAATGAACTGCTCTTTTCACATGTGAAACATTATTCATTCGGCTGTATTTTCATATGAATAAGCTGTTGTTTTAAGAAGTGAAAAGTGGGGTTATAATTAGTTTTGAAGTATGCATACACTCGGAGTAAATAGGACCAAGCGTTACGGGGCATGAGGGACCGTGGTCCTATATGCCCCTTGCCGTTATTAAACCAGAATATCTGTGGTTACTTATGCTTACATTTATTGTTTTAGATAAATAACTATACCAGGAAGAGCTCGATGCCATTATGGGGAGAAACTGAAGCTGCAGCTACAGTTAATGCTGTGCAGAGCGGCATGAGCTTAAGGTCGGCTTCGATAAAGTATAATATTCCTATAATTTGCCTAATAAGATGGTTGAGGTTAGTTAGATCAAATGCATATATTGCTGTTATGGGTCCCTCTTCGTATAGTTTCAAACCAGTTTTTACGATCCGAGATGAAAGTTTGTTAGTGGCACAACTTTTGGATAGGCAAAAGATGTTTTATGGACTAACACCACTTGACGTTCGGCGAATTGCTTTTGAAGTGGCAACCAACTAAGGAATTTCACATCCATTCAACAAGGATAATAAATTGGCAGGGCAAGATTGGTTAGCTGGATTCCTACAGAGACATCATGAACTTTCCATTCAAAAACCTGAAGCCACAAGCTTAATCAGGGCCAGTGGTTTTAATAGAGCTGCAATAGATCAATTTTTCGATCTACTTGAAGAAGTTGTGAAAAAAATCAATTTTACGCCAAATAATATCTATAATTTTGATGAAGCCGGCATAAGTACAGTGCAAAAGCCTTGCAGGATATTAGCAAAAAAAGGCCAGAAACAAATTGGGCGGATTGTTAGTGGCGAGATGAAATCAAATATCACAGTTGGTTGTGCAGTCTCTGCTGCGGGAAATTATATACCTCCTTTCTTTTTGTTTCGCAGGAAGAGAATGTCACCCCTATTGCTCAAAGAGACAAGTCCAAGTGCTGCAGGGTATGCTAATTAGTCCGAATGGAAGGATTATGGGCATTTCCTACTTTATTTGGACCAGTTGATAAAGTACACCAAGCTTTCTGAATAGAATCCCGTTCTACTAATTTTTGATGGTCACATCAGCCATAGACAACTGAATGGAGTCAATAAAGCTAGAGATAATCATATCACACTTCTTACATTAGATCCTCATTGCAGCCATCGCATGCACTCCCTTGATTAATGTTTTTTTGGTCCCCTGAAGAAGCAGTATTCCCGTACATGTAATTTTTACATGAGCTCTCATCCCGCTGTTTCCATAGCTTTGTATGAAACTTCTTTGCAAGGCATTCCAGAAGGTGGCTACCATTGAAAAGGGAATTAAGCGTTTTGAAATAAGTGGAATTCATCCCTACAATCGAGATATATTTGACGAAACAGATTTTATGCCTTCCAAACTTTTAAATAACACACTCGAACGAGAACCTGTTCATACACAAAATGCCATTCCTACTCGTCAAAAGGAAATAGCAATCACCGCGGAAATTGATAATTCTCATATTGAACATCTGAAAGGAGATATTCTCTGTTCCTCTTACCCAAGTTGTTCTTTCGCAAATGTCTTACAGAGATGTTCTTCAAGACCCTCAAAACTTGAAAAAAGAAAACCAACACCATAGGAAGAAGAGATCCTCCAAAATTTTAATTAGCACACCTGTGAAAGAGGATTTGGAGAGGGAATAACGAAGTAAGAAAGTAGAGATGTTAGTATCACACACGGAACTGAAAGCCATGAAAGAAGAAACAGAGACAAACGTCGAGAAAGGTAACCTCAATTCTGTGGTGAAGAAAAAGAAACTAAAGAAGATGCCAGTTGAGAGAAGTGACAGTGACTCAGATCTCGAACCGCTGAAAACTGAACAAGCTAAACAGAAGACAAGAACTAAGAACAACACAGATGATGACAGCGAGAGTGATTCCGAATCAGAAGAATGTCTATACTGTGGCGAAGTCTATGGTGACAGTGGATAAGGGGAGGGGTGGATTAGATGTCAGGGATGTGGCAAATGGGCTCACGATGGATGTGCAGGCGCATAGGAAAATGATGACGAATTTATATGCGGCCTGTGCTTAGAGTAAAGAGCGGTCCCTTTTGTCCCGAAGTGTGGGGCATATAGGAAAGGGAACACTATTTTTCATTTGAAATTAAACAAATATTTCTTTTTGTATTCCATATTTCGATTAATGAAGGCAAATAAATGTTGTGTAACCATATGTATTTGTTTTACTTAAATGCTTATAATTAAAGAAAATATTTGGCTAAATCTCTTAAAGGTCCCCTTTGCTCCGGCCTCCCCTAAAGAGTTTTTATATTACACAAAGGTCTAGAAACCTCTTTCCTGGGTTTATAGGTGTTTTTTTTTTCCTTGTAACCGATTTATTCTGTTACGACAACGTCAGATGAAATAAAATTTTAATTATATTATACGCACTTGACAACTGTAATTAAAAATCCGTTGCTAGGATAGAGTGTTTAAATCCACCACAATATTAAAAATTTCTTAGGTTTAATCAACCGAAGAAAGCTCATTTACTGGACTTTTGAATGTACTGGAAACCTTCTTAGAGACACAACTATCCCATACGATTAATGTCAGCCTTTATCAAAAAAGCTGTCATCAGCTTATCATTCAATAGCACCTCGTGCATTTTCAATAACTACCTACCCAATTTTGAGAAATAAATTCTTATAATCAAGTAAGTAGATTCGACTATATGTTTTCAGCGATGTGTAGCGTCCTGGTCAAATTCAAGGAGAAAAGTGTATTACTTACGAAGCTACAATAAATTAGTATAAATCTAAATTTCGCGGTCAAAATTTATCAGTAATAGGGCTGCTTTCTGGTGCTAGGGAAAGATTATTAAAAGATTAGGTATATAAATTATAGGGAAAAATTTGGATTACCCAAGTCATTAGATCACGAAATTGTTTCAAAAATTCTAAAATTGTGAAGCGCCAGATCAATGGGTAAAAGCGGTAAAAGTGTTATTAATTTATTTGGTTTTATTAAAAATAGGAGCAGAGCTTGCGTGGTGAGATGGCAAATGGTTTTTATGAAATGCTGACTACTAACAACCTCTCCAGCGCTGTCAATAATCAAATTAAATATGTAATAATTTCTAACTGACGTGCTTCCAAAGTAAAATCCGTCCAGTGTGTATTTTTCCTGTCAGTATCAGTTTATTTAGTTTGAAACTCCTAGCATAGTTTAGTGCAGATGTTTCCAAACCAGAAATGAACAGTAAATAACGTAACAATTTGAAACAGATCTTCTCATATTCCTGGCTTTAAAAATAGTCAAATAAACAATGTTTGTTTCTGTGTATTTGGGTTAACGAAACCAAACTTAACAGAAAAGTTTTTGTTTTCCCAAAGATATTTAGTATGCAAATATCAACATCGGCATCACAGTGTATACGCGACGTCGCACTTGCCTCGCAACCAGCATGATTGTCTTTAGCAGTTCTATTCATTTCTCCGTAGATTACACATTTTATCAATTGCGTCAGGTTTTCCAAAAGCTTTCTCTTGGTGTACCACCTCATTTTTCCAAGTTTATATCCTTCAGACATCCCAAGGCGCCTTTTGATCCTGCTGACTTCGGATGTCTGCATACTGATACTGCAACTTTGTATCATAATCGGTCTTTGTTGGCGGTCCATTTATCTTGTGTCTCGTGTTTTTTACAAACACGCATCATATTTTGACGACAAATGCAAAACTGCAATAAGGAGTGTTAAAAAAACTGTAGGTATCACCACCGACTTATGAGCCACCTGTGATTGGCAAAATAATTTTATAAGACGCAACTCAAGACACCCTATAAATAATGTATAGAAGTTTTTTTCGTATCTTGCACAATAACAATTATATTGATCTTTACCGTAGAAATGCGTCACCTGTATATGTAAAACCGGATATGAATTCTAGGAGGGGCTAGTTTGCGCTCATTTGAAGAATTCTTTTTAGAATGCAAAAGTCGCGGTCTCCTCAATAAACGAATTTTTTATACGAAAATTAACTAAAAATTATAGACCGTTAAACCATAAACTTAATTAAAACTACTGCCAAAGCATCAGAGATAGTTTCTATTTGAAATGAATTTTCTGGAAATATTTTAGTGAAATGAAGGGCAATGATGGTTGAAGCTGAAACTTAAGGGTTTGCAGAACACTCTTTACATAAAGCGTATTTCTTTCAGGTTCTTTGCCTAAATGTTGTCAATTTGGACGTTTCAAATCGAGACTCTGATGTTTTGAGGAAAACCCAATTTTTTTTCTTTAAATGCCTTTAACTTTTTTATCTTTAAACTTACAGGCCTAAATTTTGGTAAGCGGTTCACCGTTTATAATACAAACCCCCGAACGAAATATTGTCATTTCCGAAGATGTAAACTTTTCCCGAAAGAAAACGCAACATTTTCTGGGATGACCTGCGCCAATATATATATATATATATATATATATATATATATATATATATATATATATATATATATATATATATATATATATATATATATATATATATATATATATATATATATATATATATTGAAACTGACCCTGGATATGGGTTCTAGAGGGCCTAGTTCGCGCTCATTTGAAGAATTTTTTTCTAAATCCATATGTAGGGGTCTTCTTATTAGTGTATTTTTTAGAAAAATTCGCTAAAACAAACACTTATAAAGCCACGAAAAAAGTCTACGACTGTATTAAATATGGAAAGGTTTCAATAAGTTAGTTAATAAGAACAAACAACCAGACATGCTATTCAAATTGAATTCAGCCTTAAAAGTTTTCATCTCCTCTTTATTAGATTATTGTTTATACAAAAACTCCCTAAAAAAATCATCGGAATAACAACAATCTGATGAGATAACGGTAAAGTGAAATGAGACTTAAAAAAAATTGATAAAAAGTGAAGTCACTAACTAGGATTAGAAGTCGTCATATATGACTCAACTATCTGATGTACAGAGTTTAGCCGACTCGGCCCCGGTTGACATGACAGATGTATGCACTAGCAGGTATATGCGCTAGTATGTTATTTGTCTGACGTCTTTACTATTTACACCAAACAATTTTTATTTACAATGGATTTTTTGCTCATATTTTAACGAAATGAAGGAAAATAACTACTTAGATACAGATCTAGGAGCTTGTTAGTCATTTCGTGTTGTCTTTTTCACTCACGTTTGTACTCCTACTATAATTATCTATTTTGACGTTTTAACTTTCTTTTATCAGATTGAATTAATTAAAAATCAATTTACCCCTAACTTTTTCGGTTGCCCTTACTTTGCTATTTCCGTAGATATAGATTTTTTTCGAAAGAAAAAACAAAATTTTCCGGGAAAACCTGGTCCGATTTTCCTGTCTAACAAACTTATCCAAACCATATGCAAAAGGAAGGCATGTAACAAATTTGATCAAAATCTACCCATTTTTTTTTCAGTTGTCGGTGTGATACACATGTATATATATATATATATATATATATATATATATATATATATATATATATATATATATATATATATATATATATATATATATATATATATATATATATATATATATATATATATAGATAGATATATATATACATATATATATATATATATATATATATATATATATATATATATATATATATATATATATATATATATATAGATAGATATATATATACATATATATATATATATATATATATATATATATATATATATATATATATATATATATATATATATATATAGGCTGGCGCATTGAAAACTGTAAATAATTTTTCAACGAGTTGATAAAACTTCCAAAAAAATTAGTGTGCTGAATTCAGAAAAGAAAGAGCTTTCAAATGATGTAACACTCGACACATGTTCCCTATTTAAAATATAAGGGTTGTTGTTATCACCACCCTTAAGGGGTTGATGTGACAAAGTTGAGTTTTATGTCAAAATATGTCCCCCTCAATACTAAAATTGAGGTGTTTCAGAGTTTCTTGAAAAAAAACCTCTCTGGACGCAAAGCGGTCTCTTTCGTTTTCAATGCGCCACCCTATATATATATATATATATATATATATATATATATATATATATATATATATATATATATATATATATATATATATATATATATATATAAATGGAAGCTGATCCTAGATACGGGTTCTAGGGGGCCTAGTTCGCGTTCATTAGAAGAGATTTTTTCAAAATTCAAAAGTCGGGATCTCCTCATTAGTGATTTTCTTTAAGAAAATTCACTAAAAGCAAATGCATACGGCTATAAAGCCACCAATTAATAGAAAGATAATTTCACTTAAATAGAACCCCCACAATTGACGAACTCACAGAAAATTCTCATCAACTACTCGTAAAACCATCTTTGAGTAAGCAAGGAGGTAAATGAATCGTCAGATTTGCATTTGAATACTTAATTAATTCAAATAAGTTTTGAAGAGCGGTCCCGTCAAGTTTGGAGTAATTAATTTCATTACCTCATTACTCTCGTGGCATACCGCCTAAGAAATTTAATTGAATGGCTCAATAAAGTGCGTAAAGGATGTGCGTATGTGCGTGCTTGCGTGAACGAAACGGAAATATGACCATAAACATGTTAACGTCTATGCTTACTTTCGATATCTATTTAGGCGTAGCAAAAGGGCCGCAAAAAGGCTGAAGGCTTTGATGTTGATCTTCTTTTTCAGGTAGGATTGCTTCATCCCTAACCTTTTCGTTTCACTGAATTAAGTAATTACTTTTAACGACTGGCGAATAGGGTAAATGCAAATTACTGTTAAAATATATCTTTTTAAGACTTAGAAAAAAATACACTTTTTCAGCAAAACATAAAATAAATGAAACCCCTTTTGTGACGATAAAACTTTTCAGTCGTTAAATCAGCAAGACATTTTATTTTCACGCAAATGGTACAGGGTGTCCGTCAGAAACTTACACGATAGATATTTTAGGAACCACTCTACATTTTTTCTGAAATTTGGCACATGTAACAAACAGAATGCTGTCTATTTAAGCAAAATATTTTGACAGTTTTTCCACTTTTTAAAACAGAAGTTCCCACAATTTTCGTTATTTAAAATACAATACCCACTATTGTTCCTAAACGTCAAAATGTTTAGGGTTGACATCTTTGGGCGAGTTGAATAAAAAGGATTTTTCTTTCCAAACAAATGTTTATTCCTTGTCCCGACGCGTTTAGATTTCTTAATCGGTCATCCTCAGGGGAATCTAGAATTTACAAAAGGCTTGACAAACAAACTGAATTTTCCGGTAGGTTATTTCTGGGAGGATACAACACAAAGTATAAAAGATATAAAGGAGGTACCAATAACTGACCTCAACATTAAGTCAAAAGTTAAAAAGCTATCTAACTACACAACTACCAAAGATTACAAGTTAACAATAACAGACTACAACATGCAATAAAAGCAAATACAAGTCAAATTTAACCGTAACAAAACGTTAATTTGTCCCGAGATTTAAAAGCTCACAATAAATTTAAAAACTTTTTAAAAAGTCTTAAAAAGCTACCCTCTAGAAGGGTCTTAAGTTAACCAGAAGGTAAAAATTGAAGCAACAGCACACAGCACAAATATTAGCAAGCTATGCAGCTGAATGAAACTGAAATTGGAAACGGATTTTTTATTTATTATGAAAATTGAAAACGTCAAAATGGTCTGTCTACTTGCTTGGCCATTATTAAAAGTCTGGACGCAGCAAGTGCGTTATGGAAGTGAATTTCCATGAAAATGATTTTAATAGCTAATATCTCTCTTTAATGCAAGCAGGCATCGATTTGGTCACCGATATAACCTTCATAGTAGAAACAATATACCATATTTTATCAAAATAACTTGCTTGAAAATCTACAAAAATTTTCGGAAAATAAACTTAAAATTTGAAACATTTAATGAAAATTCGCTACTAAAACGCACTTACTGCGTCTCGATTTTTTTTTACAAACATGCATCATATTTCGATGAAGAATGCAAAAATGCAATAAGGAATGTTCAAAACAAAAGTAGGTATCACCAACAACTTATGGGCCACCCCCTGATTGTCAAAATAATTTTATAATATGCAGCTCAAGACACCCTATAAGTAACGTATACAATTTTTCTCGTATCTTGGATAATAAAAATTATATTGAGATTGTCTGTAGAAATACGTCACCCTGTACATATGTAAACAGAAAGTAAACCGGCTATGGATTCTAGATTCTAGCGGGCCTAGTTTGCGCTCATTTGGAGAAATCTTTTTAGAATTCAAAAGCTGCGGCTTCCTCATTAACGATTTTTTTCTAGGAAAATTAGCTACAAATTAGAGACCGTTAAACCATAAGCTCAACTAAAACTACCGCCAAAGCATAAGATAAAGTGTCTATTTGAAATGAATTTTCTGGAAATATTTTATTAAAATGAAGGGCAATGATGGTTGAAGCTGAAATTTAAGAGGTTGCAGATAACTCTAAATAATCCGTATTTCTTTCAGGCTCTTTGCCCAAAAGTTTTCAATTTTGACGTTTCAAATCGCGACTTTTTACGTTTTGAGAAAATCCCCATTTTTTTTTCTTCAATACCTCTAACTTTTTTGTCTTTAAACTTACAGACCTGAATTTTAGTAAACGGTTCATCCTTTACAATATATATATATATATATATATATATATATATATATATATATATATATATATATATATATATATATATATAATTGAAACTAACCCTGAATATGGGTTCTATGGGGCCTAGTTCTCGCTCATTTGAAAAAAATTTTTCTAAATTTAAAAGTCGGGATCTTCTCGTTAATAATTTTTTTAAAGAAAATTCACTAAAAGAGGCACTTGTGAAGCCAGGGGAAAAGTCTACAACTGTATTAAATATGGAACGGTTTTACTAAGTTAGGGCAAGAAGAAATAACCAGATATGCTATTCAAATTGAATTAAGTCTTAAAAACTCGCTAAAAAAATCATTGGAATAACAGCAATCTGATTAGATAACAGTAAAGTGAAATGAGATTTAATTTTTTATAATAAAAAGTAAAGTCACTAACTAGGATTAGAACTCGTAATGTCGGAGTCGACTATCCGATGTACACGGCTCACCCAACTAGGCTACGCCGCACATACATGTGCAAGCAGCTACCAGGTATATCTTGTAATACATGTTAAGCGTCTAACGTTACTATTTACATAAAACAATTTTCATTTACAATGGAGTTTTTGCTCATATTTTAACGAAATAAACTTAAACACATATCTAGAAACTTGTTGGTCATTTATTGTCGTATTTTTCACTCATCTTCGTAGGTACTCTTACCGTAATTATAAATTTTGACGTTTTAACTTTCTTCAATCAGATATAGTTATTTAAAAATTAATTTACCTCTAACTTTTTTGTCTTTTAACATAGAGATCTAGATTTTGGTAAAAAATTTGGTTGTCATTACTTTGTTATTTATAGAGCTTTAAATTTTTCTAAAAGAAAACCATACATTTTCTGGGAAAACCTGGGCGGAATTTCCTCACTAACGAACTTATCCAAGCCACTTACAAAAGGAAAGTGTGCACCAGATTTGATTAAAATCGGCCCATTCTTTTTTGAGTTATTGGTGCGATACACACACACATATATATATATATATATATATATATATATATATATATATATATATATATATATATATATATATATATATATATATATATATATATATATATATATATAAACATATAAAAATTAAAACTGACCCTGGATATGGACTCTAGGGGCGTAGGTCGCGCTCATTAGTTTTGTTTCAAGAAAATTCACTAAAAAACTATACAGCTGAATGTACAAGGAACACGTTTCATCTGTTACTGTAGGATGGATCCACTGGCGTCAGAGGTGTTACTAACGTGAAGAGAAGCAACTTTTATTGAAAATAAGAACAAATTTTTGTTTTAACTTGCAAAATTGAGCCTAAAAGACGTATCCAGTGAAAACGCACACGAGCAGACCAAACAAGGCGCAGGATCGGCCCCTAAAACGAAACGGAAATGACAACTGACATATGACAGAAGTGACATGTCGGCCCGAAAATGTATATACATAAACTAAATGACAGGTCTGGAAAGCACAGAGCAGACCATCTCATAGACTTGCGTATTGCTATTATGGTCTACTAAAATGTGGTGTGGAATGGTGATTTATTAGTTGACTATATAAAGACGAGAAATTCGTAATGTTTGTATTGGAAACATTTAGTACATTTCTGTTAGAACAACTGATATATTTATAAATCTCCATTTCTTCAACAACAAACTGTTCCATACCAAAATTGGAAGGATGCAGGATTTTTGCGTCGTTTTCTTTGTTGAAAGGGTGGCCTGACTCCCTCAAGTGATAACCAAAAGGTGAAGTGTTGTTGTTGGGGTGATTTCTGCTCCAAAGGTGTTCAGTGATCCTCAAATTCAACGCTCTCCCCGTTCTGTCGACGTCGACTGTGTTGCAGTTAGGTTCGCCACATTGTCAACAATACACACCGGACCTCTTCAAAAATGGAACACTGTCTTTATTGTGGATAAACAAATTTTTTACGGTGTGAGTGGATCTGAACAAAACCTTGTCATTGTCTCTCTTAAGTGCTCTAGTGACAGCCACAAAAAGTAAATGGAAAATATGAAAGTATCTCTTGTTGTTCCGGAAGTAAACTGGAACTTATTACCCTTAACAACTGATGATTTTTTTGTCGATCAACTTGTGCACCAGCCTCAAGGGATATTAATTATTGGCAGCTAACTGTTTGATAAGATTTAGCTCTTTTTCGAAATATACCCTACGCAACGGGATTCTAAACAATCTATCGATCAAGAATCTGATAAAAGCCATCTTATGTGATATGTGATGACAAGACCTATACAGGATAAGGTGGTCGGTCTGAGCAGGTTTTCTGTAGATATTTAACTCTATGGAGGTACCTCTTATCTGCAGCTTGAGTTTAAACAAGTTAATTGACGACTCTACTTCTAGCTCCACTGTGAAATTAATGTTGACATGTATGTTGTTCAGCCAGCTCAGGGACTCATGGAGCAGCTTCATGGTGCCAGACCAAACCACCAGAATGCCGTCCACATAACGAGTCCAAGAAGTAATGAAATTAAAATACGGATTGAAACCCTGAAGTGTAGTTCCTTCTCAAAGAAACTCATAAAGATTTCCGCGCAAAGGGGATATCCCATGGGGAGACCACTCTTTTGTATATAGATTTTATTATCGAATTTGAAGAATTTTTGTGACAAGCAAACTTTTACCAATAAGTGAAGAGCCTCTTGAACTTCTCTGCTTAGGGATAAATTATTGAGTAGATCTTTTAATAACAACAGCGGAACGCTCGTGAAAAGATTGGGCACATCGAATGAAACTAGAACTCTGTGGCCTTTCTAAAATTCACAAAGAAGTTTTCATTAACCGTCCACTAGTTTCTTTCATGGATTGTTTGTCATATAAGCTATAAGATTTCTAAGTTCTTATCGTCCATGCTGACGTCTGCCACTGCGCTCCAGTTGTCATATTCTATTAAGAACTCTTCCGAACTGGTTGATCGCTTGGGTAGGGTTCCAATGGGAGAAAATACAGTTCATGTAGGATCTAAGGCAGGCAGTGCCATAATATCCAATGGAGAATAGCGCAAAGTGTCATCTCTGGTTCAACAGCAACAAGAGCAACTTCCACGCACACACAGTACATCAAGAATGAAGCTGTGGGAAGAAACCTAGTGATCGAAAGCAACTACTCCCCTGGCTGATAACACAACGGACATTAAATTACATCCTACCGCAAGTGCGGCAGGACTGAAGTGATGGCAGCTAGAGAGCAATGTATAAAGTGAGACGTACGCTTTTTTGGCTAAAGCGAATTCCCTGATTAAATCTAAAAGCATACGAGCTAAACGTAGCAACTTCTGAGGAGCAACGTCGTAAATAATATCAGTAGAAAAAAGAAAAGTTTTTAACTGTTTTTTCTGCAATTCAAAAATTAGCCGCTCGTAGATTGATTGACAAATTGTGGCAGAGTTGTTCGCAAAGGATCACGCATATAAGCTAGGAGGAAAGTTTTCTATTAAGTGGTCCCGTTTCGCCTTGATTTTGTTAATACCCCATTATAATTTGTAGCAAAATTAATTTGATTTACAGGATTACGAAAGATATCTGTATCTTCATTTTTATGATATTATACCATTATTTTATATAGTCAAAAAAATCACACAATTTGATTTCTAATTACCGTAAAGTTATTAAGATAAGAAAAATATTTAATTGCGGTCTAAAAAATTTAAATAAATCGCTTAGACTACAACCTCTTCTTTATAATTACCGCTACTATATTGCGTCACAGCTAAGTGGCTATTAACTTCCTTAAACTTTGAACTTTAATTTTTTCCATCAAGTGTCATAGTCGGAGCTGCTAACACCAATTTATGCGATATAAATAACATCGCACACACTTTGAACCCTTTTCCAACTAATAAATGAGATCTGGTTGATTTATACTCATGTAATTAAAATAGGTCATTTTCCGGTATCTATTTTGAATCCTCTCATCGATAGAATTTTTACATAGTGGTGATATCTCTGCCCTGGTATGTAATTTATTGATTATTGTTGCCCTCACTTGGTTAAACCGTTCCTTACTAAATACAGATGTAGAGACTTTTTCTCTGTCTTCACATGTTTTCTCCTCTGCAACTGAGTTAAATCATTACGTTAAAGTATACAGACTTCAATAAAAACCGGACACCCAGTATAAATGAGTAAAGCTTGGAACCTGTGATTAGCACTGATAAGTACAATTTAGAGAACCCAATTAATCACAATACAGTTTTTAGACCTGAAGACCGTTTCGCGGGGGATAAATAAACTGTTTAGTAGTCACTGTTTATTTATCACTCTAATGACGCTAATTTTGTTAGCAAAACGATCGTCAGGTCTAAGATTTGTTTTGTGATGAATCGGATGCTCCAATTTGTACCTATCACCCAGTAAGAGTCGAAGGAAACTTTTTAAACTATACTCTGTTTTTTCTGTGATAAGAAATGATAATAATATGGACAAAAACAAGTATACACATATAGTGAATTTTTATTTTTAAAAAATCACTAATAGAGGTATCGATAGTGAGACTGTAAAAAAATTTTCAAATGAGCGCCAACTAGGACCCCTAGAACCCATATCCTGGGTCAGTTTCAATTTTTTTAGTTTATATATATATATATATATATATATATATATATATATATATATATATATATATATATATATATATATATATATATATATACATATATATACATATATACATATATATATATACATATATATATATATATATATATATATATATATATATATATATATATATATATATATATATATATATATATGTGTATCCATCCGATAACTCAAAAAATAATTACCAGATTTCGATGAAACTCGATAAGGGCCTTTCTTTTATTAATGGCATGGACAAGTTCGTTAGCCAGGAAAATCTAACAAGGTTTTCCGGGAAAATTTTGAGTTTTAAAAAAAAAAAATTTTCTCCAAAAATTACAAAGATGTTTTAATGAAAGTCACTACATATATTGCCTAGGAAGAGACCTTACTATGTACCAAAATTTAACTTTCTAGGTTTATAGCAAATTAAGTTATTCAAATTTTGAGTTTTCTGCGGCAATTAATTAATTTTTGCACCTTTGCCCGCACCACGGTTGCATGAATACGACACCCTGCACCAGACTTCCCAATTAAGAAGCTGGAAAAAAATACATACCTTGGATGAAACTCTCTCGCAGGGCTGCAACTAAATTCATTTGTTGCATTTACCGGTCACCTTATGGCAACAGCTTTGTCCAGCTTTTCGACTACCTTTCTGAAAAAACTGACCATCTGATTTCTGAATATCCATCATTCGAGGTCACTATTCTTGGTGACTTTAATGTCTATAATAAGGAATGGCTAGGATCTTCCAAAACCGATCTACAAGGGAGAGCAGCGGAGGCCTTTGCAGTGAGGAATACTTTAGCCAATATGGTTCAGCAACCTACTTACTTTCCTCGCATCCCAACACACAGCTCAAATCCCTTGGATCTCCTTCTTACTACAAAACCTGAAACTGGAAGACCCTCAATTCGAGGGCAACAACCAAATGATGCTGCAAATGTGCACTGGTTGCCTGTTGTGACCCGTGTATTTTTGCTTCTTCATCCAGAGTGTTCCCATCATCACCTGGCTATACCGTACTGATGATCGCTAATAAGCTTGAAACACGTGTTTGCGGTTTTTTTCCTTGCGGCCTTGCCCTTAACCTTTATTATATATATATATATATATATATATATATATATATATATATATATATATATATATATATATATATATATATATATATATATATATATATATATATAAATATATAAATTGAAATTGATCTCAAATATGAGTTCTAGGGCCGCTAGTCGCTTATTGTAAGAAATTTTTTAAAATTCAAAGCGAGGATCTACTCATTAGTAAAATTTTTTTAAAGAAAACTCAGTAAAACTATTTCTGATTTCAAAAGTTGTGGTTTTCTCATTAGAGAATCTTTTATACAAACGTCCGCTAAAGAGTTAGTCTCAAAAAGTGTTATATTATTGTAAATATTTACAAAAAATTAGTCTTTAGTTTATTAATGACTGATTAGTTGTCATCTAAGACTGGTTTAAAACGCTTTAACGAACTTTTTTTAAGCACCTTCTTGAAATCTTTGCCACAGAATTATCACTAATTGAGTGGTGAACGTGTCGCCACCTAGTTACGAAACCAAGTAGTATATTGTCACGCCAGCTCCAAATAACACGAAGTGTTAAAAAAAATAGAGACTGTATACAGCCAACTAACAATTTAGCAAATTGTCAGCCCTGGCCCATTTCTACCATAATGTAGGGACAAAGAAATCATTATTACGTCTATGTTTTCACAAAATTAAGTACATATTTCCATATTTAGTAGTATTTTGTGCGATGGGGTTGTTGTGAGAATGCATCTAGCCTTACACAGAATTATCAATTAACGATCAACATAGAAAGGGTTGAAAGCGACATCATCTATCAAAATAAAGTACTTGGAATGAATCCAATCATCCAGGAAGTGCTCTTTGTGATATTTACCAATTATTTTCAACTTAAATCAACCCGATAATGATACTTATTTCACGCAAGTCTATTAGTCTGCTATTGACATAAACGATGCATCCAGAAAATCCGGGATCATTAAATTCCACTTTGCTCTATATTACAGCTAAAATTACTTTCTGGTAAAGCAAGCATCGATCTTAGTGTAAGTAGTTGTCGGAACTAGTCAACGTGTTTGGAGCTTGAACTCAAAGGTCTTTATAAAATTCTGCGTGGCATAAGCTAACCCGCAGCTGAAAGCGCTGGTAGTTCGCGTTAGAACAAACTTAAGTAACTGTGTTTGAAACTTTCGTAGATAAACTCTTAACATTTTTGTTAGGATGAGTCACTTCATGCACGTAATGTTGCTGGAACTAGCTTGGAGACCTTTTACTTTTTTTCATCGTTGTATATTAAAATTAAAATGCGGTAATATTCTAAATTTTCTCCTGGCGGCTTCGCTCCACAGTTGATAAGGTTTACCGTATTTGTTATCACAAAATGAAGTTTCGGATGCACACCTTGGGATACTGAAATACAGGGTAATACACTAAAGCGCACCAACTTCCAGTACCCAGTAAAAGCAATAAAAATATTGTTAGTAAAAAAATAGTGTACTTTTTGAACGGTGTCTCACAAGGGGTCTGTAGAGCATTTTGAAGAAAGCCGATTTGCAGCTAACTTTTTCGACAAAAAATAATCCATGAAATTTGTTAGGTAATACGAAAGATAAAGATAAAAACACTGAAATGTCAGGTGTCTATGAGATAGGTTGTAAAGATTGTAATAGGTTGAGAAGTCTAAGAGAAGCATTGGGACTAGATTTCGTGTACATATGTTACAGTTGTATACAGTAGTGTAGACAAATCATGCATGACACAACATATTTGGGATCATAACCACCACTTTGATCAGGTAAATCTGAAACTTATCAAAAATGTTAGACGGCAAGCAGAGCTGGATGCGTACGAAAGTATTTCTATTTCTAGGGCAATAAGAACAAAACTTCCTTACACCGAGCCCCGCCACTGATTTGTAGTACTCTCTTTGATGTAGATAAACATTCCAAAACCTGTCAGGTAAAGTGATAAATGAAGTTAAAAACTCGTCCGGCAATTAAAATACAATACCCAGAAAAGTTGCCTGCGATCTAATCTCCCTCTTGGTATCGTTTTTCACCTACAATTCTGTATAAAAGGTTATGTTAGAAGTAAGTAGTTAGAATTTTTCATCCTCTAATGACGCTAACTTTGTTAGTGAAACGATTGTCAAGTCTTTAAAAATATGTATTGTGGTGATTTTGGTCCTCCAAATATACTTATCGGTGCTCATCACACGTTACAATCTTCACTTAGCGAATTATATCGTTTGGCAGATGAATATTCTCAAGTTGTTTAGCATAGTTTTCAAGAAATATTGGTTCTGCCGTGCCTATGGCAGCTGATAAAATTATTTGCTATGCAATAGTTTGTACTCTTTGTATTTGGCTATTTAATAAGTTACTTTATTACTGTATGGTGCCAGCCATTAAAGTTTTCTCATTAACTCTGACAGCTTTGTGGAACCTATACTTTTGTTTTCCAGGAATCTAAATTTCTCTGAAAAAATCCACGGGGTTTATCGACACATATTTTGTGAAGAGATCCTCAATGTCACTTCAGTTTAATACTACCTACAGGCAGAATGTTGAGGCAAATAACGCACTGAGATTCTCCCTGCCACTGCTAATTCTCTAATGCTTGTAAACCCGAAGTTCAAGTACTCATATTTAAATTCAACAATCGACTTTTACCGTTTATGAGATCTCCATACAGGAGCGGCTCCTCAATAAGTGCGCTCGTGCGCGCGCAATGCCGCCTGCCGGGGAAAAATAATATTTTTGCTATGCTATATTTTAATAAATGTTTATTTACTTTTTACCTCCTGCATTCTACAAACAAAATTAGTATATTGAGGATTGCATGGTCGGCAGCCATTAATACAGAATCAGAAGAAGTATATTGTGTTAATGGTTGCCGACGTTATATACATCCATATAATATAATATGCATCTGTACATCACTGAGTCGCGCGTCGGTGTGTATTATTCGGCGCTCTAGCGAAATGGGAAATTTCAACGCGAAATGATCGACTATCTTCGTCAAAAACGACCGAATAAGCAATCCAGTTTTGCAGGGCGTCTGTAGTAATTTTCGTGGTAGTGTAGTGCGTCGCGGCGGATTGATTTTAATTAGATAATTTCGTTGTTGTTTACATGTTCTAACAAGACAATTATTATTATTATGATGGCTACTACTTCGGGTTGCTTAATAAGTGGACAAAGTAATTGTGATACTGTGATTAATTTAGTGAATAATATTTTAGGGGTTAACTTTTCACAGTTAGACTTAAATTCTAAGATAAAGATTAAAAGTTTAGGACGACCTACACCAGATTTAAAGTTTAGCCAAATTTGTATGAAAAAAAGGTGGGTCTTTCACTCGACATTTTGCTAGAAGTATATATTATGATCTCAACGAATAGATATGTCGATGCAATGTAAGGAATTCTTTTTTTTTCATGCTTGTTATTGTATACTCCAAGCATGGACAAGAATTGGAGCCGTGTAGGTGTAACCAACATAAATCATTTACAAGAAAAAATAAAAAAGCATGAAAATTGGAAGGCTCATTTGCAAGCTTATATAGAACTTGCATTACTGGGACAAGTTAACATTGCTCAATAGTTATCTGCCACATATCGACAACAGATCGCCGAACATAATGGAACAGTGAAAAAAAATAGACATATTTTGAGAAGGATTATAACGTGGGTCAAATTCTGTGACGTTTTTGAACTGGCACTCCGAGGACACGACGAAACAGGCGAATCATTAAATCGTGGAATTTTTAAAGAACTGATAAACTACAGTGCCGAATTAGACATTGTGTTGAAGGAAAATTTGGTCACGTTATCAGATTTTAAAGGAACTTCGAAAACTAATCAAAAAGACATTTTGGACTGCATGTTAACTGTGTGTCAAAATGAAATTTTGAGAGAAGTGGAACAATCTATGTTTTTGGCAATTCAGTGTGATGAAACAACTGATGTAAGTAATCATTGCCAAATGGTAATAATATTGCGATATGTCAACTGGCATGTTATACGCGAGAGGTTTGGAGTTTTTTACGAATAACCGATAAAACAGCCGCTGGTCTGGTAACAAGCATTCACAAAGAAATTGTTCCAATAATTAATAATCCGAATAAATTTATAGCCCAGGCATATGACGGTGCGAATGTAATTAGTGGATCTCTTGGTGATGTTCAGATAAAAATGAGTGAAAAATATCCATATGCATATTTTGTTTACTGCTATGCACGCCAGTTAAATCTAATAATGTAAAAAGCTGCCACTCAAAATCAGCTGGTGCGAATTTTTTTCTCGGACTTGTCCGGATTTCCGTCTTTCTTTTCTAATTCATCTCATAGAAGTGATATCCTGGAAGAAATTGTTAAAGTCAGATTACCGCGTGTTGCGCCCACTCGATGGAATTTCAACATAAAGTTAGTTAATGTTAGTTATGAAAACAAGAAAAATCTTATACTTTGTTTTCAAGAAATTGCTGAAAGAATTGAGAATACAATCGCTAGTAGGGAAGCAATTGGTTTAAAGAACTCTGGAGGATTCAAAACTTATGTTCTGGTTGACTATTTTTCATAAGATTTTTCCTCACGTTGACATACTATATAATCAATTTCAGTCTAGACAAGTTGACGGCATTCAACTACAAAAAGCTATTTCAAATTTTGAGACGTCCATTTTACGTATTCGTAATAATAACAGTGAAGCAGTCGAACAAGAATGGCACAACGAACAGAAGTCCAAAAGCTGTAGGTCAGGCGGTAGTGACAGAAATAGTGTATCCGCAAAAGAAGTTTGTGATGTTATATTAAAGCAAATGAAAAATAGACTTTCCTACAGGGGTCATTTGGCAGCAAATACCCTTCTTGCAAACGATTTATACACTTCCTATAGTACGAATTTCCCAACTCAAATTTTTAAGACTATTACCAAGATGTATCCAATGCTTGTAGCAGAACGATTAAAGACTGAATTGGAAATTATTTATTCTAGAGACGATTTTAAACAAATACATGAGGCTACGCGTACACTGGAATTTAAATTAAAAAATGAATTAGGGAACATATTCTCCGAGCTTGTTAAACTTCGTAAAATTATTTTTACCACACCAATGAATACCGCTGAAGCTGAAGGTTGCTCTTCCACTTTAGAACGAGTAAAGACCTTCCTTAGAAATTCTATGTCGAATGATCGACTTAATGCGGTAGTAATGTTGGCAATAAACAGGGACTTTGTATTTGAAATACCGAACTTTGACGAAAGAGTTTTAGAACAGTTTGTGGCTATCAAAAGTAGACGTATGGATTTTTCCTTCAGGGAATAAATATACGTCTGTTATGTTATAACTTATAAACTAAAGTGAATGCTGAGTGTTGACAGAATTGTGATTTGTGTTTTGTGTTAGTAATTATCAAAGGAAAGGACTTTTTAACCACTATAACTAACTAGAGGAAAACTCGGTAGTTATTAATTACTAACTTTAGTAAGTAGGTTCCTTTTAATACATTTTCGGGGAAAAAGCGATTTTTTTTAAATTTACTAATGAGGAGATCTGTGTTTATATATATATATATATATATATATATATATATATATATATATATATATATATATATATATATATATATATATATATATATATATATATATATATATATATATATATATATATATATATATATATATATATATATATATATATATATATATATATATATATATATATATATATATCTACCCGACCGATAACTTAATAAATAATGGACCAATCTTTATCAAATTTAGAGAGTACCTTCCGTTTGCAAGTGGCTTCGATAAGTTTGTTAGCCAGGAAAATCGGACTAGGAGTTTCCGAAAAATTTTGTGTTTCCTTTCTAAAAAAATTTATATCTCCGGAAATAACAAAGTAAGGCCAACCAAGTTCGGTACGCGTGTTTCCACTATAAATAGTGAACTCTGTATCAAAATTTAGGTCTCTAGCTTTAAAGACAAAAAAAGTTATAGGCAGGTGAAGCAACAAATTTTGGTGTTTTTCTCAAAACGTCAAACTCTTAAACGTCAAAATTGGCAATGTTTAGGCAAAGAACGTGAAACAAATACGGATTTTGATAAGAAAATGTTGCAAGAATAGTGTTCTGCATAGCCTCAAGTTTCAGATTCAACCGTAATTGCCCTTCATTTTACTAAAATGTTTATTGAAAATTTATTTCAAATATACCCTTTCTCTGATGCTTTGGCTGTCGGTTTAGTTAAGTTGATACTTTCGCTGTAGGTCTAGTGAAGTATGGTTTAGCGGTCTATAATTTTTTTAGCTAATTTTCGTAGAACAAATTCGTCAATGCATTTTTGCATTTTTTATTGAAATTTGATGCGTTTGTAAGAAAAAAATCTGGACGCAGTAAGTGCGTTTTTGTAGCGAATTTTCGGTTTTTGCAGTTTAGCTCCCGAACTGTTTTCAGAAACCTGCCTAGCACCCCCCCCCCCCCTCATACACAAACCCCAAGAAAAATTTCTTGTTAAAAATCCCCACGACAAAGCAGCCACCCCCCAACCCCACACCCCTGACGCAAGTGGAATGGGCGGGGGGGGGCTTGTTCTGCTTCGTCGTAGGCATTTTCCTTCCCCTCGCGTGTGCATACAACCACCCTCGTTGCATAAACAACAAGAAAATCTTCTTGTTCATACCCCCCAAGGAAGTTACGTGACCTAGGGCAAATAGGGGTGCTGTGCGAGGTAGGCAGAGTTTAATGGGGATATGGCTTCAAATAGACAGCTTTCAAGCAGTTTTCTTCGCATTTTCTGCTCATATATCCTTTTTACTACCTACCCCGCCCAGCACCCCTATTCACTCCCAGTCCCGTAACTTCCTTTGGGGGAGGGGGGTGGGTTTGTGAACAAGAAATTTTTCTTGTGGTTTGTGCATCCAGGTGGGGTCCTAGAAATGTTCCTGAAAAAATTGTTTTGAAAAGCGTTCGGGAGCTAATCTGCAAATTTACCAAATTTTCATTAAATCCTTCAAATTTCAATAACTCAATTTACTATTAACGTAAGATTTGTTGGTTAGGAAACCAACATTTAAGTTTATTTTCGGAAAATTTTGTATATTTTCACACCATAAGTAATTTTAATAAAATATAGTACATTGTTTCTACTACATAGGCAATACCGATAATCAGATTGATGCCTGCTCGCATTTGCTACTAAAACATTTTTTATGGAAATTCACTTCGATAACACACTTGCTGCATCCAGACTTCCGAAAAATGTTTATATATTTTCAAGCAATAAAGTTATTTCGATGAAATATGGTACATTGTTTCTACTATATAGGCAACCAAGTTTGATGCATGCTTTCATCAAAGAAATACATTTGCTATTAAAAATATAAAATAAAAAAATTCGCTACCATAACGCACTTGCTGCGTCCAGATTTTTTTTTTCTTGCGCACCTCCAATGCATTAAGGCACGAGCACTGTCTTCATAGTAAGCAAGCCTAAGTGGGACACTTAGTATAGTAAACCCCTAGAACTTTTTTAGGACTGTTCTATTTAATTTTAATTAATTTAATAACATTAATCATTAAAGAGACGCAAACAAAAATAGAATGGTCACAAATTCATTTTACAACACCTACGTTAAGGTAGCTTTAATACCATGGACCGAAAACTGAAATAAAAATTTATTCCTAGCTTATCTGCCAAAAGGTAAATTGAAAATAAAAAATATGATTACTACCAACGAAAGGACAGTTTCTCACACAAAGAAGAAGGCACTGAAACATAATCCGCGTTATTCCCTCTCTGATTGAACTAAAACGTTTTTCTGATTGATTCGATTCAGATGGATAAACGTGTAGCTATTTATAAGCTAAGAAAAAAAGCTAATATATCACACGCAGTATTTACTTTCAAATTTCTAACGATTTCCTTTTACTTGGTAAAGTAAAGGGATTTAACCAATGAAGGTAAGTGTTTTTTTAACTTGTTTTGGCCTCGAGCAAAGCTCTTTTAGCCACGGTCACTCCAGGTCAACAACTAGTGCTTCAGCTCCCTACTATAATACGATGTTTTACAATACAAAAATAAACAAACAAAAGGGATTCTCTCTGCTATCATCTACCAAGCTCAGCAAACAAACCCTCAAATTTCCTTTAATTCATATAAACCAATAATTTACGAAGAGAGACTATGCCCATCACACTTTACATTTTGTTTTTGTGGGTAAGGTGTATGTGTTTAAGTCTTCTTAACTAGGACTATAATTAAGGAAAAAAGACATGGGATCACAAACTTCACGCCTAGTGGTCCACCAAGGCGACTTTATTTAAAACAAACTAGACTAAACCACAGTAAAGATGGGTTAGACACAGGGACAGACAAAAGGAAACTATAACTATATGACTATTAACAAACATGTCAATTGCTTCAACAAAATTACTTTAAAAAACAAAACAAAATTTGGTCTCTTTTTAAGTTGAGCTAAATTACCTCATGTAATTTATTACATTTAATAAAGTTCAAAAGTATATCCAACATTTCTTTTTCAACATAAAACGCTACATGCAACAAATATGCTATATTCAATGGTAGTGAAACTCCTTGATCAAGACATTTTTCAACCAGATTGTTACATGAGTGGATGTGTTTTTACAATTAAAAAAGATATGATTAATATCACACACACTTGTTCCATCACAACTACACAGTGGATTGTCTGCCAACCCCATTTTAAATAGTTGCTTTTTGGTGGTATCATGCCCTACGATGATTCTACCAAGTGTTATGTATATTACTCTGTTACTAGCGACTATTTCTGAGATCGATTTAGAAGGCAAGGTGGGAAATATTTGCTGAAATTTACTTTTTACTGTGGCTTGTTGTTTGCTCCATTGGTCTGACCATTCTTTCCTCATGTGGTAACAGTGTTGATATTAACAAAATAAGTTTACTTATTTTAAAAATCAATACGAAGAAAGCAAACGTAAAGTTAATCAGTCGATATTCTAATGGGATATAACGCTAAAGAGTCGATAGTTGTAACGGTCCTGTTTTGTTCATTACCGTAACTATCTTACTGACAACGATAATCTCAAAGGAAGCTTAGAAAAGAAAAGGTGACTTTATTACTGAACAACAGTTCAAGTTTTGTTTTGAAAAGATTTGTTGAAAACTTGCTATTGAAAATTACCACCGTAGCGCTCCTACTGCCTTTCATTTAAATCAAGTATTAAAATACCAACAGATGAAATATTTGCTAAGCTGTTTGTAAACTGGAAATTTAGGAGCAGGAGAATATCTTTGCAGAGATGAATACGTACCGAAATAAAAGACTCCGCAATGACGCGATAACGTGAGCTAAAGTTTTAGAAACTAGAGGTGGAAATATTAACAAAGATACCGAGAGTCGTAAAGTCGGAAATTTATGAGACAAGTTGGCAACTGAAAGAAATGCCGACAAAGCGAACGCTGCCGTTAAGCAATAAAGTATATTTGACAGGTACTGGTCGAAAGGAACCGTTGGGACTGCAAGGCCTCGACGGAGTCTCTGCGGAAACTGGCGTAAAACACATGCATCACTGCATCCCTCTCATATACATGGAGGTAGATTGGTAACTAAAGGACAGAAATAATATCGCCAGCAGAGACGTCGACGCAGCGAACAAACCCAGCCGGTTACTTAAGCGCGTGCAATGCCTGGATCTCTCTCGGTTGGTCAATAGACACGACTGGAGCAAGAACTGCTGTACCTCTCGGTTTAAGTACGTCACAGCGATGTCCAGGAAAGTTTTCTATCGGGCAAGAAAGTTAAACGTAGCTTCCGCAGGGCATGTACGCCTAGTATAATTATCGTGCAAGTGCTGCAAATAATTTGAGTTTGGTTTAGTGATTGTAACATCTCGTTTAAAAGGAAAATGGATTGAACAGTGAGTCTTTAATAAATCTTTTAATGCAGCGGCAAGTTGTTGACGGTAAATTATTTGTTGTAATTGCAAGATTCAAGTAAACGATTTCGAGTTTTCAATTTCAGTCTCCGACTCAAGTGTACCTTTATGTCCGATTTTTCCGTATACGGTTCAAATATTCCTTTGATATCCGAGTTGACCGTTAAAATACAGTTTGGCTGTTCATATTCAAGTTTAAGTTTCAACCCAGTGCCTCCCTAGCCTCTTGAATTTACATTGCACGTGCACTCTCTTCCTGTCTTCACCTCTACAAGCGTTTTCTACCAGTTACTGACTCATCTCTTGGGGAATTAAGCGCCTATTGTAAGCGCTAAATGCTGATGCTATCCTGTGCAGTTTATGCGTTCAGTTAGCAGGCAAATCAACACCTGTAAGGCCTCAGGTGAAGGCCTAGATCAGCTGGTAAACTTTTGGAAGTGCTAGGGCACTACATGTGAGTCCTTTTCAACTTTTTGAGTGATTTTTAAGACAAACTTTCCTAAATCATTTAAATTGCTCATGTGATTGCAACATAAATTTTAAGTCAGTCAAAATTAAAATATTAGTCAGTGAGATTGATCGTTATATATAAATGTAGTTTGTATTTTCCTTTGGTATGTTGTCAAATATCTAAATTAGGAATATTAGTATGATAATTAATTAACATTTTGCTCACGAACCTTTCAAACCTTTAAATATGTTTTAGAGTGGTAAAAAAATAGCTTACAACCTTTCATTTAAATTGTGGTAAACCATTAATAAATTTTACAATATCTGAGCTTATCTCACAAACTTCTAAGAAAACACAAGAGAGAATTTAACTAGAAATTACCTAACAAATCAAAATTGAGAGGTAGGTTTATTAGAAAAACTTTTAGCGTTACATTTAATGTTCATTTTGCTTCTTGGTAATGTGCAACATATATTTGATTTACCACGAGTCTTGATTAAAATAACTCCAATTATTAATTAATATCAATAAATTTAAATATTTGTGGAGAACCTCGGTGGTTAAGGGGTAAGAAAGTGTGCCTCTGAACCAAAGGGTACTGGGTTCGATCCCAGTGTACTCCTTTCTCTTTTTCAATACAAACTGTAACATTGACATTAACTGAGGTTCTGGCATTGTATCTGAGCAAGTTTAATGCACGTTCCGCTTTTCGGAGCGAGCGTAAAGCCGTCGGTCCCATGTCCATGCAATGTTGGGCACGTTAGAGATCCCTACCCTCCTTACATAAAAGCTGGTGTTCGGCAAAATTTCCAGGATAGTGTGGTGAAACTGCTCCCTGGCGTCGGTGATTGGCGATAGTCGCGGAAATAGGCCGAGGTTAAAGAAACAGAACACACACAACACACACAAATATTTGTGTTTTTAATATCTGTTTTGATTGAATAATTGATTCCTTATTTTACATTTCTCAATTCTGGTGGTGCTGCAGCTGGGAATTCTTTATATCTATTATCTAGATCTCTTCAAACTAAGTAACGTAGTGCCGGAGTTTTGACTCAAAGGTCTCATACATTCAGGACTTTGGGCAGAACAAAACTAAAGCTGAGTAAGTATTTGATCTTCTTTTCATATTCAAACCAAACAGTGTATTCTTTATCTCACAAAAATAATAAATCCTGTAAGACAAGTGCAAATAAGTTGAGGTTTGGGAGGTGATTATGGCATCAGTATTGACCGGATTTAGAGCCAAGTGAAATCTGTAACGCGATATAAATCGCGGACAAATATCAAATAAATACACTCGGGTTTTAGGCTTAAATTAGCACACAGTTAAAACGCTTACGTACCTTGGAGGTATTATTATGGGTGTTGGTAAATGTGGCAAATAATTGAGAACGAGAATCGTGACAGCAGAGCCAATATGTGATAGACAGAATAGCTTCCTTTTATAAGATATTTTAACAGAAATCTAATAAAGAGATTCAGTAAGTAACATAGGCGAAACATCGTGTACCGTACTTAGATCTAGACAGGCACGTAAAAAATTAGGACAAGCAGCATTTTCAAAAAATTGAAGCTTATTGACAAAAAATGTAACAGTAGCTAGCTAGAGGACTAAAATGAGTCTAGAAGTTAAAGGGAAAAAAACTTACCACGAGACATTAAAAAATTCTGGACACAACAAGTGCCTTATAGTAGTGAATTTTCATAAAAATGCTTTTAATTTTTTTTTTTTTTCAACAACACACCACGAGGGCTTACAGCCTAAATACTATCGTACCGTGGGTGTCGACAAGGAGGAAAGAGGCAACCTGTTAATTCTGGACTTGAAGGTTTGGAGGTTCGGGGGAGAAGGAAAAACATGTGCCGGCAAGGAATTCCACAACTTGGAAGTCCTCGGGACAAAAGAGCTGGCATAACGAGATGTTCTATGTCTGGTGACCTGGACAGTAAAATGGTGCATTTGCTCTGTTCCCCTGGTAGATCTGTTGGGGGCAGCAGGTGGAGGAACTATTGAAGAAAGCTCCTCTGAGCAGTGCCCATGCACATATCTATAAAAGAGAGAGAGAGAGAGGTCACCAACAGCACGTCGGTAGGCAAGGGATGGCAGCCTTTGGGTAAGGGTAGGGTCACCGATGAGACGTATAGCTCTCTTTTAAATGGAGTCCAGGATAGTGAGTGTAGAAGCTGCAGCAGCACCCCAGATGTGGGAGCAGTATTCGAGGTTTGGTCTTATTTGTGAAGTATATAAAGTATAGAGATTAGCTGGTGAAAAATATTTGCGAGACCGGAAGAGGAAACCTAATTTCTTAGCAGCCGCTTCTGCAATTGATGTGACATGTTGGTGCCAATTGAGATTTCGATCCACAGAGATGCCAACAAGTGAAAAGGACTCTTTACTTTGAATAACTTGGTTGTTTATTGTGATGGGTCTAGGGCTGGTGTATCTCTTATGAGAAAAAAGGCAAGACTGTGATTTGGTCGGGTTGAATTGTACAAGATTTCTACTTCCCCAGTCTAATATTTTTTGGAGATCCGCGGAGATAGAACCCTCCATGAGTCTGCGATCCTCATCTAGTTGGGCTAAAGAGACAGGCTTAGTGTATTGTATATTGGAGTGGAGGGTGCTGTCGTCCGCGTAACTGTGAACTGGGTTGGATGTGCTAGAGAGGAGGTCATTGATGTGGAGAAGAAACAAAGTAGGGGCTAAAGCTGAACCTTGAGGAACTCCTGCATTAATTGGATACAGTTTAGAGGAATGGCCATCCAAGACAACAGAAATGCTCTGGTTGGAGAGGAAATTTGCAGTCCACGTACAGAGTTTTGGTGGTAGGCCATAAGCCGGTAGTTTATTAAGTAGCGCTGCGTGCCAGACCTGGTCGAATACTTTGGATATGTCTAGAGCGACAATCTGGGATTCACCGTGTAGTTCCATAGACTTGTTCCAAGAATGGGTGACAAAGGAAAGGAGGTCGGCAGTTGATCTGCGCTGACGGAAACCATACTGCCTGTCGTGGATTAGACTGTGTTTTTCAAGAAATTTTAGTAATTCGGTGTTTATATACTTTTCCATCACTTTAGAGATGGCTGAAAGGAGTGAAATTGGCCTGTAGTTGCTAGGAAGCGCTTTCGATCCTTTCTTGGGGACGGGTTGTACTCGATCAGTTTTCCAGTTACTAGGGAATATGCCTCTATTGTAAGATGTCTGAAGCAGACGAGTCAGGACAGGAGCAAGTTCTGGTGCGCATTTTTTCAGAAAAATTGCTGGGATCTCGTCAAGGCCTGAGGCTTTCCTGGTATTAAGAGAAGAGAGCATCTTTCGTACCTTTCTAGTTTTGAAAATGATATCCGTCATTTTATGTGTGACATTGGGGACTGTTGGTGGTTGAACATTCGGAGGTGCGTTGAGAGTAGAACTGCCGGCGAACAACGAGGCAAAAAGTTCAGCCTTGCCCAGGGCGGTAGAAACAATTTCATCCCCTGAGACAAGAGGTGGGAACATGCTCTTGCAGAAATTATTCCCAATAGATTTAGCAAGAGTCCAGAAGGGTTTACTGCCGCTGTAGCTTAAGCGGACTTTGTTTTTGATGTGGTTATTAAACGAGTTTTTTGCCTCAGAAAGAATGCGGACATAGCGGTTTCGTGCGTCGTTAAATGCTTGACGGTTTTCTTGACTGGGATTGTGTAGAAGCTTTTTGTGCGCTTTGACCTTTTCAAGTCTGGCCTTGTCACAGGATTTAGAGAACCAGGGCTTTTGAGTGGCTGCAGAGGTTTTCTGTGTACGTGGAATAAATAATTCCATGCCAGCTTGGATAATTTCGGTGACGTTTTGTGAGATATCAGAGGGGTCAGGATGAGAGAAGCAGACAGACGCCCATGGAAAGGAGGAAAAGTAATCTCGCATTTCGTCCCAGTTCGCGGAGTTGTAGTGCCAAACGATGCATGGGTGTGATGACTCTGTGACCTCGGGTTGCATTGCACAGGAAGCAGTGACCATGCCGTGGTCTGAGCGACCCAGGGGGGCGGTGACTGATATCTTATAGCAGTCAGGATTTGTAGTAAGAAAGAGATCCAAGGGATTTGAGTTGTGTGTTGGGATGCGAGGAAAGTAAGTAGGTTGCTGAACCATATTGGCTAAAGAATTGCTGACTGCAAAGGCCTCCGCTGCTCTTCCTTGTGGATCGGTTTTTGAAGATCCTAGTCATTCCTTATTATGTACATTGAAGTCACCAAGAATAGTGACCTCGGAGGAAGGATATTCAGAAATCAGATGGTCGGTTTTTTCAGAAAGGTAGTCAAAGAGCTGGATAAAGTTGTTGTCAGAAGGTGACCGGTAAATGCAACAGATGAATTTAGTTGCAGCCCTGAGAGAGAGTTTTATCCATAGTATGTCTTTTTTTCCACCTTCTAAATTGGGGAGTCTGGTGCAGGGTAGATTGCTACGGACGTACGCGCACGCCTCCATGCAATCTAAACGAAGTAAGGAGCTCATACCCCGGGAAATTAAGGTGATTAGTGGCTGTTTTGGCACTGATTTGAGTTTCGGTCAAGAAGAGGAGTTGGGGCCTATTAGCCTGCAGGAAATGGTGGACGGAGTTCAGGTTAGAATTTAGGCCACATATATTCCAGAAGGATATTGTAAATCTCGATGCTGGCGCCCCATGTACACCCCTCTCCCGGATATCCGAATGGAGGGGTATTTTGCCTCCGGAATCTTTTGTACAAGGAGAAGCCATCATCATTTTTGTTTATAAGGGAAACCAACTCATACACCAGAACCGGAAACGTCCGTTGGGACTTCACCGGCCCTTGATGCACGGGGTGGTACCTCCTCGGGCGTGAAAAAATCCTTTACTAACACGTAAAGGAAAATTCCACTACCACCTACCATATTGCACATATACCACACCAGCCAACTATTAAAAAGCTGACCAGCTTTGGAACTTGCTCAAATAATAGCAAATATGTATGTTTTCCCTACAAACAGCATTATAATTCGATACAAAATGTCGTCTGTCTGTTTATCTGTTATGGCAGCGGCAGCAAGCTAAGATAAAAAAGCAAAAATGAAATAAATCCCATTAAAAGGGAACCTTGTAACACCAACCCTGCGATCAAAATAATTTTATAAGATGCAATTCAACATAACCACAATTTCTTGGGTAACGAACTTATTCAAGCCACTTTCAAAAGGAACGTACTCAGCAAATTTGATCAAGATCGGTCCATTATTTGTTGAGTTATAGGTACGATCTATATATATATATATATATATATATATATATATATATATATATATATATATATATATATATATATATATAAGACGGATCTCCTCATTAGTGAATTTTTTTAAGAAAATTCACTAAAAAGGTTATGCGCTGTGGATCTTTGTACCACTTGTAACAAAGTTAAATTTTTCGGTCAACTTTAAATCACATTTAAAACAAAATAAATTAAAACTCAAATCAAATCTGGGTTCCTGACATATTTTCTTTTACGTCTACAATTGCCTCATCGCGTTTGCTTGAAAATGCATGACAATTGCTCGGATAGTATGCTAACAAGTAACCAAGCTCCAGTTCAATGATTCAAGATTTAATTACGGAGCTAGCCGTATCTACTTATTCGCACCAGAAGAAAAAATTCCTTCTTTTTCGAGAACCAAATTACGGAACATGAAGCTGCTTAAACTGGTGAAGAGAAATGTTGAGGATACTTGTAAAATTAAATGTTCTTACCCACTTCTAGGTTATACCACTGGTCTGTACAGTTGTTGGGGAAGCTTACCTGAAATTAAAATGCACTATTTTAGAAGAATACTTAACGTCTTTTCATAGAATTAGATAATTGAAGTAAAAATATGTACTGCATCTGACAAAAATTCGTATATTCTGTTGTTCTGCTTATGCTTGAAGAGATATATTGCAACATTTGATTAAGACTTGCTTATATATATATATATATATATATATATATATATATATATATATATATATATATATATATATATATATATATATATATATATATATATATATATAAGTCATCGTCGACTTCCATCATCTAGAAGAAGTAGCACGAAGATCTGTGGCGTGATGTCTTTTTCATATAAAAACGTTTAGTTGCAAATATTGTGTGATTTTCCATTTTATTTAATTATGCTTATTAAGCGTTTCTGTTGTAAATGTTAAAGCAAGTACACCAAATATTCAGATTGGTTTTAGACGTGCTTGCTATAACATCGTTTAGTTCATAACTAGTAATCTTTATACCTTTCTCATTAAATAAACTTGTAATTATTAGCTAAATAAATTTCCTTTTTTGGCTGCCCTTAATTCAAGTTACTTAACTATATATATATATATATATATATATATATATATATATATATATATATATATATATATATATATATATATATATATATATATATATATATATATCTGTAGCCTGCTCATTTAAAATTTAATTTACAGATGCAGCGTTACCATGATATATCTGTCTGATCTTGTCTAACATTGTAGGCACCCATTCAGAGGTAATTTCAGGTCATATCGTAAATTATTTATTTGTTATTTAGTAACATACTATTTACTGAACCAACTAAGTTCAAATTTGGTAGACAGGACAACTTATACGATATTTACGTAGGTGTAGATTTTTAGTTTCACACTTTTAGTAGTTTAAAAGATATTGCATTTCCCGAAAAGTTTTCGCATTTTGGTGTCAAAACTGTCTAACGAACTTATTATATATATATATATATATATATATATATATATATATATATATATATATATATATATATATATATGACTATGTACCAAAATTTGATCTCTACGCGAAAAGAAAAAATATAGGCCATATAGTTTTTCTCCTCAAAACTTCAATGTCGTGAGTAAACTTTCCGGTTAACACGATTGGGTTTTCAAAACAAATTTATTTTACTATTACAAATATATACCAGGATACAAATATAAAAATCTCGGGACGCAGCAAGTGCGTTATGGTAGTGAATTTTCATAAAACTATTTTTTAATAGCAATAATGTGTGTTTTTTTAAGAAAGCAGGCATCAAATTTGGTTACCAGTATAATCTATATAGTAAAAACAATGTGCCATGTTTCATCAAAATAACTTTATTGTTTGAAAATGTAGAAAAATTTCCAAAAGTAAACTTAAAGTGTTCCCAAAAAAACTCGTTTTTTGGTCAACCTTATTGGTTAATAGCAAATTGAGCTATTCAAATATTAAGCATTTTATCAAAATTCGCTACCATAACGCACTTACTGCGTCCAGAATTTTTGTTCTTACAAACATGCATTATATTTCGATGGAAAATGCAAAAATGCAATAACATAAGACGTGTTTGATTAAAAAAAAAAAAAAAGAAAATTTGTATCACCAACGACTTATGGGCCACCCTGTGATTGTAGAAATAATTTTTTAAGATGTAGCTTAACACACCCTATAATTAATATATACAATTTTTTTTCATATCTGGTATAATAACAGATATATTGAGCTTTATTGATTTTTTTTACGAAAATTCTACAAAAATTATAAACTATTAACGATAAACTCTATAGCTAAGACTACTGCCAAGCGTCAGAGAAAGGGTCTATTTGAAATAAATTTTCTGGAAACATTTTATTAAAATGAAGGACAATGACGGTTGAAACTAAGACTTCAGGGTTTGTAAAACATTCTTCTTGAGACATTTTATTTCCATAGCCCGTATTAGATTCAAGTTCTTTTCCTAAATGTTGCCAATTTTGACGTTTAAATCGCAACTTTGACGTTTTGTGAAAAACCCCAATTTATTTTTGTTTAAATGTCTATAACTTTTTTGTCTTTTGACTTACAGAGCTAAATTTTGGTAGGCAACTTGCTTATAATGATATAAACCCGCGTGTAGAATTTGGTTTCCCTTACTTTGTTAATTTTGGAGATATAATTTTTTTTCGAAAGAAAACACAAAATTTTCCGGGAAAACCTTGTCGGATTTTCCTGGATAACGAACATATTGCAAAAGGAAGGTACTCACAAATTTTGACGTTTAAAATCGCTATTTTGACGTTTTGAGGAGAACCCAAATTTATTTTTCTTTGAATGCCTGTAACTTTTTTGTCATTTAACCTACGGAGCTAAATTTTGGTAGGTGGCTTGCCTCTAATGATATAAACCCAGGTATGAAATTTGGTTGCCCTTACTTTGTTAATTTTGGAGATATAAATTTTTTTCGATTTTTTTCGAAAGAAAACACAAAATTTTCCGGGAAAACCTCGGCGGATTTTCCTGGCTAACGAACTTATCCAAGCGACTTGCGAACGGAAGGTATGTGCAAAATTTTATCAAAATCGGTCCATTATTTTTTAAGTTATAGGTGTGACACATATATATATATATATATATATATATATATATATATATATATATATATATATATATATATATATATATATATATATATACATATATATATATATAAACATATAAAGTCTGAAACTGACCTCGGATTTGGGTTCCGGGGGTCCTAAATAGCGCTCCTTTGAAGAAATTTTTTCAAAATTCGAAAGTCGAGATCTCCTCATTAGTGAATTTTTTTTAAGAAAATTCACTAATACAGGGTGACGCATTGAAAACGAAACACACCGATTCGCGTCCAGAGAATCTTTTTTAAGAAACGCTGAAACATGTCAATTATAATATTGAGGGGAACATGTTTTGACATAAAACTCAACTTTGTCACATCAACCCCTTAAGGGTGGTAATAACAACCCTTATATTTTAAATAGGGAACATGGGTCGAGTGTTACATCATTTGAAATCTCTTTATGCATTTATGTGTAATGCAATTCCATAATTCGGCTCGAGACGCAATTGGCGAGGAATACACAAATTATTTTAACATCGCCCAAAGAAAGAAGTCACACTTGTTGAGGTCTGACGATCGTGAAAGCCAAACTTGTGGGCAATTATTTCCTCTTCCAATCTAGTTATTTGGATACTCGTGGTTTAAATAGCTTTTAAGAGCAATACTGAAATGAGGGGTGCTTCATCGTGTATAAACCAATGTTCTACTCTACCTTGTAAAGGCACCTTGTCGAGTATATCCGGGAGATTGTTTTGGAGAAATTTTAAATGAGTTTCGCCATTTAATAGATTCGGTAAAATAATTGGACCAATTAAATATTGATCAATAATACCGACCCAAGCATTTATTTTAAACTCGCGTTGGAAATATCGAGGAGTTACTGAATGGGGGTTTACATTAGAATAGTCATCATGGTTATGTAAATTTGTAATACCTGCTACAGCAAATGGTTGGGGCAATAGAGATACAGCGAC
This sequence comes from Tillus elongatus, assembly GCA_964006375.1. Taxonomy (NCBI): domain Eukaryota; kingdom Metazoa; phylum Arthropoda; class Insecta; order Coleoptera; family Cleridae; genus Tillus; species Tillus elongatus. The sequence goes on along the minus strand of OZ023266.1, from coordinate 22,709,529 downwards.
TTCGTTAATTCTAGCTCTCAGAGGCAATGTACTAGATGTGCTTCAACGTATTCCCAGGGAAGAACCGCTGAGTTTTGACAGCATTAGACATCAATTAGAAATGAGGTTTGGCGATCACCATGCACAACAGTTGTATCGATTGCAGTTGAAAAATCGTTGTCAGAAACCGGGCGAAAGTCTCCAACATCTCCACGCCGACGTGGTCAAACTGACGCGATTATCCTACCCCATAGATCCGTTGGAGTTTTTAAACCAGTTGTCGGTGCAAACCTTTATTGACGCCATCAGAGATACCGACACGCAGCAGGTGCTGAGGATGACAAGACACAAAAACTTGAACGATGCTTTAGCACATGCGTTGGAGTTTGAAGTGGTAAAGCAAGCGTCGGAAAGTCATGTGAAAGTTCGCAGTCTCCAAGTCCAAGAAGAAAATAAAACATTCATCCAAGATCATGCAGCTACTAGAGAAAATAGCAGAACAAATAAGGCCGACGTCTCATGGACACCCAGTAAGAGCTCACCGTGCAAATGCCTTGCGCTGCTGGAACTGCGGCAAGGTGGGACATATAAGGGGCGAATGTTGGGCTCTAACATCACGCGTAAGGGAGAAAGTCAAGCCAAGGCCGGTAACCATTTCTCAGGTTAGCGATTCTGGCAGCGCTCTTTTCGTAGACGGATACGTAAGCACTAATAAGACTCAAATGGTCGTCGACACAGGCGCACCTAGGACGATTATTCGCCGCGACATGGTTCCAATATGGCGAGTAAGAGAGCCAGACAGAGTGTACAGAGTAAATGCAGCCGATGGTGATCGGATCCAGGTATTTGGCGAAACTGACGTCGAGCTGCAAATTGGGACATGGAAGGCAAATCACAGAGCCATAGTCGCCGCCATATCAGACCCGATTATAATTGACTTGGACATACTTCAGGGTCAGTGCGCTAAACTTGAAATTGGCACTAACATCCTGACTATTGGCGGTGAAGAAATACAAATGTCGCGTGGCAGTAACCTAGTAGTGTCAAAAATAATCACAGAGAAAAATAGCAACGTCTGTCGTGAAAGTGCCATTTCAGTGGAGAGAGCTGTGAGAGGAAGAGATGACCTAGTTACTCAGCCAGCTGCAAGTGGAGAAGAATTTAGAAGAGAATTGCAAGATGAAGGTGATCCATATGCACAGACTTACGTCATACCAAGAAATGTCAGAATTCGACCGGGACGATCGAATATTAGAGGGGGGCAGTGTCACATTTATGAGAATTAAGTTTAGAAACTTTGTTACTTCTATGGTAGTGTGTTGGTAACAGCAAACACTCTGGAATGATATTTCTAGAAGGGACCAGAAGTGACAGGTGTAGAAAAGTGTAGAAGGTCTAGAATCTCTATGGAGAGTATAAATAGACGAATGGTACATAGAGTGAGTCATTTCAGTATCGAATTAGTGTGGTGCAGGGTAAGTGATCATAGAGTATTCAGCGAGTCAACAGTAAGTGTTGGTGTATAAGAAGCGATCATAGAAGGCGAATAGTGGAATATAGTTTTATGGACATTTAGCAAGAAATAATTATTTTAGTTGATACTGGAGTTGGAAACTAGTTGATTATGATAAATTAGTAGTTTTAGAAGCTGAGTTTTGTTAGTTAACAAATCCAGAAGGCCGTAGAACGTAACAATTTATATATATATATATATATATATATATATATATATATATATATATATATATATATATATATATATATATATATATATATGTATGTATATGTATGTATGTGTGTATTTAGTATAAAATACTTTTACTAAGCAAGGACAGCTCTGATCAATCAGCAAGAGGATAATCAGTAACGACCTCCCATTTTACCAAAAATTTGAGCTATTTACATTTGGTATGCTTCTATTTTAAACGAGGCATATTTATGGCAAAAACATAGGTACAACCAAAACATGTTCTGTGCTTTAGACGATTTGCTATAACCATTTCTAGAATAAGAACATGTGCTTGACTCTTGTAATAGAAACACCGCGGTAGTAAATTATGCTATTTCTGTTAGCAACATAAAAGCTACAGCCAAATTGAAACTGCAAAACTTTTCAGGCGCCCGTAAAAAAGAATCACGTCCAACTTACGTCATCGCTTTTATGGCTGTAGCAGTTCAGTCTATAAAACGTCTTGTCACTGGGTCAACAAGGGTTTTATATACCTGCACGTAATATTCTTATAATAAGGAAGATCCAGCTCAAGAAGGTTGCTGTATATTTTAATTAGAATATTCAAGGAATCCGGTGACTGGTAACACCAGGCTGTTAATATAAGCCAGAATTCATCTTGTGGCCCAGGATAATTCCGCACATGCCTGCTTCCCTCGATAACCTGGCACTGAAATTTAACTATTATGCAGAGTAATGGATAGAAGGATGGATATAGATGACATTTAGAAACGATGTGGGCTTTGCTTGACATAGCTAGTGTACCTAACTAAAACTATGATTATATTTAAACCAAAGTTAGGGACGCAGCAAGTGCGTTATGGTAGTGAATTTTCATAAAAATATTTTTAATAACAAATATGTGTGTTTTTTTCAGAAAGCAGGCATCAAATTTGATTACCAGTATAACATATAGTAAAAACAATGTGCCATGTTTCATCAAAATAACTTTATTGTATGAAAACGTACAAAAATTTCCGAAAGTAAACTTAAAGTGTAACCGAAAAAAATCCGTTTCTTGGTCAAACTTATAGGTTAATAGCAAATTGAGCTTTTCAAATTTGAAGCATTTGATCAAAATTCACTACCATAACGCACTTGCTGAGTCCAGATTTTCTTTACTTACAAACATGTATTATATTTCGATGGAAAATGCAAAAAGATAAGGCGTTTTCGACTAAAAAAAATTATTTGTATCACCAACGACTTATGGGCCACCCTGTGATTGCAGAAATATGTTTTTAAGATGTAGCTCAAGACACCCTATAATTAATGTATACAACTTTTTTCATATCTTGTAGAGTAACGGATAAATTGAGCTTTATTGATTTTTTTACGAAAATTCGACAAAAGTTATATACCATTAAACGATGAATTCTATAGCTAAGGCTACTGCCAAGCATCAGAGAAAGGGTCTATTTGAAATGAATTTTATGGAAACATTTTAGTAAAATGAAGGATAGTGACGGTTGAAACTAAGACTTCAGGGTTTGTAAAACATTCTTCTTGAGACATTTTCTTTCCATAGTCCGTATTAGATTCAAGTTCTTTGCCTAAATGTTGCGGATTTTGACGTTTTAAATTGTCACTTTGACGTTTTGAGGAAAACCCCAATTTATGTTTCTTTAAGTGCCCATAACTTTTTTGTCCTTTGACCCACAGCGCTAAATTTTGGTAGGCAATTTACCTATAGCGATATAAAACGATGTACCAAATATTGGGTGCCCTTGCTTTGTTATTTCCGGAAATATGATTTTTTTTCTAAAGAAAACACAAAATTTTCCGGAAAAACCTCGGCTGATTTTCCTGGCTAACGAACTTATCCAAGCCACTTACAAAAGGAAGGTATTCGCTAAATTTTGTCATCGGCCATTATTTTTTGAGTTATCACACACACACACACATACACACACACACACAAATATATATATATATATATATATATATATATATATATATATATATATATATATATATATATATATATATATATATATAAACATATAAAAATCAAAAGTGACCCCAGATATGTGTTCTAGGGGGCCTATATAGCGCTCATTTGAAGCATTTTTTTCAAAATTAAAAAGTCGGGATCTCCTCATTAGTGAATTTTCTTTAAGAAAATTCACTAAAAAGGTCTGGCCGCAGCAAATGGGTTATGTTCACGAATTTTCATATAGATGGATCTACACATCTCTTTACGAAAATTTTATGTTAGATATATATATATATATATATATATATATATATATATATATATATATATATATATATATATATATATATATATATATGTGGAAAGTAACGTCGGATGATATGGGCTCTAGGGGCCTTTAGTGCACGCTCATTCAAAGAAATTTTTCGAAAGTCGTAATTATGCTGTAAGCGAATATTTCCTGCACAAACTTACTGAAAAAAAATACGGTTTTCCACACAACTAGAGAAAAAATCCATAACAATGTGCAATAATAATGTATAAAGAATATAATTTCTACAAAAATTGCCTGAAAATTTTATACGTAAAAAACTGGATAAAGGATCTTACAGGAAAATTCATGAAGATATTATTTTTCACGAATTTTGTGAAAACATTTTTCACATAAAAAATGAGGACAAATTTTTGTTTCGATAGAAAAAGAAAAAAAGAGAAAAAACACAGTCTAATCCACGCCAGGCAGTATGGATTCCATTAGTGCAGATCAACTGCCGACCTTCTTTCCTTTGTCACCCATTCTTGGAACAAGTCTATGGAACTACAAGGTGAATCCCAGATTATCGCTCTAGACATATACAAAGCATTCGACCAGGTCTGGAACGCAGCGCTGCTTAATAAACTTCCGGCCTAGGGCTCACAACCAAAACTCTGTACCTTAACAGCAAATTTCCACTTCAACCGGAGCATTTCTGTTGTCGTGGATGGCCATTCCTCTAAACTGTATCCAATTAATGCAGGAGTCCCTCAAGGTTCAGCTTTAGCCCCTACTTTGTTTTTCTCCACATTAATGACTCATCTCTGGCACATCCAACCCAGTTTACAGTTGCGCGGACGACAGTACCCTCCACTCAAATATACAATATTCTAAGCCTGTTTAGCCCTGTTAGATGAGGATCGCAGACTAATGGAGGCTTCTGTCTCTGTGGATCTCCAAAATATTAGACTGCGAAAGTAGAAATCTTGTACAATTTAACTCCACCAAATCTCAGTCTTCCTTTCTATCTCATAAGAGATACACCAGCCCTAGACCCATCACAATGAACAACCAAGTTATTCAAAGTAATGAGTCCTTTTCACTTGTTGGCATTTCTGTGGATCGAAATCTTAATTTGCATCAATCATGTGACATCAATTGCAGAAGCGGCTGCCGAAAAATTAGGTTTCCTCTTCCGGGCTCGCAAATACTTCTCACCAGCTAATCTCTATACCTTATATACTTCACAAATAAGGCAAAACCTCGAATACTGCTCCCACATCTTGAGCGCCGCTGCCGATTCTACACTCGCTATCCTGGACCCCATTCAGAAGAGAGCTATACGTCTCCTCGGTGATCCTACCCTTACCCACAGGCTTCCATCCCTTGCCCACCGACGTGCCGTTGGTGACCTATCTCTCTTTTTTAGATATCTGCACTGGCACTGTTTAGAGGAGCTTTCTTCCATAGTTCCTCCACCTGCTACACCCAACAGATCTACCAGGAAACAGAGCGAATGCACCGTTTTACTGCCCAGGTCACCAGATATAGAGCATCTTGTCATGCCTGCTCTTTTTTCTGGAGGACTTCCAAGTTGTGGAATTCCTTGCCCGGCACATGTTTTTCCTTCTCCTCCGAACCTCCAAACCTTCAAGTCCAGAATTAACAAGTTATCTCTTTCCTCCTTGTCGACACCCACGGTACGATAGTGTTTAGGCTGTAACCCACTGTGGTGTGTTGTTGAAATAAAATAAAAAATAAAAAATAAGCAACAATTTTATAAAAAATACACTAAAAACGTTTGTAAGAATATTCACTTCTAAGGTTATGTCTCCCTAATTATGGTAGCCTGAAACGGGACTAAAGTTGAACGCCCAGGGTAGGCTGCAGCGGTATATGAAGTGTCTGCTTAGGTGATGAAGCAGTTATTCGGCTAAAAATAATGATAAGCGCCTCGCCTGCTACAGAAAGAACAATGCTTCCTGACATAGCTTATCAGACTATTTCAATCTCATTTCTTTAATTTTCTAAATGCCTAATAGAAGGATAAAAAAGGCGATCGTGTTCCTTTTACTATTTTGAACAAGTTTGTTAACGAATTTTTTAAATATCTTCAGTAAGGAGGGTTTGTGGAATGAAAATTATGCGATATATTAAAGTAGGCTTAGGATTTTAAAATATTCTATTCCTACTCTGTTCTTCTTTTTTCTTAATAAAATTTTTTCACATCTCCTAGAGAAAAGGCATTTTACTAGTGTAAAAAAAAATTAGCTTTTTGTGAATTTCCAAGACATACTTGATTTCTGGTAATTAAAATTATGACACAAATTATTTGGGAATTTTCATTATGAAAAATTCGCTAATAGAGAGGCCACGATGAAAATTTTATATGTTTATACATACATATCTTTATTTATATATATATATATATATATATATATATATATATATATATATATATATATATATATATATATATATATATATATATATATATATGAGACATATATAGTTCTCGCGTTGAACCGCGTCCATAATTTATGAAAACTCGACGTTTCGGCTCCTGTTTTGGAGCAATTCTCAAGAGGTAAGGGAAATGTGTAAGGACACTCTAAGGCCTCAATCTGCCTACTCCTTGAAGCGGTGAACAAAGGTGGGTTGGGTTGTTGTAGCTCGATTACAGGGCCTCAATCTGCCTACTCCCCAAATCTCGCCGGAGATCGTCTGTGAGGTCTCAGTATGTTCAACCCTAGGCCTCAGAGAGATCTGGCAGTTCGTTGCAAGTCTTGTGTTATAAATGCTTTCCGTCTACCTGGTTCGTTATCAGTGAAATTAGTAGGGCCACGGTCAATTAAGTGGGGGGATTTGGTCGCGGTACTTAGAGGATGAGGAGGATTAAAAGTCGGGATCTCCCCATTAGTGAATTTTTCTACAAAGAATTGTTAGCGGAATCTATGACTTTCAGAAAAGATAAACTAGACAGAACCGTTGTCTGTTTACCATTTGAACCGCGAATTACGAGAGGTTTTGATAGCATTTTTAGGAGAGCCAATTTGTTGCTAACATCTTCTACAAAAAAAATACATTAAAAAATTTGCTAGGTAACCCAAAGGATAAAGACAAAACCCCATATGTTTTGGGAATCTAAGAACATATAGCGCAACTGAGATATGGCACTATTGAGAAATTATGTACTGCTCAGCAGATTTGGGCTAATAATCATCATATAGATAACGAAATTCTCAAGCTAATAAAAAATGTCAGGCAGTCGCGTCAGCTTGATGCTTACGAAAGTATATATATCGTTAGAAATTTAAACAAGAATGTTTCGATGAATAGAGTAGGTATGGTTTTATGTCCATTGTTCGAGCTGTTATCTTATTAACCAGCGTGTTCTTCTTAGAGGGAATATTTCATAACGACACACAGCATAACAAAGGCAGGTATGCATTTTTAATCACAGGCATTTAAGACTTAATAGTGGGGGTCTGTCTGTGTACCTTCCTAGAGAACTGCTTATCAGAAAACCTATAAATAGTAGTTCTAGTCTTTATTCACTAAGTTTCATCATCCCTTTGATGACGCTAACTTTGTTAGTGAAACGATCGTCGGGTCAAAAACTGTATTGATGAATTGGATCCTCCAAATTGTTAATATGCTTAATATGCTTATTAGTGACAATAGTACATTGTCTAATAAATGCTTGCTACGACATCGCGATCCCTTTTCTTGGTTCTTTTTGCTGCGTTCACAACCATTATAATATAAGTAATTTGTATATGTTAGGCGTCAATTATTAACATGACAATAGGTATAATAAATATAGGGTGGCGCATTGAAAACGAAACAGACCGATTTGCGTCCAGAGAAAAAAAAATTCTAAGAAACGCCGAAACATGTCAATCTTAATATTGAGGGGGACATGTTTTGACATAAAACTCAACTTTGTCACATCAACCCCTTAAGGGTGGTGATAACAACCCTTATATTTTAAATAGGGAATATGGGTCGAGTGTTGCATCATTTGAAAGCTATTTCTTTTCTGAATTCAGAACACTAATTTTTTTGGAAGTTTTATTAACTCGTTTAAAAATTATTCACAGTTGAAGATGCAAAAACGCATTTCACTCATTCCGATAATAAATGTGCTGATAGTCAATATTTTATTGGTTTGAAAACAGAAAATTGACTCAGAACATTTCTTATCGGAATGAGAAAAATGCGGTTTACTATTTCAGTTTATAGATCGGTTTGATACTTGATAGTACTACCGAAAATTAATTTCACAATGGTGTATTCTGTAGAAGAAAGAGTTGAAATAATTACTCTTTCTTTCAAAAACAATGATTGTGCCAACAGTACCGCAAATTTGTTTAATGAACGACATCCGAACAGACATGTTAACAGAAGATACATTTTGGAGTTAGTTGCAAAGTTTCGACAAAGTGGTTCAGTAGCCAACAAAAAACGGGATCCTGAACGTGAATTTCCGGTTAGAAATGAGACTACTGAGATTGAAGTTTTAGGACAAATTGCTGCAGACCCAACTTTGAGCACGAGAAAATTGTCCACTGTTTCAAACATCAAAAGAAGAACTATTCAGCGAATATTGAAGCATTATAAATTTCACCCGTATAAAATTGTGAAGTTATGACTGCACGAATAGCAGACAACGGGAACTTTCTGTTCAACATCTGTTTTTCAGACGAGTGTACTTTTTTATTAAACTCTACAGTCAATCGTCATAATTGTCGTTATTGGGCAGATAATAATCCAACAAATTTTTATGAAGTCCACACTCAAACTCCACAGAAATTGAATGTCTGGACTGGAATTTTTGGAGACCGTTTAATCGGACCAATTTTTCTTGATGGCAATTTGAGTTACTAGAATATATCGATTACCCTCTACTAATTGCCATTGTTGAAAATGATGGTCGCTATCAAGAAAACCAATTAGTGTTTCAACAAGATAAAGCTCCTCCGCATTTTTCACAACGAGTTAGGGAGTTTTTGAACAGAGAGTTTCCAGGAAAATGGATGGGGCGTAGAGGTGCTATTGAGTGGCCCCCTAGATCACCGGATTTAACTCCTTTAGACTTCTTTCTATAGGATCATTTAAAGAGTAGAATTTACGCAACAGAACCGGAGACTCTGAAAGAATTACGACGACGCATTGTTGAAGAATGCCGTCTAATAACTCCACAAATGCTCCAGAATGTCAGAGCTCGCTTTGAACAAAATTTGTACTTTTGTATGGAAGCTGGTGTTCAAGAATTTTAACAGTTACTTAACTGAATACACCTTTTTGAACGTTTGGTTTTGTTTTCTAGTTTTTTTTAACGAAAAATTGACTAATCAGTGCATTTCTTATCACAATGAATGAAATACGTTCTTGCAACTCCAAGTGTGAAGAATTTTTAAAAGAGTTGATACAACTTCCAAAAAAAATTGTGTGCTAAATTCATAAAAGAAAGAACTTTCAAATGATGTAACACTCGACCCATGTTCCCTATTTAAAATATAAGGGTTGTTATCATCACCCTTAAGGGGTTGATGTGACAAAGTTGAGTTTTATGTCAAAACATGCCCCCCTCAATATTAAAATTGACGTGTTTCAGCGTTTCTTAAAAAAAATATCTGTGGACGCAAATCGGTCTGTTTCATTTTCAATGCGCCACCCTGTATAAATAACCTTCAACTGCAATTCAAAAATCTGTGCCATCCCGAATGTTTGAGTGTTTACACTCGCTCACTCAAACTCAACTCAACTCATAAGTAATTCGTAATAATACTTCCAAAATACGTAATCGGTTCTACTTGTTCAGATATTGTACTACTATGTATAAAAATCACTTATAAAGATAGCAATAATATAGTTTTGAAATTTGATTGTTTACAATCGATACCTATTCAAGTGAGGTTATTAGAAAAATACTAAAAATATATTAATATTCAACCAGGGATAGCGAATATTTTGATGCCACGTTCATATTTTTTAGAGAGTGTGTAAAAAAATGAATCTAAAAACCTAGTTTCTCGACGTCAATGGATTAAGGAACGTGGTCGTCCAGAGCCTTACACATATCTGGCTAATGGACTGTCGATGTTTCATAACGCCATTTATTTTAAGCCCTCATATTTTTATCGTCTCCGCACATGTTTCGATATGATTCAGTAGGCACCAATTTATTATGATATATAAATATTATATTATATTTTTATGTGTCACAAGCCTACTATATGTAAAGTGGCATCAAATTTAGAGAGTTGACGTCAACAAGTCAGCAAATTGTGTATTCAAGATGCTTCGTGGACTTAACAGGGTCTGATTAGAATGGAGCAGATTCCGCACTGTTATGCCATACATGAAAAATCCTCGGTATTAGTGAATTTTCTTAAAAAAAACTCACTAATGAGGAGATCCTGAATTTCGAAATTTGAAAAAATTCTTCAAATGAAAACTAATTAGGCCCCCCTAGTGCACATATCCTGGGTCAGTTTAAATTTTTCTATGTTATATATATATATATATATATATATATATATATATATATATATATATATATATATATATATATATATATATATATATATATATATATATATATATATATATATATATATATATATATATATATATATATATATGTATCACACTTATAACTAAAAAAGTAACTTTTTTTGGTAAATGACTTGGATAAGTTCGTTTAGATCGGGAAAGGTTTTCCGGGAAAATTTTTAGTTTTCTTTGGAAAATAAATAAACAAAAAAAAAACAGATTTCTAGGTTGAAAGGCAAATAAATTACAAGCTTCTCATTAAAAAAAAAGTTAAAACGTCACAATTGATAATTCTTGTAGTCGCACGTTAGTATTTTGTGTTTTCTTTCTAAAAAAATTCATATCTCCGGAAATAACAAAGTTAGGGGAACCAAATTTGGTACGCGTATTTGTATTATAAAGAGTGAACTATGTACCAAAATTTAGGTCTCTAACTTTAAGGACAAAAAATTACGGGCAGCTAAAGAAACAAATTGTGGAGTTTTCCTCAAAACGTCAAACTCGCAATTTTAAACGTCAAAATTGGCAATGTTTAGGCAAAACGTGAAACAAGCACGGATTGTGAAAAGAAAATGTTGCAAGAAGAGTGTTCTGCAAACCCTTAAGTTTTAGATTCAACCGTCATTGCCCTTCATTTTACTAAAATGTTTACAGAAAATTCATTTCGAATAGACCCTTTCTCTGATGTTTTGGCTGTCGGTTTAGTTAAGTTGATGCTTTCGCTGTAGGTTTAGTGAAGTTTATGGTTTAACGGTCTATAATTTTTTAGCTAATTTTCGTAGAATAAATTCGTTCATGCATTTTTGAATTTTTTATCAAAATATGATGCGTTTGTAAGAAAAAAAACTGGACGCAGTAAGTGCGTTTTGGTAGCGACTTTTTTGTAAAATTCCAGTTTATGTCCCGAATGCTTTTCAAAAAACTGTTTTTAGAAAGCTGCCTAGGGCCCCCCTGGATCCAAAAACCCCAAGAAAAAATTCTTGTTTACACCCCCCCAAGGAAGTTACGGGACCAGGAGTGAGTAGGGGTGCTGGGAGGGGTAGGTAGTAAAAATGAAATATGAGCAGAAAATTCGAATAAAACGGGCTTGAAAGCTGTCTTTTTCACATATTGAAGCCATATCGCTCTTAAGCCCTGCCTACCCCGCACAGCACCCATATTCATTCCCAGTCCCATAACTTCCTTGGGGGGTGTGAACAAGAAATGTTTCTTGTGGTTTGTGTATCCAGGTGGGGTCCTAGTAATGTTTCTGCAAACAATTTGTTGAAAAGCGTTCGGGAGCTAATCTGCAAATTTACCGAATTTCCATTAAATCCTTCTAATTTCAATAACCCAATCTGCTATTAACGTAAGTTTTGTTGGTCAGAAAACCAACATTTAAGTTTATTTTCGGAAAATTTTTGTATATTTTCAAACCATGAGTAATTTTGATAAAATATAGTACATTGTTTCTACTACATAGGCTATACCGGTAATCAGATTGATGCCTGCTCGCATTTGCTATTAAAAAAGATTTTTATGGAAGTGAATGTCCATACCATTTCCACACTTGCTGCATCCAGACTTTTGAAAAATGTTTATATATTTTCAAACAATAAATTTATTTCGATGAAATGTGGTACATTGTTTCTACTATATAGGCAACCAAGCTTGATGCCTGCTTTCATCAAAGAAAGACATTTGCTAGTAAAAATATTTTAAAGAAAATTCGCTGCCATAACGCACTTGTTGCGTCCAGAGATTTTCTATATGTTTTGAGACTACTTACGCCGTTTTATCAAAAAAAATAATCTAAATGTTGTCAACAATATTCCATCCCCACACATTCAACCCCTAATTTGATTTCAGCACAAAATACCGGATGTTTGATCAAACTAAAAGTATTCTAATAAATAAACCCTAAAACGTTATAGTACTCTTTAAGGAACGGGAGGATAATTGGGGGGAATAGGGACACACTAAAATAATTATGGGCTAGAGTGACATAATAACGATGTAACAAATTTATTAAAAATATGAAAAAGGCTTGTAATATTTACAAACCCCTCTATATATAAACTTAAGTAAAACTAAGGAAACATACTTAATCAGCATTCTTCTACACTGCAGAATAAATGCTAGAGGTTATTTATGTTATTTGTAATTCTAACGAAACAATGTGTTTTTGGTATAAACATTGGAAATGTAATATTGCTAAATCTGTGTGAAGTAATAATAATACTGATCTAAGCTACTTATAAAAAAGTGCGGGACGCAGCAAGTGCAGTATGGTCGTGAATTTTTATTAAATGCGTCAAATTTGAATAACTTAATTTTCTATAAACTTAGCAAGTTCAATTTTGGTACGTAGTAAGGTCTTTCCTAATTCACCAAATTTCATTAAAATAACTTTGTAATTTTCGAGGAAATTTTTTTTTTTTTTCGAAAGAAAGCTTAAAATTTGAATAACTCAATTTTTATACACTTAGAAAGTTAAATTTGGGACGTAGTAAGGTTTTTCGCAAGGCAACATATCAGCAAAATTTCATTAAAATCGCTTTGTAATTTTCGAAGAAAAAATTTTTTTTCGAAAGAAAACTCCCGCCTGTTCTTAATCTAATACCGTTGAAATATTTCATACATCCTATTAGTGCATTTTCGTAGAAAAAATTCACTGATGGGGAGATCCCGACTTTTGAATTGTAAAAAAAATTTTGCAAATGAGCGCGAACTAGGAGCCCTAGAACCCATATCCCGGGGTCAGTTCCAACTTTTATATGTATATATATATATATATATATATATATATATATATATATATATATATATATATATATATATATCTATATATATATATATATATATATATATATATATATATATATATATATATATATATATATATATATATATCTATATATATATATATATATATATATATATATATATATATATATATATATATATATGTATGTGTGTGTGTGTGTGTGTATCACACCGATAACTCAAAAAATAATGAGCCGATTTTGATAAAATTTGGCACATACCTTCCTTTTGTAAATGGCTTGGATAAGTTAGTTAGTGAGGAACATCGGACGAGGTTTTCCGGCAAAATTTTGAGTTTTCATTCAAAAAAATTATATCTCCGGAATTAACAAAGTAAGGGCAACCAAATTTGGTACGCGAGTTTATATCATCATAGGTAAGCTACATATAAAAATTAGCTTTGTAGGTTAAAGGACAAAACAGTTACAGGCATTTAAAGAAAAATAAATTTGGGTTTTCCTCAAAACATCAAAGTCGTGATTTAAAATGTCAAAATTGGTAATATTTAGGCAATGATCCTGACATTAATATGAGGTATGGAAAGAAACTGTCTCAAGGAGAATGCTTTACAAAGCCTGAACTCTTAGTTTCAGTCGTCATTGTCCTTCATTTTACTAAAATATTTCCAGAAAATTAATTTTAAATAGACCCTTTCTCTGATGATTTGGCAGTAGTGTTGGCTATAGAGTTTATCGTTTAATGGTATATCATTTTTGTCAAATTTTCGTAAAAATGTTTAAAGCTCAATATATCCGTTATTATGCAAGCTACAAAAAAAATGGTATGCATTAATTATAGGGTATCTTCAGCTACATCTTAAAAAATATTTCCACAAGTACAGGTGACCTATAAGTTGTTGGTGATTTAAATTTTCTTTTTTTTTTAATCGAACACGCCCTATGTTATTGCATTTTCCATCGAAATATAATACATATCTTTGTAAGAAAAGAAATTCGTGACGCAGCAAGTGCGTTATGGTAGCGAATTTTCATTAAATGCTTCAAATTTGAATAGCTCAATTAACCTTTAAGGTTGACCAGGAAACCAGTTTTTTCGGGAACAATTTAAGTTTACTTTCGGAAATTTTTGTACATTTTCAAACAATAAAGTTGAAACATGGCACATTGTTTCTACTATATAGATTGATGCCTGCTTTCTTAAAAAAATGTTTGCCATTAAAAACATTTTAATGAAAATTCACTACCATAACGCACATTCTGCGTCCAGAAGTTTTTATTTTTGTAGAAAATGGCGTATGTAATCTTATAAGTACACTTGGAGAGCCCAAATCACCACAACACATTTTAAAAAGACCTGACGATCGTTTCACTAACCAAGTTAGCGTCATCAGAGGATGAAACATTCTAAATACTTAAAAAACTAACATCAACTTATATACCGGATCTCAGGTAAAGAGATCGAACCGAGATGAGACACTAGTCGTAGGCAAATTCCACAGTGTATTGTATTTTTATCGCCTGACCAGGTCTTTGCGCTATCCTTATTGCTTTATCTAAAAGTGTCCATCTGTAATAGTCTTGAGAAAGTTCGACGACCGCTAAATTAACAACGGTTCCTTTGGCGGCAATAACTGTATACTTGTTATCGGTTAAAACGTGCCGAAAACGTGGGAATTTTACTTAGAAAAGTAATCTATCAAGTGACTCGTAATTGGCGCTGGTGCACTGTTCATACATTCTTTGTTGCAACTATATTTCGCAATATATACGCTCTCAAACCCATTCAGCTGACTTGGTTTTCTAACATTTTTTATTAATTTCAGATTTTCTTTATCAACGTGATGATTACTATCCCAAATATGTCGGGCGACGGCAGACTTATCTACAGTACCGTAACGTAATTGGGATATGTGTTCTTTGAATCTGATTCCAATCGATCTTTTTGTTTGTCCGACGTATTTAAGATTACAATCTTTACAACTTATTTCATAAATTCCCGACATTTTTTCCGCGCTATCCTTGTCTTTTCGATTACCTAGCAAGTTTTCTAAAGTATTTGTTGTTGAAAATGCTACCTGTAAGTTGACTTTTTTAAAAATGTTGTCTAGACCCCTCGTGATTCTAGGTTCAAATGGTAAGCAAACAAAGTTTTTTTCCGATTTTTCTCGTGGGTAAATTTTATAGAATTAGAAACTAATAATAAACTACCCTTTCTAGATGGACTAGTTATCAAGAATAAAGACACTTTAGAATTCGATGTCTATAGAAAAGAAACCACTACCTTAAGCTACATCCCGAGCGACTCACATCATACGCACGCACAAAAAATGGCCAGTCTGAATTTTTTAGTAAATCGGTTAATTAATTTTCCTTTAAACAAAAGTAGATATACCAAAGAATTAAATTATATTAGGAACGTGGCCGAATATAACGGATACACTGCTGGCTTAGTGGAAAAATTAATCAACAAACAGAAAACAAAGAAAATGGTGACGGAATCAACGACGTTCAGAAGAGAAAAATCGGAAAAAACTTTGTTTGCTTACCATTTGAACCTAGAATCACGAGGGGTCTAGACAACATTTTTAAAAAAGTCGACTTACAGGTAGCATTTTCAACAAAAAATACTTTAGAAAACTTGCTAGGTAATCCAAAAGACAAGGATAGCGCGGAAAAAATGTCGGGAATTTATGAAATAAGTTGTAAAGATTGTAATCTTAAATACGTCGGACAAACAAAAAGATCGATTGGAATCAGATTCTAAGAACACATATCCCAATTACGTTACGGTACTGTAGATAAGTCTGCCGTCGCCCGACATATTTGGGATAGTAATCATCACGTTGATAAAGAAAATCTGAAATTAATAAAAAATGTTAGAAAACCAAGTCAGCTGAATGGGTTTGAGAGCGTATATATTGCGAAATATAGTTGCAACAAAGAATGTATGAACAGTGCACCAGCGCCAATTACGAGTCACTTGATAGATTACTTTGCTAAGTAAAATTCCCACGTTTTCGGCACGTTTTTACCGATAACACAAGTATACAGTTATTGCCGCCAAAGGAACCGTTGTTAATTTAGCGGTCGTCGAACTTTCTCAAGACTATTACAGATGGACACTTTTAGATAAAGCAATAAGGATAGCGCAAAGACCTGGTCAGGCGATAAAAATACAATACACTGTGGAATTTGCCTACGACTAGTGTCTCATCTCGGTTCGATCTCTTTACCTGAGATCCGGTATATAAGTTGATATTAGTTTTTTAAGTATTTAGAATGTTTCATCCTCTGATGACGCTAACTTGGTTAGTGAAACGATCGTCAGGTCTTTTTAAAATGTGTTGTGGTGATTTGGGTTCTCCAAGTGTACTTATCAGTGCTCATCACAGGTTCCAATCTTCACTTAGTGTATGTAATCTTAAGTGTCACATCCTGTATAGCGGCATTGATTGTAATTTTCTGTTTGTAATGTAGTCAACAACCCTTTAAAATTATTTTCTCCACGTTACTTATAAAGTTCCTTCTATTTAAATATGTGTTTAAATGTCAATATCGCTGATAGAAAGGAAGCTTTATGACTTCGCAACAAATATTCCATGGTGCCTGTAAATGATAAAGCGAGCAAGCTTTCAATTCTGGCATTCGCTAATTCATGAAATTTTAATGAAAGATAATATCGTTGGAGCATGCCTTTGTGATAAATTGACAGCTTTCCAATATATAATATTGTTCGGCACGCTAATAAACACTTGTATGGATACATCGTTTCAGTTATTAAAGCTTTAATCTGTTCTAATAATTTACAAATAATAATTAAATTATCTATCGCGTTTTATGGCTTCCATGTTAAAATATTTCAATTAAAGCGAATTTCGGCGTTTTAATATGAAAGGATTTCTTCATTAAAGCACAGTACGTTATTTTGGTGCAGCAATATGTGTGGACATTTAAACTTTTCGTTGTTTTAAATCTACCTACAGTATGTGAAGCTATGTGGCTACGTTGAAATTTGTATATATTTTAAGTGAATTTTATTAGAAAAATGATAAAATCGCGACTTTTCAATTGTGAGAAAATTTCTTCAAACTAGCGTGAACTAGGACCCCTATAAGGGTCAGTTTCAATTTTTATGTATATATATATATATATATATATATATATATATATATATATATATATATATATATATATATATATATATATATATATATATATATATACAGGATGTCCCATTGGAAATGGCATCAATCGATTTCTCGAAACTCGCCGTTAAAAATCATTTTTGAAAATTTAGTCATCTACTAATGTCAATGGGGGCAACTCGGCTACGGCTACAAGATTTTGTAAGTGGTGTCATTTCCGGTTATCCTGGAAGTAAGTGTCATTTTTGTAAATTCAGATAGAACACCCTATATATTCGTGCATTATTTATTAAATTCGTCATAGATAATATATATATATATATATATATATATATATATATATATATATATATATATATATATATATATATATATATATATATACAGGATGTCCCGTTGGACATGACATCGATCGATTTCTCAAAACTCGTCGTTGAAATTTTTTATGTGTGCACTGAAGCATCAGGCTAATAAGAATCAATATTTTGCCTCTTGAAATAGATTCACAGAACTTGAATATCTGTCAGTTTCTACCGTTTTGTAATGCGTACATCACAAAACGGTTGAAACTGACAGATAATCTTGTTCCCAGAATCTATTTCAAAAGGTAAAATATTGATTCTTATTAGCCTGATGCTTAAGGTCACACATGAAAAACCGAGACCGTCAAGCCCAGGGTGCCCTTCAATGTTTAAACCAACATATAAATGTGTTCCTTGTATTAAACTGACATTATGCAGAGAAAATTCAATCGCGTCCTTAATTTTATATTCCAAGAAAATAAGCTGATCTATATTTCCTTAACGAGACTCCTTTGTGTGAAAGATTTTTATAGGGAGACCATTTGAGGTTTGCTTTAAAATAATATTCCAGAAAGGTCAAAAGTGTATTACGATAGTAAAACAATGGCAAAATTTCATATAATACTTTATTTTTATAGTTTATTTGCCGTATTTAAAGACTGTAATTGGCATTGTAATTTTCTTAGATATTTTCTAAGGTAATCAAAATGTTACGGTAGCTGTAAAGTCGACCGTAACAAATCAACTCAAAAAAAGCAAGTATCCACTTTAACTAAACTTTTTTTTAATTTAAGAAAATATCCTGCTTCAACCTAAAAGATTATTAGCAGGTCTTGGTGAGATATAATTAGCTAATAATTAAATGACAACAATAAATACATACAATAAATACAATAATATCATGAGAAGGAGCAGTTGAAGTTTATTTGCATTAGATCTGGTTGAATAATGCACTTGACTTTAGGAATGTCAGGAGCTGAGTATGGTTTTCTCTGTTGGATTATAAAAGATCGGTCAAGTTGTTTGGTATGTTTGAGGATATCCTATTTGCTTCGTATAGTGGGCATTCCACAAGGAGATGTTGAACAGTGCTTTGTGTATCACAGCAAAAACAAATAGATGGGGGCAGTTTCTTGATTATATATTCGTGGGTGAATTACGTATGGCCTATTCTCAACCTGGATATGACTGTCTTATTTTTTCTTCCATTTGGAAGTGGTAGCTTATCATTTACTCTTGGTTTGATATAAAACAGTTTTGAGAGTTTAGTCTCCCACATTTTTTGCCATTTGCTACAGATAACTGTTTTTTTTATATTGATCTTGATATCCTCGTTCGTATGGATTTGGTAGACTGGATCGTTACAGGAAGTGGCGTTTTGCAAGTGCATCCACAATTTCGTTACCTTGGATGTTTACGTGGGAGGGGGTAAACATGAAAATGAGTTTCTTTATATGTGCAATTATGTACGTCATTTGATCTCTTATTTTCCTTGCAATATGGTGTTTAGGGTAGATTTGCCTAATTATTTGTAATGTACTCAAAGAGTCTGTGCAGACAACAGTCTGTTGTATATCAGATAGTATAACATGCCTAAGTGCTTTTTTTATGGAATATAGTTCACCAGTAAATATAGATGCCAATTTAGGTAGTTTGTATGTCAGGACTGTATTGCATGTATATACACCAGCTGATCCTGTACCGTTTTGATTTTTGGAGGCATCTGTATAGATGACTTTGTGGTTCTCATATTCAGATTTCATTTGTAAGAATTGATTCCTTATTACACTGAGGGATTGGTGGAAGTTTTCGGGTGGTGTGTTATTCTTAGATCAAAAGTAGCTTGTTGTTGTGTCCAAGGAGGGCTCAATGTCTTGTATGAACTGGCAGATAATGGCAAAGGCTCTTCAACACTTTTATGCATTTTGTGGCATCTATGGTTTATGGGAGCTGAAAGATGCGGTCTAAATAAGGTCTCGTAGCTCTTTGACGAACACAACTCATAATTTGGATGTTCTGGTGTACTAAGAACTGTGGAGGTATAATTTAAAGTTAACTATTCTCTTCTTAGGTGAAGGGGCATTTAATTTGCGAGACTCCTAATACTTTCAGTGGGACTGGTTCGGTAACAACCAATTTTTAGGGCAGAGTTTTGAATAATGTCAAGCGCATGTAGCAGCTTATTACTGACTGTACTGTAAACTATGACCCCATAATCTATTCTGGATCTGATGAGCCTCCTATAGATGTTGATCAGCACGTTAGTGTCAGCTCCCCACTCATAGTGTGAACTAAACTTTTAATATCAGGTAAAACCTGTACAAAATCTTTATTTAAAAATATACAATTTTAACTTAAATTTTATATTATTAACTAAATTTAGCAGGTTTTCTTTAAAGTGATAGAAGAAGTTGGGAACTACTTTAAAAGGGGGGTCGGGGCAAAGAGGGTAAGGAAATGTCAAGGAAAGTGAACTCTTAGGCCTTAACCTGCCTACTTCTTAAAGCAGCGGATAGGGGTCCTTGTTGTTTCCCCGAGCGTCTAAGTTTTGAAATGCATTCGCAACAGGCATGTTTTGCAAACACATACTCCATTTTAAACTATTTTATAAAAAATCTAGTATTGAGTTATCTTTAGATAATATTTCTGTTTTAGTCAGTTCTAGTAGAGAACGAGACCCTTTTGTGTGAAACCTTTTTATAGGGAGACCATTTAAGGTTTGCTTTAAAATAATATTCCAGAAAGGTCAGAAGTGTATTACGATAGTAAAACAATGGCAAAATTTCATATAATTCTTTATTCGGATAGTTTATTTGCCGTATTTAAGGACTGAAATGGGCACTAGAATTTTTTTAGGTATTTTCTAAGGTTATCAAAATGGTACGGTAGCTGAAAAGTCGACCGTAACAAATCAACCTAAAAAAGGCAAGTATCCACTTTAACTAAACTTTTAATATCAGGTAAAGCCTCTACAACATCTTTATTTAAAATTATACAAATTTCTGTTTTCGTCTGTTCTAGTAGAGGGCTGATATATTTATGGCAAATGGATTTAGTAAAGCTCCTTGTTCAGGTTTTCAGTTTGTGCTTAATTGCCTGATTAAAACTAATTTAGTTCTTTTAATGTTTTATTTTCCGGACAATCCCATCCTAACGTTATAATTAGCATAGCAAGGCAATTATCCAGATACATTTCGTAGACCGCTGCCTTCACAACGGCACTAGCTAGTGCTACAGAAAGCACCTAATTAAAAAATTTATAAATAAGTAAATTATCTAAGCAGTAAAAATAAATACACAGAAGGAACATTAAACTTGGTCTTGGACCAGACGATATTTCTTTATGTGTTCCCTTTTAATTACTTAACCATTTACTTGCTCTAAAAAGCTAACTTTACTCGCTATAAAATCCTCTTTTTATCGTGGACTTTTATTAATCACTAAATTAAGGAATTAAATTATCTTTGCTTTTATGTGCAACGTGAATCCTGATTTATATCCGGACAGCATAACTAAACCATTTCCGATACTTTGTAAAGTTTGTACGGAGTGTAGCAAAATTAGAGTTCTATGTATTTGCTGATTCTGACTAGAGCGCTAATAACACAGGTTTATGCAACTCATTATATCACGTATTTTCCGGAGCAACCATCAGCTTCGACTGCATTGCGTAAAATGTTGAGAAATAATTAATTACCTCTATATCTATTACTGACACTAAAAGTTATTCAAAGTAATGAGTCCTTTTCACTTGTTGGCATTTCTGTGGATCGAAATCTCAAGGCACTAACATGTCACATCAATTGCAGAAGCAGCTGCTAAGAAATTAGGTTTCCCCTTCCGGGCTTGCAAATACTTTTCACCAGCTAATCTCTATATCTTATATACTTCACAAATAAGGCCAAACCTCGAATACTGCTCCCACACTTGGGGTGCCCCTGCCTCTTCTACACTCGATATCCTGGACTCCATTCACCGTCTCATCGGTGACCCTACCCTCACCCAAAGGCTGCCATTTCTTGCCCACCGACGTGCCATTGGTGACCTCTCTCGCTTTTATAGATCTCTGCACGGGCACTGCTCAGGGGAGCTTTCTTTCATAGTTCCTCCACCTGCTGTCCCCAACAGATCTACCAGGGGAACAGAGCGAATGCACCCTTTTACTGTCGAGGTCACCAGATAGAGAACATCTTGTTATGCCCGTCTTTTTGTCCCGATGATTTCCAAGTTGTGGAATTCCTTGCCGGCACATGTTTTTCCTTCTCCTCCGAACCTCCAAACCTTCAAGTCCAGAATTAACAAGTTGCCTCTTTCCTTCTTGTCAACACCCACGGCACGATAGTATTTAGGCTGTAAGCCTTTGTGGTGTGTTGTTGAAATATTAAGAAAAAAAAATTGGCAGGTACCAGTGGCATAGATGAGTTCGTTAGCCAGAAAAATTGGACCAATTTTGGTGTTTTTTTCCCAGAAAATTCACATCAGTAAGTTAAAAGAAGAAAGATATAGGAATTTGAAAAAAAAAGGTGCTACCGATAGTCGATAAATTGTATAAAACCGTCTGTGTGGTTAACAGAAATCTATGGAATATTACGCGCAAAAGGTTAAGTTTATCAGTAAAGTTACTTTACAGCTTTTCTTCTTAAAATGTCAAAGTCGAGATCTAAAAAGGTCTAGACGCAGCAAATGCGTTATGGTAGCGAATTTTCGTAAAAATGTTTTCGATGGCAAATGTGTCTGTGGTTAGAAGGAGGATATTTGATTGGTTCTGTAACCTATACAGTACTAACAACGTACCATATTTCATTAAAATAGCTTTGTTGTTTCAAAAAGTACACTTTCTGAAAAAAAAAAGTTCCCCAAAAGACTGGTCCTATTTTTCCGGCCAACGAACCTCTTCAAGCTAATTACATACCTGTCAAGATATAATTATTCACAAACAGTTTTAGGAGCAAAGTGGGAAAAAAATATGAAAATTTGCAAAATTACTTCTTATAAAATTTCACATTTTTTTACAGAAATTGCCTTAAGTAATGTTAAATAAAAGTTTTCACAAAAATTCGACAATTTTTTTTTACAAACACCTACTAAGCATTTACTATTGATTACCAACATATCACCAAAATCTTACATCAATGGTAATTTTGTTAATTCTGTAATTAATTGTTACGTATACTTTTCATAGACTACCCCGGGCATTAAGCTTGTGTCAATTATCATGTAAGCAGAACCTTAAATGACGTATTACCAGATATCTCAGTGGAAACGCGCTAGTCTAGTACGCAGAAGGTTGCATGATCAAATCCAGCTCGATGAATGTATGTTTCTATGTTTTATTTTGATATTTGGAGAAACAATAGTGCACAGATTTCATACGTTTTGAACAAGATCTCATTTTTGTTCAAAACGCTTGAATTAGTTTGTCACTTTTGAGCCTGAAATTATAATTTTGTTATTGTTTATATTGAAAAAACCAGTTTGATTAGGCTGACTAGAACGGAATCATGCTGGCGATTAATAAGGAAAAATAACTGCTACGTTTATAATTTGGCAG
Source organism: Tillus elongatus (assembly GCA_964006375.1). Taxonomy (NCBI): domain Eukaryota; kingdom Metazoa; phylum Arthropoda; class Insecta; order Coleoptera; family Cleridae; genus Tillus; species Tillus elongatus. Next base: position 22,686,308 of record OZ023266.1, on the reverse strand, counting down.
ATACTTTACTTTTTTTAAATATGAATTAAGTTTTCTTCTGGAAAGCTTTTGTATAACTTTAGTGAAATTTGTAATACAAGTTTCTTTTAAAGAGACTTACACTATATATCACTACAGCAAAATTTAGTTCCTTAGCTTCATAGAAAATTGAGTTTTGGGCACTTTTCTAAAAAGGAGTTAGAACGCATAATTTTTCTGATAATAGGGAGATATCGATGGTAACACTTTCGAAACAATTCTTGAAATATGCGCGTACTAGAACCTCTAAAGTCAATCTTCAAGGTCTGTGTAAGTTTAAAGTATTAACTTTACTAATATGCCGTATAATTATAGTGTACAATTCTTATCAAAATTCGCTACTATAACGCACTTGCTGCGCCACGAATTTTTTTTCTTAGAGCACATTAAATACAGACCTAATCATAATAATTTTATTACGTAAAGAAATCGGGTAAGCAATAGAGCTTTAAAGCGTGTGCTTTTTCTAAGCCTTTTAGCCGCTACTCCTTTATAATTGGAGGAACGTCTGCTCTGATAATCTGGATTTATGTACATATTAGCAAAATGATTGGAAATACGTCTATTTGATGGATCGGCATAGACAATATCGGCATTTGCCAAAATTTGATTTAAAAGCTTATGCAAATCCGAATGATGAATGGCAGGCATCATCTGGTTCTACTTAAGGGTTACTAGGTTACTAAAGCTATTATAGCACGTAAAGACGTCAGTAAATTGCTGCTCATGATGTTTATTTTAAAACGAGTTTATAGACGAACTTATAAACAAAGTCCTTATATTTAATTAAGCAACTTAATTATATACTTTTCTAAAATTGTAAACACTGTTATCAGTTCAGCTCATTATATTTAACGAACTACATTTTGTCCGAGCAGCATAGAATGTGATATATAAAATTATGTTGATTTTGCGCTAGAAAATTGCTAAAAATTATGGTGACCTCCATTGTCACAGTGCAGTGGACAATTCTTGTTGTACCTTTAATAATTGACGAGTGATCAACAATTATGCTGTGACGCTGTCACAGAAATTGTTACGAAATTCGATTAGAGAAAATATTAATCGGCTAGGAGAGCTAATTAGGAAATGCTAATGACAAGTTGATTGGGGTAAAAAATCGTAATAACCAATAGAGGGTGGTCTTCTCTTTTATAATTTTACGATTGTCTCATTGACTTATAGCGCAAGATATTTTGCGTGAGCTTTCCAACTTGAAAAACTTTGATAACCTGAACTTAACCAGCTGGTTTTAGTTTGTCAGCGACTTTTCATTAAGAAAAATTCGCTAAAAGAGAGGTTACGATGGAAAGCTTTTGAAAACATTTCTTCAGAGGAACACGAATTTGGGTCCCTATATATATATATATATATATATATATATATATATATATATATATATATATATATATATATATATATATATATATATATATATATATATAAACATATACAAATTTTAACGGAATTTGGTTTTGAGTCTAGGTCTAGGTTTTAGTGTTTTTTGAATTATCGCCCGGTTACATACATACATACACACACACAGACACACACATTATATATATATATATACATATTTGGTTTTGGGCTCTAGGGACCCGAACTCGCGCTCATCTGAAGACATTATTTCAAAAGCTTTTCATCGTGACCTCTCTATTAGGGAATTTTTCTCAATGAAAAATTGCTAAAAGTGTCTTAGCGTCTTAGTTAAGTTCAAATTGGTTGTCAAGAAATAGATTATATGATTATATTTGATTTATGTCATAGGTCAATCAAAATTAATAAATAGTTATTGTTATTTTTTCTCCCTCAGGGCTCGACCGTGGCTTTGCCTTATTGTTATTGCCTAATTACTAAATTTTTATTAAGAATATAATGTGTTGGTTAGACTTTTTTATAGTAACTTATTTCAATTCTGAAAATTTAAAAAGATAAAGTCACAGAAGTGTCGGGAATCTATGAAATAGGTTGTAAGGATTGTGAATTTAAATATGTTGGCCAAACTAAAATAACGATTGAAACTAGATTTAAAGAACATTTAGTGCAACTGAGCTTTGGCACAATTAACAAATCATGTATTGCTTAGCATATTTGGGATAATAATCACCATGTCTTCTTCTTTGGGTGCCATCTTCACTAATGGAGGGTAGCGACTACAACAGCAAACTCCTCTCTATCCTCCGCCGCTCTCATCAAGTCCTCAAAGCTCAGACCTGTCCAATATCTTATGTTTCTCAGCCATGACAGTTTCTTTCTGCCTACACTTCTTTTCCCCTCTAGTTTACCTTTAATTATGAGTTGGGGGATATAATATTTGGGATTGCGCAACAAGTGGCCCAGATATGCTGTCTTCCTCCGCTTGACAACCTGGAGAAGCTCTCTGTCTCTGTTCACTCTGCGTAAGACCTCTTCATTTCGCACTCTTGGTGTCCATGTTATTTTTAGTATGCGCCGATAGACCCACATCTCGAAAGCCTCCAGTTTATTCATACTCGTTATTTTTAAGGTCCATGTCTCTACTCTATACAGAAGGACTGACCATATGTAGCATTTTGCTAACCTTAACCTTAGGTTTATGTCGAGATGCGAATCGCAAAGAAGGCTCCGTATTTTTGTAAAGTTGCTTTTGGCTTGTGCAATTCTGGAATTTATATCCTTTTCTGGGCTTAATTGGCTGTCTGTCCAGCATGCCACGTATTTATAATGGTTGACATGTTGTAATATGTTACTATTTATTATGAAGGATATAGGTACATTTTGTCTCCTCTGCATTACCATTATTTTCGTTTTCCTCTCGTTGATCCGCATTCCAAATTCCGAACATGTCTGATTTAGCTGATCTAGAATATTTTGTAAGCCAGTATTCGTATCTGCCATTAATACGGTGTCGTCAGCGTATCTAATAGTGTTTATCCGAATGCCATTTACTTTTATACCGTCATTAACTTTCTCAAGAGCCTTTTTGAACAGAAGCTCGGAATACAGATTAAACAACATGGGTGACAATACGCATCCCTGTCTTACTCCTTTTCCAATATTTATGCTGTTAGAAGTTTCGCCCTCTATTCGAATTTTGGCCACTTGGTACCGGTACAAGTTTTTGATTAATGTTAAGCTCTTGCCATCTAGACCTATATTTCGTAGGGCGTCTATCAATTTCGGATGCTTCATCATCATGTAGATAAAGAAAATCTCAAGTTAATCAGAAATGTCAGGCAGTTGCATCAGCTAAGTGCTTACGAAAGTATATATATATATATATATATATATATATATATATATATATATATATATATATATATATATATATATATATATATATATATATATATATATATATATATATCGTTAGAAATTTGAACAAAAATGTTTCGATGAATACAGTAGGTCCGGTTATATGTAGTCCATTATTTGAACTATTATCTTAATAACCAACGTGTTCTTCTTAGGAATATTTGATAACGACGCGCTGTATAACAAAGGCAGGTATGCAGTTTAAATTACAGGGATTTAAGACTTAACAGCGTAAGTCTGTCTGTATACCTTACTAGAGGACGCTGTTCGTAACTGCTTGGCGACCAACATATAGGTAGTAGTTCTAGTCTTTATTCACTTTGTTTATTCATACCTCTGATGACGCTAACTTTGTTATCGAAACGAGGTCACGCCTAAAAACTGCATTGTCATGAATTGAGTTATCCATATTGCACTCACCAGTGCTCATCACAGGTTACAATTTTCACTCATTGACTATAGATACTGTTTAAGCTCTCTCTCGAATTGCGCCACAGTACGACAATCATTAATATGATTAGGCAGCAGATTTCTCTCCCTCTGATTCTGCTAATCAGGTCATACCTGCAACAGAGGAAGTACCAGGTCAAACATCTGGGAGCCAGATCTAGAACGTACCCAGCCACGGCTGGTCTCCCGCAGGGTTCTGCTATCTCCCCTCTGCTGTACAATATATTTGTCGCAGACATTCCGACAGCCCCCCTAAACGTGACATACGCACTGTACACAGACGACACTACTATCCTCAGCAGCTCCACTCAGCCGAGGAGAATAACCGAACGACTTCAGACCGCCGTAGTCGAGCTGCAATCATGGTATAGGAAATCCCTTCTAGCTATAAACCCCGATAAATATTCAGCTGTCCTATTTTCCAAGAGGAGACACACACCTCACGAACACGTTTCATTAGACAACCGTCTAAGCCCCTGGCAAGATTCCGCCAAATACCTCGGTGTTTTCCTCGACAAACACTTAACATGTCGATCACGCTCGAAAAAAAGCCTCGATGTTCATCTCGAAGCTGTTCCCACTTCTAAATAGAAATTCCAAATTGTCTATGAACAATAAGTTGCCCATGTACAAAGTCATTATCCGGCCAGCCTTGACCTTGCATCACCTGCATGGGCGACTGCGACCGCGACACACATCAAGACCTTTCAAATCATCCAGAACAAAATTCTGAGAATGGTTACCGGAGCGCTATGGTTTGTCCGAAACGGTCAGATTCACTCTGATCTGGAAATGCCTGCGATACGTGAGTTTATAAATCAACTATCCACAACCCAGTTCGCAAAAGCCGTTTCTCACCCAAATGCTCTTCTCCGTAGTGGCACCGACTACGACGAGCAAGTTCCACACAAGCATAAGCGTCCAAAGCTTATACTTACCCGCTAACGCCCCCGCGGCAAAAACATAATGGAAACATTCATACCCAAAAAGTCATTGTGTGTAATTCTTCCCGACGGAGGTATGGACTAAGGTCCGACATTCCCAGGGAGGGGGTTTTAGTGAGTACAGTCTCACAATACCTCGATATTCCACGAAACCTACGGGACCGTGAAAGAGGTCTGCATGAGCATTTTCCCCTCCTGCATCAAAAAAAGGCAGCAGATTAAAATAATAAGAACCCGCATACAACGGCGACTCTTTATAAAATGAATTATTAGGTTTATTCAGATATACATTACCCCTAAAGCGAATGTATCATTTAACTGGTTCTAGTTTATCTCCCAAAGTTTCCTTAGTAATTTCTGGTGTAACAGTTTCTTCGTCTTCGACAATTTCCTTCTCAATTTCTAGATCTCTTTCCTCCATTTTGTAAGCGCTGGGAATTGTAACGCTTTCTGGGGATTCACTTTCTTTATCTTGGACAATTTCCTTCTTAATTTTTATCCCTTTTTCCTCACGTTCTGCCAAAGGAACCTCTTTTGCCGTGACTGGTTTAGCTGCTACTGGATCTTTTGCTGTCATCTTTTTTGTAGGCTCCTTGATAACTCCTTTTTTCAATAACTTATTCTCAACAGTTTCACTAGTATCTTCCGGTGATATAGTCTTATTTGCTCTGCAATAGTAGTTGTGACTTTTTCTGGGATTTTCTTTCCTTTAGCCTCCGGTATTTGCTTTTGGTCAATATTTGCTTCCTTATATTCCCTTTTTATGTGAATTGTAAATGTAAGGTAAATTATTTCTTTCTTTAAATACATAACACATTAGCTTCAGTAAATAAACCTTAACGACTGTCAAAATTTTATTATTTTTGAAAACCTCCCGACAAGATTCCCGAAACTGAAGGTTAAAAATTAGGCGCATAATGCGTTCTTGACGTAGGAGAACCCTAGCTGCTTCCGTGGTCTGATAAGTAAATAATAAAGTACACTATTATAGACTATTATTGCGCCATATTAACAGTGTACAATTAAGCACACTTAGTAAAACCAAATCACCACAACACGATTTAAAAAAAAACAGATGATAATTTCACTAACCAAGTTAGTGTCAGCAGAGAATGAATAATTCGCAGAATTATTCATCCTCTGATGACTCTAATATGGTGGGTGAAACGATCGTCAGGTTTTTAAAATGTGTAATGATGATTTGGGTTCTCCATGTGTGCTTATCAGTGCTCATCACAGGTTCCAATCTTCATGTGTACAATTCTTATGAAAATTTACTAATATAATGCACCTGCTGATGTCCCGAACTGTTTTACGGTTCTTTTAAATCTAAAATAGGATCAGTTTTGAGATCAGATGAACCCTAAATTTGCATTTTCGCTATTTTAGCAGTTCGCACACCAAATAAAGAAACACGCATCTGTCAAAGAGAGGTAAATTGTACCCTCAACACCAACATTTATTTCTTTTTCTAATCATCTTGTCTACGTCGAGATACTGTTTCACGGGGTATTAAACAAAAACATTCCCGACAGGTTTTATACGCTTTGCCAGAGGTCTCACGTCTATGTCGGTTGTTTCATGTTCCAAGCATGCTTGGATAATCTGCAATGTATGTTGTCTGTAATGTTGGATTCCTCTTCACTCGCCAACTATATTTAAACATGCAGGTATGTGGGAGTTTGGGGGAAAAATTTAGAGGAAAATATGCCTGAAAATTAAGAATCGGAGGGTGTAGTTACTGTTGTGCAGCCTGTAATTAGAAGGCAGTGTTACTTAGGTATAATGCCAAAAACTTAGCAGAGTATTTAGGTTGACTAAAAATGTCAATACATACATTCTAGTGAATTTTCTTTAAAAAAAATCATAATTGAGGAGAACCCGACCTTTGAATTTTGACAAAGTTCTTCAAATAAGCGCAAATTGGACCCCCTAGAACCCATATCCAGGGTCAGTTTCAATTTATATATGTTTATATACAACGTGTCCCAAACTTGATGGGAATGTATAGCTATCTCCGTTATTATTAGAGATAGGGAGACGGTTAAATTAGCAAAGATTTGTATAATTTCATGATCATTCCAGGTATCACTTGTAGTTTGCTCTGCCTCTTTTTGTTTTCGAGTTATTTTGAAAAAACAAAATTTGTCGATTTCTTTTTACTCCAATATCTAAGTAGGCGTTGATCTGACACGTCTAAGACTTGCACATTATCAGGACACTTTTTACAGAGTACTCGTTTTGTGCTATTATTAACTTTGGATTGTCATTTGTTTTTCAGCTACAGGTATCAACGTTTGTTTTTATTATGGCAGCTATATTGGATTTTTTGCTTGTGTGATAACCTGCGAAAAGAGCTTTCCAGTGATGTACAACATGCTTGAGAAATCTTGTAATTGCACTGACCATTTTGAGAAAAACTGTTTTGAGATTAGTAGGCTATGAAATACAATACCAGAAAACAAATGACAGGAGTGTTCAAAAAGCAGTAGGCCATGGAGTGTAACAATAGCCTTCTACTTTTAACATAATTTTCCGTAATGATTCACGATAAAAAAATACTGTGATTTAATTTACAATACTTAGTCAGGTAATAATGCTGGGTAATATTATGTGAAACAGTTTAATAACGAAACCAGGCAATGACAAGTAGAAACTTAAACTCCACAAAACAACACAATTAGAAACGGAACTCAACAAATAATAAAATAGAAACTTAAAAATACACTAAATAGAAAATTGTTCAATATGACCACCGTTTTGTTCAATGCACTTTATACACCTTTTTGAAACATGCCTGCAAACTCTGGTTAGGGTGTTTTGGTTAATATGATTTATAGCTTCCGTGATTCTGTTTCGTAATTCTGTGATAATTTGTGGTTGATCTAATCTATACACAGCGTTCTTCAGAGTACCCCAAAATTAAAAATCCATGGGTATCAGGACTTAGAACACACCAATGAAGGCCCATTGTTACAAATGACACGATTACTAAAATTTTGGTACAAAAATTCGTTGACAATCCTAGCATTGTGAGCTGGAAAACCGTCTTGTTGCTACCAAATCTCCTCTAAATTATCATGAACTCTTCTAATTATTGGTAGGATATCATTTCTCAATAGATTAATATACCTTTCCCCAGTTAAATTATTTTAAAAAAAACGGACTAACAATGAAGTTACCTGAATTTTAAAAAAATTAACTGTATAATCTACAGATAAAAATAACAGTTTTTTACCTAATAAGCCGCACCAAACATTAATACAAAATATGTATTGCAATCGTCTTTCTTCCTTTAAATGGGGATCTTCATTTGCCCAATAATGCTTGTTATCTTGATTATACACACCATAATTTGTAAATTTGGATTCATCAGTCCATATTATTCTTAAATGAAAATTTTCATCTTGCTGACATTGTCCTTGATACCATCTGCAGAATTGAAGTCGCTTAGGGTAATCGTCAACATTTAAGCCTTGTACAATTGTAGGTTTGTATGGATGGTTATGACTTCGTTTTAATACACGGTGTACCGTACTTTTTGAAAGGTCAATTTGTTTACCATAAAACCGAACAGATTGCCGAGGGTTTTTGTTTGAAATCTTTAAGACGGCATTATTTCTTTCTTCACTTCTAGGCATTGGTAGTTTCTTTGCGTTGAAGCTACCGTCGTTCAATAGATTGGCCACTATCCTGCGAAATATTTTGGTGTTTGGTTGTCGTCTTTCTGCGTAGTTTTTTCGATATGAATTTTCAGCTGCCTAAGTATTTCGGTTAGAACAAATATAACATTCCAAATGTCAAAATATTCCTCATTACTGAACATATTGTTAAATGATATTTAAAATAAACAGGAAACAAACTATTGCCTACAAAATTTTAAGCAACATGTTAAATACACCTCAAATTGTTCAGATAATTAAGAACGACAGCACTCTTAATTGTAGCGATAGTGTTATATCCATAGCAACCTTTCTTCTGTTGTTTTTCAGTTGACTTACGTTTAAATATCAAACAATTTTCAAAGGCGTCTTCGTAAATCATTAATCTGCTTTTTATTGAGTTTGTTAGTAAATTTAGTTATTTAATAGGTTTACGTATTTAATTAAATTATACGAATTCTTTATAATAATGTTGTAATGTAAAATATCAGTTGTAATAATGGGCCGATTCATTGGCGTGCTCAAAGTTCCTATTTTTTTTAACGTGAATCATTACGGAAAATTATTTTAAAAGTATGTAAATTGTTACGTTCAACGGGGTTTTGGATTTGTTGACCAACAAAGCACAGCTTTTCAAACTACTATTTTATTATAGCCGACTATTTTTCAACACCAGTATCAACTAAAATATTTCTCTCTCTTACCAATGTCCATAGAATTATATTCCACTATTCGCCTTCTATGATCGCTTCTTATACACCAACACTTACTGCTGACTCCCTATGATCACTTATTCTACACCGCACAAATTCAATACTGAACTAACTAACTCTAGGTACCGTTCATCTATTTATATTCTCCATAGAGATTCTAGACTTTCTACACTTTTCTACACCTGTCACTTCTGGTCCCTTCTAGAAATATCATTCCAGAGTGTTCGCTGTTACCAACACACTTTATAACCGACATCTGACCATAAACTTAATTCTCATAGATATACAGGCCGACAGACAAAAAAAGTTTCGTTCCCAAATCATGTTTTATATGTTTTGATACTTTTTACAACGTTTAAGCGAAACATTTCTTTTTAATTTTTGTCGCCGATTAGATACTTCCATGAAAGGAATATTCGGTCGATTTTGATAAAATAATGTAGGTAGCTTCCTCTTGTTAGCCGGGAAAATCTCGCTAGTTTTTCCTGTAAAATTTTGGTGTTTCTTTCGTAAAATTTAATATCTCTAAAAATAGCAAAGCCTTTGCAACCAAATTCAAATTCGCAAGGCTCCATGGTAAAACGTATAAAATAAACCAAAATTCAGGACTCTAAGTTAAAGAAAAAAAAACGTTACAATCATTTAATATCAAAAACTTACCCGTGGTTTTAAATATTTTTATTAAAATTTGCTATCATAACTCATTTGCCGCGTCCAGACTTTTTTCTTGGTGAATTTTCTTTAAAAAATCACTAACGAGGAGATCGCGGCTTTTAAATTTAAAAAAAAATTATTCAAATGAGCGCTATTTAGGACCCCTGAAACCCAAATCCGAGGTCGGCTTCAGACTTTATATGTTACCCTGCACAGAACCTCAAATTTGCTCTAGGTCTCTTAACTGTATTGTGGAGTTGAAATCACAGCATTTGTCCGATGGTTCATGCAAAGACGGGTTCCTCTAAGCATGTTTCTGATTTTTTTTTTAAACGAACAATGCGTTAACCTGCTAATTTACCTATAAAGGTTATTAATATTAAAAACAAATGGAAACAACGCTCGTGCCTCGAATAAAGTCCCCTTTGGCATGTCCTTCTCCAGTTTCGCATCCGTTCGACACATTTGGCAAAAAAATATGGGAATTTACTTAAAGTTGTCATTTATAATTGAAGGAAAATAAAACTTGTTCTAGGTATGCAACGTTAAGTGCGAGGTTAAGTAAAACGACGTAGAACCAATCATTGGAAATGAATATAATGTACATACATATGTACGAATTTGTGACTGCAAAATGATTAAAAAACAGTATTCATTTACGTATGTATTATGTACTCCTTATTTTGGATTTTTTTTCGAATAAAAACCGAATCAGTTTCAACGTTAAAGGATAAATTTGCCTACAACGAACTGTGACGCTATAACGAAACAACGTTAGATAAGACGAAAACCATTTCAGGTTAAGGGATCGAAAAATATTAAAACAGTAAAATAAGCTCTCGTTATCCAAAAGAAAAAAATCCAAGGTTCTTATAAGGCGTAATATAATAGTGCATAATAGTCCATGGCAACAGTACACGTCATTCAACTGACAAATTATTTTGACAAATGGCAGATCTACTTTCAAAGTGACATGTACATAAGTATTTTTTTCTGATATGTAAAATACAAATATAGGCATGCTCTCCTTCTTACATTCATATTTATTTTTGTCCATCACAATGTTACTCAGAGAGTTGTCTCCAATTTTAGTGACTTTTGAATCTTGAAAAGATTTCTTCAAATGAGCGCGAACTAGGTTCCATAGAACACATATCCGGCTTAGTTTCAGTTTTTATCTGTTTTCATATATACAGGGTGACGCATTTCTAGGGTAAATCTCAATATATCCATTATTGTACAAGATATGAGAAAAAATTGTATATGCTAATTATACGATGTCTGGAGCTGCACCTTATAAAATTATTTTCACAATCACAGGTCGTCCATAAGTCGCTGGTAATACAATTTTTTTCCTAATCAAACACACATTATATTATTGCAATTTTTGCATTTTCCATCGAATGCATAGTTGTAAGAAAATAAATGCGAGACTCAGCAAGTGCGGTATGGTAGCGATTTTTCATAAAATGTTTCTTTCGATAACTTAACTTACTATTAACCTATGGTTTGTTGGCCAGAAAACCAGTTTTTTGGGTACATTTCAAGTTTATTTTCGGAAGATTTTTGTCCATTTTCAAACAATACAGTTATCTTGATGAAATATGGTGCATTGTTTCTCCTATATAGGTTATACTGGTAACCAAATTTGATGCAAGCTTTCTTAAAAAAATTATATTTCCTATTAAAAACATTTTTATGAAAATTCACTACCATAAAGCCCTTGCTGCGTCCCGACTTTTATTATCTTAGTTCCTAATTTCCATCTCTTTAACAGATTTTGAAATCAGATAGAATTTTCGTTGAGTAATGTTTTCTTCTGTATAATAATTTACTTAGAAATAATTGTCCTTGTTATGTAGCGTCTAAGGTGTGTACTACAATATGCATGACGCTCTTAGTGACAACCCATTCCTGCATTTAATTTAAAAATTCTGAGTTTGGGGCCAAGTCGCACATTCTTATATAAGACTCACCAAACCTTTCTTATCAAGAATCTGTATATACTTCTTAATTGCCCACAGTCTATTGTCCACTTTCCTCGTCTTATGCTGCTTTAGTGAAATAGCAGCGAGTAGGAGCACTTAGGAAAACAAACAATTTAGACTTTATAGTCAACGCTATGAAAGCTTTCGTTGTAGAATGTCGCTGCGGCATCACGCTTAACCTGAAAAGCTACTCGATGTTCTAAGTGTGTTAAAGTTTAACGTAACTCTTAGCGGTCAGCTGCATACTCTTCAAATAAGTTAACGGGTTCGTTTGGGTATTGTAATACTTTAGAAAATCGCTTCTAATATCAACGTAAACTTTTGTAGCGTGTATAAACATACACTTAATTTCCAGAGACTGCAGAAACGTTCCATTGCATGTTTCCGTGATTTTCTGCAACAAAGTTTACGAACGCAGCAAGCAATTATAATATTGCGCTTAGAAATGCAGGCCTCTGCTATGTACGTATATACTTAGGAGTCACGTAAAGCAACAAAACAAAACAAAGATATAAGAATTTCGGGACGCATCAAGTGCGCTATAGTAGTGAAGTTTTATAAGAATTGTACACTATTAGTAAGATATATTATTTAAACTAATTATTCAAATTTAAATGGACTCTGGAGATCGGTTCTAGAGTCCCATTAGCGATTATTTGAGGAAATTTATATTTTATATGGAGTTAAAAAGTTAAAATTTGGTCTTAGACATAATATGTAAGTACTAAAACTGTCTTTAAAAAAATTGTGTTACAAATTCTACTAAAGTTACAAAAGTTTTTCAGAAAAAAATAATTTTTTACAAAGGGTATGTACCTGTCAAATTATAAATATGGCAGGCATTTTTCCTTATTAATTGCCTGGATGGTTTGTTTTAGTCAACCCATCCAGTTTTTGCAAACAATAAACAACAAAAATTGTTTTTTAAAACAAATTTGTTGTTATCCGTGTACCTCATTATGTTATTTTTCTTTAATTTAGTACCCACGGTGCGTTTACATAGGTGTTTCTATGGTTCAAAATTGAAGATTCCAGCTTAATGGGAAATGTATTGAGCTATCGGATTTGAAATATTTATACGAAAATTTTCTACCAGAACATTCTTTCTGCACCCCGACCCTTTCCAACACTTATTTACGGTTGCTGAATCCATACTTTGTAAAAATGATAAAATATTACAGCTTACTATGTAAGACTGACAAACAACGCAACCTCAAAGTCATTTTTGGAAAAATAATTAAATAAATGAAATGAAATAACAATATAAACATAAATGGAAAATCTTGGGGTTACTCCCCCTTTTGCATGCCAACAATCACCCACAATGTATAAACAAGAACAATATAAACAAGAAAAATTATTTTGGAGCAACCCCTAACAAAGTTACGGGACCTGCGGTGATTATGGAGGTTCTGCATGCGGTAAACAGGATTTTAAAGAGGTATGGCTGCAGAATGGGATAAAAGCAGCTTAAAGAGGTCCAACTAGGCTGTTTATTTTGCACTTTCCGCTCACACTTCCTTTTTATATCCTTCTCCGCCCAGCACCCCTATTCACTCTTGGTCCCGTAACTTTCTAGTGGGCTATTTGCAAGAAATTCTTCTTGTGGTTTCGGTATCTATAAGGGGCTCTACGCATATTTCTGAAAAGATTTTTCTAAACACCCCCATGTGCTAATCTGCAAATTTACCGAAAATTTTATTTTTATTTACAAACGGAAGGGATCTATGAAATTATTGGTGGCAGGGCATTTTTCAGATTAACCGCTTGAATGATCGGTTTTAATCAACTCAATCGAAACAGTTCCTGCAAACAAATTAACAAGAAAGGTTTTCTAAAACAAATTTGTAATTATCTGTGAAGCCCATTGTGTTATTTTTTTAATTTAGTATCCACGCCGCTTTTATATAGGTTTTACTATATATCAAAACTGCAGATTCTAATTAAATGGGAAATTGGATTATCACCATTTGAAATATGTTTATTAAAATTCACTACCATAACGTACTTAAACTCTTTTCAACACCTATTTACTATTGCTGTATCCATACTTTTTGAAAATGAAATAAATATAAATACAAAGTTTTGAAATTAAAATTTTAATATTTTCACTTAAACATCTTTTTCTATGTATGTACTTTGTAGTACCTACCTAGATATTATGAGTACTTACTGTATCAGTTTGGGGTAGGTATATTTCTTGTAATACCTAACAGTGAATTTGTATAGAGTTTACTAGGTAATACATACCATATCTACAATCTACATGATTGTATAATGCAAACATGCGTACCAAATTTGGTTGCCCCTACCTTTTTTTTTCCGGAGATATTAAAAATTTTCGAATGAACACACAAGATTTTCCTGGAAAACCTTGGCTGATTTTTCTAGCTAACAAACTTTACCAAGCCACTTCCAAAAGGAAGGTACCTACCAAATTTGATCAAAATCGGCCCATTATTTTTTGAGTTATCGGTGTGATATATATATATATATATATATATATATATATATATATATATATATATATATATATATATATATATATATATCACACCGATAACTCAAAAAAAATAATATATATATATATATATATATATATATATATATATATATATATATATATATATATATACACAGGATGACGCATTGAAAACGAAACAGACCGATGTGCGTCCAGAGAATATTTTTTTAGAAACGCTGAAACACGTCAATTTTAATATTGAAGGGGACATATTTTCACATAAAACTCAACTTTGTCACATCAACCCCTTAAGGATGGTGATAACAACCCTTCTATTTTAAATACGAAACATGGGTCGAGTGTTACATCATTTAAAAGCTCTTTCTTTTCTGAATTCAGCACACTAATTTTTTTCGAAGTTTTATCAACTCCTTTAAAAATTATTCAGTTGGTGTTGCAAGAACGTATTTCATTCACTGTGATAAGAAATGCACTAATTATTCAATTAAAAAAAAACTAAAAACAAAACCAAAAGTTAAAAATGTTTATTCAGTTAAGTAAGTGTTCAAATTGTTGACCACCAGCTCCAATACAAAAGTACAAACTTGGTTCAAAACGAGCTCTGACATTCTGGAGCATTTGTGGAGTTATTAGACGGCATTCTTCAACAATGCGTCGTCGTAATTCTTCCAGAGACTCCGGTCCTGTTGCCAAAATTCTACTCTTTAAATGGCCCCATAGAAAGAAGTCTAAAGGAGTAAATGCAGTGATCTAGGGGGCCACTCAATAGCACCTCTACGTCCAATCCATTTCTCTGAAAACTCTCTGTTCACGCTGTGAAAAATGCTGAGGAACTCCATTTTGTTGAAACACTAATTGATTTTCTTGATAGCAATCACCATTTTCAACAATGTCAATTAGTAGAGGGTAAACGATATCTTCTAGTACCTCCAAATACGTTTCGCCACTCAAATTTCCATCAAGAAAAATTGGTCCGATTAAACGGTCTCCAAAAATGCCAGGCCAGACATTAAATTTCTGTGGAGTTTGAGTGTGAAAATTTCTTGGATTATTATCTGCCCAATAGCGACAATTACGACGATTGACTGTAGAGTTTAATAAAAACGTACACTCGTCTGAAAAACAGATATTTAACAGAAAGTTCCCGTTATCAGCTATTCGTGCAGTCATCAATTCACAAAACTCCAGCCGCCGATCAAAATCGTCTTCATTCAGTTGTTGTACAATATCAATTTTATACGGGTGAAATTTATGATGCATCAATATTCGCTGAATAGTTCTTCTTTTGATGTTTGAAGCAGTGGACCATTTTCTCGTGCTCAAAGTTGGGTCTGCATCAATTTGTCCTAAAACTTCAATCTCAGTAGTCTCATTTCTAAACGGAAATTCACGTTCAGGATCCCGTTTTTTGTTGGCTACTGAACCATTTTGTCGAAACTTTGCAACAAACTCCAAAATGTATTTTCTGTTACCATGTTTGTTCGGATGTCGTTCATTAAACAAATTTGCGATACGGTTGGCAGTCATCGTTTTTGGAAAAAAGAGTAATTATTTCAACTCTTTCTTCTACAGAATACACCATTGTGAAATTAATTTTCGGTAGTACTATCAAGTATCAAAATGACCGATGAACTGAAATAATAAACCGCATTTCTCTCATTCCGATAAAAAATGTTCTGATGGCCAATTTTTTGTTTACAAACCAACAAAACATTGACTATTAGCACATTTCTTATCGGAGTGAGTGAAATGCGTTTTTGCATCTTCAACTGTGAATAATTTTTAAACGAGTTGATAAAACTTCCAAAAAAAATAGTGTGCTGAATTCAGAAAAGAAAGAGCTTTCAAATGATGTAACGCTCGACCCATGTTCCCTATTTAAAATATAAGGGTTATTATCACCACCCTTAGGGGGTTGATGTGACACAGTTGAGTTTCATGTCAAAACATGCCCCCCTAAATATTAAAATCGACGTGTTTCAAAGTTTAAAAAAAAAATTTACTGGACGCAAATCGGTCTGTTTCATTTTCAATGCGCCACCCTATATATATATATATATATATATATATATATATATATATATATATATATATATATATATATATATATATATATATATATATATATATATATATAAACATATAAAAATTGAAACTGACCCCGGATATGGGTTCCAGGGGTCCTAGCTCGCGCTCGTTTGCAAAAATTTTTTCAAAATTCAAAAGTCGGGATCTCCCCATTGGTGAATTTTTTCTAGGAAAATTCACTAAAAAACCACTTTAGTAAAGTAAAATCGTTTTATCAATATAAAACACGCTCACGGTTGAATATTAGTTTTCGGATAATCATAGTTGAAAAAGATTAATCAAATCCAATTAGCAAACTAGATCGTGCGGCTATGTTAGCAGCATGCGGAAGCATCTGATATGAGCTTCACAAATGAGCGTATTATAAATACCTCGATAATTAGGTCAGATACCATCATAATGAGAGAACTTTCTAATCAGGAGTCGCCTTCATTGCTGGAATGTAGGATCGCAAACTTCTACAATAAGATTTTGGTCTTAAGTGGAACTTTGACGAGGGTGATCTGTGACTTTTTCATTGATTAGCTAACTAGATTTATTTTGTTCTTAACCTACAAGTTAATCTGTTACATAAAAGTTACTCATGACATTATTGTGTATGGTCGTATACATAAGCGTCAAACACAGTCTATTTTTAGCGAATTATTATTATTATTAAAATGCTAAGAGAGGTATTCATGGTGAAACTTTGCAAAAAAAAAATTTACGAGCGCAAATTTGGGCCCATATAACCTAGAACCAAGGTCCGTTAGAATTTTTATAGGTATGCATTTTTTGACATATCAATGACAGCTTTAAATGTCAAGGTGCGCGCGCTTTTGGAATTTTTTTTTAAATAGAAACGGGGATCGAGTGATACCTCATTTTAAAGGTCTTTTTATGCTAAAAACATTATCCAGTTTTGAAAACATTTGGTTCAGTATTTTCCAAATTAGAATCAATAATATCGATTTATACGTTATGACTACCCTTCTTTAATATAAAAAATACAATTACTTGATGTTGTTGCCCAGAACCCCCATGAGTTTCAAGAGGTTATATTTCAACAAGACGGAGCCCCACCTCACTATTTTAGACAAGTCAGAGATTACCTGGGTGAGGGTTATGAAAATAGATGGATTGGTCGTCGAGGTCCTACGGAATGGCCAGCTCGATCCCCAGACCTCACGCGTCTAGATTTTTTCTTTGGGGGTACGTTAAATCTGAGGCTTATAAAACGGCTGCCGGCTCCTCAAATGAACTTAGAACTTAGATACGAATTACAGATGTTTGTCCAAGAATAACGCCACAGATGCTTCATAATTTCAGAGAAGAATTTACCCGTAGAATATCTATCTGTCAGGAGGTCCATGGTGGTCATTTTCAACATCTGTAGAAGTAACCACTTCAACAGTTTGCGTCTTTAGATTTAATTTGAAATGTTTTTCAATTTTCTTAGTAAGGGTTAATTAGTTGTTATTTGTTAATGTTAAATTGTGTTTTATTTTGAAACATAATTAATTTAAAATTATCTATGTATACTTTACTGGGCAAACAGTACGACAGAAACTATGATAATGACATCTAATAGTTAAAAAAAAAGTGTTATAAACAAGGGTAGTCATAACGCAGAAACCGATATAATTTATTCTCATTTGGAGAATACTGAACCAAGTGTTTTCAAAACTGGAGAATGTTTTGAGCATAAAAAGACCTTCAAAATGAGGTATTATTTGACCTCCGTTTCCATTTAAAAAAATATTGCGAAAGCGCGCGCAGCTGTCACCTCCACATTTAAAGCTGTCAATGATATGTCAAAAAATGCATACTATTCGGATATATCATCATTTCAAATTGCATCACAATACACCGGACTGTTAAATTAGAGGGGGGGACGGACGGACTTTATGACCTCACTATATATATATATATATATATATATATATATATATATATATATATATATATATATATATATATATATATATATATATATATATATATATATATATATATATATATATATATGTTCGAAAAGATTTCCGCGGTCTTTAATGTGAGATGATATACTTGGTTCTGGGGTTGAACTGCGTCCGGAATTTGTTAAAACTCGACGTTTCGGTTCCTTACGTAATAGATTTCCAAGTAATCGGTCTTCATCGTCCGATTACTTGGAAACCTATTATATTTTCATTACAAACACACAAAAAGACAATAAATTTAATAGAAAATTTCATTTCCCCATTATCTGTCTCAACTAGTGCCTGTAATCATCTTTATCCTTTTAATCTTCCTAATCCTTTAGCTACCGTGACTAAAGCCTCTGACCGTCGCCCGACTACTTTCACTGATAACGAAGCAGACAGGCGAACCGACACGTACAATACAAGACTTGCAACGAACTGCCAGATCTCTCTTAGGCCTAGGGTTGAACACAATTAGACCTTAGGGACGATCTCAGGCGAGATTTGGGGAGTAGGCAGATTGAGGCCTTGATGTCCTTACATATTTCCTTTACCTCTTGAAAATGGCTCCAAAAGAGAAGCCGAAACGTCGACTTTTAACAAATTCTGGACGAGGTTCAACCCGAGAACCAAGCACATCTTATATATATATATATATATATATATATATATATATATATATATATATATATATATATATATATATATATATATATGGGATTTACTAATTACAATAATTAGATTTCAATTTTTGATTTATTTCTATCGCTAGTTTATCATCGATCGCAACAGCGCTCACCAATCACTTAGGGTAAGCTGGAAGCTGGAGAGTAGCATAGGAGAAGACGCGTAACTGAGCCGAAAGACGAAAGACGTACGATATGTTGGCCTCAATAACGATAGCAAATGTATTGTTATTTAAGAGGTTCTTCTTGTATATAAATATAATAATCGTTTAGTCATAATAAAGTTAACAAATATGTGAACAAATATGTATATTATTTGGGTCAACTTCACATATTTTTGGGAGCTGGTAAGTGATGTCATGAGTTGCAAGATATTGATAGCATAATAGCGCAAATTGAGCGAGGCGAAGACCATATCCAAAGACGAGCTAGCATCAGGAGGGTATTGGATGCGAAAGAGGGAAAACTTGGATATTCTGCAAGTACTTGAAGAAACGGGCCAAGAGTAGTTTGACAAAGAGAGGGAAGAATCTAAAAAAGGTAAGAAGAGAAGCGACGATCGTAGAGATGGGAAGCACGACAAACGAAACAGTGACAAAATGAAAGAGAGGGTCAAACTGTACACGAAAGACAAAGAAAACGACAAAAGACACGTAGAAGGAAGAACAAGATTGGAGAAATGAAGTGTATTTTCTTCATTAAATGGAAGGCCATGGAAATACGAAAATATGTATGGCTAGATGTATTATCACCACAGAACCATCGACCGGTCTACGGTCGTAATTGTGGCGAGAATACATATAGCCTTACATAACTAATATTGTAAGGTTTACATATGTATGTATATATATATATATATATATATATATATATATATATATATATATATATATATATATATATATATATATATATATATATATATATATATATTCTTTCAAATCTAAGTAGACGTTGATCTGACATGTCTAAGACTTGCACATTATCAGGACACTTTTTATACATTCATCTTTTTAGGCTATTGTCAACTTTGGCTTGTCATTTGTTTTTAGACTACATGTATCAACGTTCGTTTTTATTATGGCAGCTATATTGGATTTTTGCTTATGTAATAGCCTGTGAAAAGAGCTCTCCAATGATGTACAACATGCTTGAGAAATCTTGTAATTGCACTGAAAGTTTGGAGAAAAACCGTTTTGAGGATAGTAGGCTATGAAATCCAATACCAGAAAACAAATGACAAAAAAAAGTGTTCAAAAAGCAGTAGGCCATGGAGTCTAACACTAGACTTCTGCTTTTAACATAATTTTCCGCAATAATTCACGATAGAAAAATGGGAACTTTTAGCACACCAATTAATCGGCCCGTTATTACAAATGATATTTTACATTACAACATTATCCTAAAAAAAATGTTGTAATTTAATTTAATTGGTAAACCTAGTAAACATCTAAATTTGCTAACAGAACGGAATAAAAAGAAGATTATTGATTTACGAAGACACCTGTGAAAATTGTTTGATTTTTAAACGTAATCAACTGAAAAACAACAGAAGAAAGGTAGCTATGGTTGTAACACTATCGCGACAATTAGGAATACTGTCATTCTTAATTATCTAAACAGTTTGAGGTTTATTTAACACGCTGCTTAAAATTTTGTACTAAATAGTTTGTTTCCTGTTTATTTTAAATATTATTCAACAATATGTTCAGTAATGGAGATATTTTGACATGCTGGAATATTATATTCGTTCTAACCGAAATACTGAGGCAGCTGCAAATTCACATCAAAACAACTACCCAGAAAGACGACAACCAAACACCAAAATATTTCGCAGGATAGTGACCAATCAATTGAACGACGGTAGCTTCCACGCAAAGAAACTACCAATGCCTACAAATGAAGAAAGAAATAATGCTGTCTTACAGGTTTCAAACGAAAACCCTCGCAATCTGTTTGGTTTTATCGTGAACAAATTGACGTTCCAAAAAGTACGGTACACCTTGTATTAAAACAAAGTCATTACCGTCCATACAAACCTACAATCGTACAAGGCTTAAATGTTGACGACTACCCTAGGTGACTTCAATTCTGCAGATGGTATCAAGGACAATGTCAGCAACATGAAAATTTTCATTTGACAATAATATGGACTGATGAATCCACATTTACAAATTGTGGTGTCTATAATCGCCATAATAGGCATTATTGAGCAAATGAAACTCCCCGTCTTAAGGAAGAAAGACGATTGCAAGATATATTTGGTATTAATGTTTGGTGCGGCTTATTAGGTAAAAAACAGTTATTTTAATTTGTAGTTTAGACAGTTAATTTAAAAAAAATTCAGGTAAGTTCATTGTTGGTCCGTTCTTTTTTGGAAATAATTTAGCTAGGGAAGAGTATCTTAATCTATTGGGGAATGTTATCGTACCAACAATTAGAAGAGTTCATGATAATTTAGACGAGATTTGGTACCAACAGGACGGTTGTCAGCTCACAGTGCTTGGATCGTCAAAGAATTTTTGTACCAAAATTTTAATAATCGTGCCATTTGTAACAATGGGCCGGTTCATTGGTGTGCTCGAAGTCCTGATATAACACCCATGTATTTTTATTTTTGTGGTACTCTGAAGAATGATGTGTATAAATTCGATCCACCACAAAATAACAATGAATTACGAAACAGAATCAGGGAAGCTATTAATCATATTAACCAAAACACCATCACTAGAGTTTGCAGGCATTTCAAAAAGGTATATAAAGTGCATTGAACAAAAGGTGGCCATGTTGAATAATTTTCTGTTTAGTCATATTTGGAACGAGCATGAAATTCTACAAAAAATTGCTAATTTAACCATCTCCCTATCTCTAATAATAAACGGAGATAGCAATACAATATATATATATATATATATATATATATATATATATATATATATATATATATATATATATATATATATATATATATGGTATACAATATAAAACAGTTTAAACAATTTTTTGTTTTGTATTGATCTTAAATGTCAGATTTAAATTTAGATGTAACACTATATCTTTTATGCAAACTATATTATTTACCAAGTTTGGAAAACTCAACATCAGATACTTTTGGATTGAACCTCAATTAAATTCTGTCGCTATACACAGCATAAGTAACACTTATTGTACAAGACAAATTGTATAATTTTAGCCAATAAAGTGATAATAATAATTACTTTGGCTAACATGCACGCTATCACCATCTATTACTGGATCAAAAAAAATTTGCAATTCGCGGAAAATCCGCCATTTAAGTCAACGGGCAATGCTGGCAGTTTGTTAAATGCAAATATGAGCGGCTGTCCGCCGGCGCAATGCGGATGCGTGTCGAAATTGTATAATTGGTGTTAACAGCCTCGGGCACGATCAGTTCCCGGATGAGTGGCTGGTTTGCAAAAAGTTTTTAGCAAATTTTTGTGAGAATATTGTCTAGCGAATCTTAAAAAATATATTTGAAGACTTTTGTAAGGCTAGATGTATTCTCGCCACAATTAGAACCGTAGGCCGGTTCCGCTCTCATTAGAGCTCTTCAGTACGGCATACTAATTTTAGCGAAAATACGCTTATAAAGTAAAACGGCTATGGTAGCCAGCCTTCCAACATTAAGTGGGTGGTAAGACACGAAGCAACGTGCCGCCACCTAGTTGCGGAACCAGGTAGTATGTTGTCAGCTCCAAATAATACAAAGTGTTAAAAAATAGAGGCTACATACAACCAACTAACAATTTTGTAAATTGTCAGCCCTGGCCCATTTCTACCCTAATATAGGGACAAAGTATGTAAGGCTAGATGTATTCTCGCCACAAATGGGCCACGGCTGACAATTTAGAAAAACGTTAGTTGGTTGTCTACAGTCTCTAGTTTTTAACACTGTGTTATTTGGAGCTGGCGTTACAAAATACTGCCTGGTTCCGCAACTAGGTGGCGGCACGTTTCTTCGTGTCTCACCACTCGCTTAGTGTTGAAGACTTTTAATAAAAAATTATGTTAATTTTTTTTTGAAAAGCTTGCCTTCAAATTTGAACCCGTATAGTAAGTTGTTTTAGCAGATTCGCGCGCAAACTTCTTTGTGGATTTTAATGAAAGCGTTTTTCTAGGGAAAAAAAATTCAGAGAATTTTTTTGGATTTTTTTTCTCAGTGAACTTAAATATATTACTACATACAGACTTGGGGACTACTACTCTGGCTTCACTGTTGGGCTTCCTTACTGTAAATAAAGGACGTAGCCAGCGCGTAAGCTAACTTCTTCAGCGTTTTGCAAAACATATTATTGATACCACACATTAACATAGACCCACAGTAAATAACCTCATAATACCGCTACATTTTTCTAGTGACAAGCATAAGTTAGACTTTTTTGAAGCTTTAGAAGTAAAAAAGCACATTCACGACAATAGCTACCTTGTTTTAAATGATCAAACTGATTTAATGAATTCCCCTTTCTTGGATATTCTTCTTCCTAATTAGATAAATAAAACAAAATAAATCTAACTATTTTTTGAGAGCCTAGTTGTATTCTCACTATAAATAGAACTGCAGACGGGTTTCGCTCTAATTAGAGCTTATCAGCACGGTATACCAATCACAGCGAGAACACGCATATAAACTAATACGGCTATGGTGACCAGCCTCCTATAACATTGTGAGATGTACGACACGGTTGTCATCTAGGTGCGGAACCAGGTAGTATGTTGTCACGGCAGCTCCAAATAACAAAAAATGTTATTAAATAGATCCTGTGTACAACCAACTAACAATTTTGTAAATTTTCAGCCCTGGCTCATTCCTTACGTAATCTAGGGACAATATATTTAAGGCTAGATGAATTCTCGCCATAATTATAATCGCAGACTGGTTTCGCTTTAATTAGCGCTCATCAGTAAGGTATACTAATTACTACGAGAAAACCCCTATAAAGTAATATGGCTATGGTAGCCAGCCTCCTAGAACATTGTGACATGTACGACAGGGTCGCTATCTCGGTGCTAAACCAGGCAGTATGTTGTCACGACAACTCCAAATAATACACAATGTTATAAAATAGGGACTCTGTACAACCAACTAACAAGTTATATTTTGTGTTTTTTTATAAGAATTTGTTAACATCAACATCAGTTCGACAAGAGACTTTACTATTTACAAGAGGCTTAAGGGACTAAATTTGAGCATCTTCTTCAACAAAGTAAATTGCTACCGTTTTCCCAAATAAATTTGTAAAAAGGTGGTCGTTTTCCTTTTTGACAAAGGTAATTAAAAAATAATTAATGTAATTAGAAAGAACGCTCAATGCTCTTTCAAAAAATGTGTCCCATGATTTGTGTTGATATTTAAGAAGCTAAAAGGTGGTCACTCTCCAAAAATGAGGTACTACGAAAAAGTCTGGACGCAGCAAGTGCGTTATGGTAGTGAATTTTCATTAAAAAATTTAAATAGCAAATATGTGTTTCTTAAAGAAATCAGGCATGAAATTTCGTTACCAGTATGACATATATAGCACAAATAATGTACCACATATCATCAAAATAACTTTATGTTTGAAGATGTACAAAAATGTTTCGAAAATAAGCTTAAAATGTTCCAGAAAAACTAGTTTCCTGGCCAACGAACCTTATAGGTTATTAGCAAATTGAGCTATTCAAATTTGAAGCATTTAATAAAAATTCGCTACCATAACGCACTTGCTGCGTTCCGAATTTATTTTCTTACAAACATGCATTATAATTACGTTGTCGAAATTCGATACACTAAAGGTCAGCTCAGAACTTGCACGGACCTGGGAATCCGACTATCTAATTAAAACAAAGCATTTTTTAATATATTTTGATTGAGCAGATTTTAATAAAAATTTGCTACCATAACGCACCTTCTGCGTCCCGATTCTTTTTCTTAAAACATGCAATTTAAATACGTGGTTTAAATTCAATACATTAAAGGTCAGCTCAGAACTAGCACGGACCGGAGGAATCCGACTGTCTAATTAAAACAAAGCATTGTTCAATCTATTTGGACTGAGCAGATTTTAATAAAAATTGGCTACCATAAGGCACTTACTGCGTCTCGAATTTATTTTTCGACAAACATGCATTATAATTAACGTGGTTGAAATTAGATACATTAAAGATCAGCTCAGAACTAGGACGGAAGGGGGAATGCGACCGTCTAATTAAAACAAAGCAATGTTTTATCTATTTGGACTAGGTAGATTTTCCTGGCTAACGAATTTATGTAATCCACTTGCAAAAGCAAGGTATTCACCAAATTTAATCAAAATCGACATATTATTGTTGGAGGTTCATACACACAGATATATATATATATATATATATATATATATATATATATATATATATATATATATATATATATATATATATATATATATATATATATATATATATATATATATATATATATATATATATATATACATATAAATTGAAACTGACCCCGGATATCTGTTTTAGGGGGCCTAATTAGCGCTAATATGAAGAAATTTTTTGAAAATTCAAAAGTGGGGTCTCCTGATTAGTGAATTTTTTATTTTTTTATAGTAAATTCACTAAAAGTGGGGAATGCCACCAAATAGTCGTAAATAATTTGTTTTGCCGCCCTACAGATTTTGAGTCCGACGCCTTTCTCGGCTTAAAAGTTATGGCATTATTGCGTAACCCTATATATTTATATAGCTATAATATTTTATATATATATATATATATATATATATATATATATATATATATATATATATATATATATATATATATATATATATATATATATTGCTATAGATAGCAAATATGTTAGAACATTAGAAAAATTTTTGTGGACTAAAACCACCATGTACATAAAATTAATACGTCCTGTATAATTGAGAGTGTAAAATATCTTCACTAAGCAAAAGTCGTTGGAATACAATAGAACACAGAACAACAGCCCTGTTTTTATTTATAGGGTTTTAATAAAATATAACGATTTTATTTTATCCTTAGGCAGTAAGTAGTATTAAGTTAAAAACAAGTTTTTTGTCAATACCTATTACAAGAAAAGACGCAGTGTTAGTTGATAAGGATACTTTTTTATATGGTTGTTTCAAAAGAGTGCAACGAACAAAAAGTTGGACAATGGGAAAACGCAAGGCCTATGAACTTTATTTTACCCGAGGTACAGCGAGAAAAGATTTTTTGTAACACATGTGTAGTTTATTTAAGAAGACGACGGCAGGTCGGAGAGGACGATTCGTAATTGAACTGTGGCAAGTGAAACTTGAAATTCATTGGCGTGCGACGACACTGTAAATATAGAAGTTGAGAATTAAACGTGAAAGGCAAGTTCCTCATAATAAAATCACATTCAATTTTTGTGTAATGAAAAATAAATAATGCGTATCCGGTACATGGTTGGTTAAGACCGTTTTAAATAAAATGAAAATTAATTAGTAATTGCAGGCAAGCTACAAAAGCCAAACAGTAGTTCAAATGGAAAGCAATAAGTACATATTAAATGGAAGAAGCAATTAAGACATCATTCAGTAAGTCGTTTTATGAACTTTACCGTAATAATTGTGCAGACTTTTTTCTATAGTGTGAATAGTTTTTTAGAACATTTTTGTCCCATCGATGATTTCAATGTATCTTTAGCTCACTAAGGGGGATATTAGATAAAGGCCGAATCACTAGATCATAGTTAGTTAATTAATTGTTTTAAATAAATTTGATTTGTATTGATTTATCGACAATCAGCGATGATAAATTTGATATATTTGTTTTAAATGAAGATTTGTGAATTTAGTCAATCAGAAATAAATCATACTAGATTATACTTACATAATCTGCTTAATTTTGACCTCAAATTAAACAAATACTAGCTATATGATAAAGTAAGGCTATTTTCACCGTCAATTAAAAGTAAGTTCAAAAGAACCCAATTATATATATATTTTTTGAAACTTCCAAACACTCGGGAGTACTATAATTAATAAAAACCATATATTAAACAAACATGCTAGCCCAAGCACAGAACCCTAACCATAAGATGAGAAAACAAATTAAAATCAAAGCAGTAAGTAAACAATTTTTGGCATAAATTCAGGATCATCAATATTAGCGTTTTTTTTTTTAAGAAAGACGCAAATTCAATTCTCATGCACTACGCTTAAAAGTTACTATAAGGAAAACACTAAATACCGTAGCAATATATATATATATATATATATATATATATATATATATATATATATATATATATATATATATATCTATATATATGAGACATGCTTGGTTCTCGGGTTAAACCGCGTCCAGAATTTATGGAAACTCGACGTTTCGGCTCCTGTTTTGGAGCCATTTTCAAGAGGTAAAGGAAATATGTAAGGACACTCTAAGGCCTCAATCTGCCTACTCCTTAGAGTGATGGACAAAGGTGGGTAAAGGAAATATGTAAGGACACTCTAAGGCCTCAATCTGCCTACTCCTTAGAGTGGTGGACAAAGGTGGGTAAAGGAAATATGTAAAGACACTCTAAGGCCTCAATCTGCCTACTCCTTAGAGTGATGGACAATGGTGGGTAAAGGAAATATGTAAGGACACTCTAAGGCCTCAATCTGCCTACTCCTTAGAGTGGTGGACAAAGGTACGTAAAGGAAATATGTAAGGACACTCTAAGGCCTCAATCTGCCTACTCCTTAGAGCGGTGGATAAAGGTAGGTTGGGTTGTTGTAGCTCGATTACGGGGCCTCAATCTGCCTACTCCCCAAATCTCGCCGGAGATCGTCTATGAGGTCTCAGTGTGTTCAACCCTAGGCCTCAGAGAGATCTGGCCTAGGGTTGAACACACTGAGACCTCACAGACGATCTCCGGCGAGATTTGGGGAGTAGGCAGATTGAGGCCTTAGAGTGTCCTTACATATTTCCTTTACCCACCTTTGTCCATCACTCTAAGGAGTAGGCAGATTGAGGCCTTAGAGTGTCTTTACATATTTCCTTTACCCACCTTTGTCCATCACTCTAAGGAGTAGGCAGATTGAGGCCTTAGAGTGTCCTTACATATTTCCTTTACCTCTTGAAAATGGCTCCAAAACAGGAGCCGAAACGTCGAGTTTCCATAAATTCTGGACGCGGTTTAACCCGAGAACCAAGCATGTCTCACATTAAAGACCGCGGAAATCTTTCTGAATATATATATATATATATATATATATATATATATATATATATATATATATATATATATATATATATATAATATTATATTTTCGTTTTAATACAAGACGTATATTTAATGTTTGAAACATATCCTTAATTAATTTGATGTATGATACGGTCTCACTACTGTGGAAAAGCAAATATGCCAGGTTATTACGTCTGGTTCTATGAATTTCAATTATATCGCGGAAAAAGTAAATGTTTCTGTGAATTGCTCCCTGCAGGTCTCATTCTAGAGACCCCATTTCTCAATTCACAGGTAAAGATAAGGGATCAGGAAAATTAGGGTTAGAAGGGAAAGCATGGGCGAAGATAAACATAACGAAAGACAGAACAGTCACAAAGGGGTTTGCGGGAAAGAGAAGTTATTAGTCAAGAGACAGAGGAAGGTAAGTTTGGTCCATTCAATATTCTCTTGCTGGAATATTGCACAGCAGAGCAGGCTCTGGACACAGTATGTACAAAGTCGCTAATAAGTTTATATGAGTTTAACTAATTAGGTAAACAATTTAAAAAATACATTGAAAGGATATTATACTAGTAATATGTATAACAACTGACTTAAAGCAAGTGCGTGAAAAGAACTGAAAAATAAGATAATTTAAAACAACCTTGTACCAGGTTCGTGCTTAAAAATATGTATATAGGGGTTTAGAATTACCTCAGAGATTATAAAAAATATAATATCTCCAAAACAGTTTGATCCCAAAGAGCCAAACTTGGTACATGACGTATGCTAATTATCGGTATTAATTGAATAAAACTTGACTCACCGTTTAAATTAAAAGGAACCTTTAATGAATTTCTTAGAAAAAATTCACCAATGGGGAGATGTCGGCCTTTGAATTTAAAAAAAAATTCTTCTAATGAGCGTGAACTAGGACCCTTAGAATCCATATCCGGGATTAGTTTCAATATATATATATATATATATATATATATATATATATATATATATATATATATATATATATATATATATATATATATATATATATATATATATATATAATATTAATCCGATTTTGACAAAATTTGGCACATACCTTCCTTTTGTAAATGGCTTGGATAAGTTCGTTATCCAGGAAAATCGAACCAGGTTTTCCGCGAAAATTTTTAGAATTTCTTTAAGAAAAAAAATTCATTTCAAAAAATAGAAATGATATGGTAACCAAATTTGGTACGTAATTTTACCATGTTAAAGGAAAGCCACATGCCAAAATCTATATTTCTATGTTACAAGAAAACATTTGGTGCCAGATCATTTCTAGGAAGATTCATTCCCATAAGGCACTTGCTGCGTCCAGACTTTTTTATCAGCTGATTTACTTAGTTTAATTTACTATTTAGTTCTCACACTTTTTTAGCTGCTGTTGACTTTAAAAAAATCTAAGATATTTCAAAAGTAACTGGAACACCGTCAGAATATTTTCCAATAAGAAGTATCAATCTACCTTTCTCAATTAACTTTATGTGGAAAAAGTTAAGATAGTTCAAAAAAGATTGATTAGATAGGATTATTATTCTGGAGAAACTGCTCAAAATGTTCACCTTCTTTTTTGTTCGGAAAGTTAAAAGTACTATTAGAATAAGACTAAAATCCACTCTATTCCACAACTGTTTATTATTTCTTATTATGTCACACATCTTCATAATACAATTTATTGAATCTACCAGAGATTCACCAGGATATATTGTTAACAGGATCTTACAAATCTTTCTGAGATTTACCAGTTAAAGAATACACAGCTTCGTTTAAAGTTGTCTGCAGAAAATTTTCACACTTATTAAAGTTCGCAGATCCAGCTGCCTAATTTTGCAAGTCATATTTCCTCGCCCCATCCATTTATTTGGAAAGCTCTTGTTTAAGATGCTTCTAATATTAACACTATCATGTGGCACTCCGGTTTTCCGAAACAAACGAAGACACTACTTCCTTGGCTTCAAAATAATTCGTTGTCTTCTCTTGGCCTATATCTAGCTGAATACTAAGTTTTAATTCATCTTCAGTTTTTTACAGAATAATTTCCTCATTTTGTGCAGCGATCACACTGAAATCTTTTTTCACTTTTGCTGCCTTCAAGTCTCTTAAACTAGTCTTCCAACATTCAAAAATGTTTCTCTGTGGGGATCCACAAGATTACGAAATCCCCTTCGATTTACTTTTATAGAGACCCAACACTATTAGCTTACCAACTTGTTCGTTTACTGAAAACTGGAGATATTATTATCAAAATAAAAAACTGGCATCAAAAAATGAGTTTACATGCCAATTGTGAAATATATATTCACAAACAACTGTTTAATTTCCTTAATATTCTCTTAGGAAAAAATATTCCCGCCTTGCTTTGGGTAATCGCATTTTCTTCAAAATCTAAAAGTTTTTCAAAAACTCAAATGACTAATACACTTTTAGAATGAGATACTGAACACAGCTGTGTATATGTTTTTTTTTTCTTCATTAGCTAGCACAGAAAGAGTTATTTTTAGTAAATTTTCGTAGAAAAAAATCACTAATGGGGAGATCCCGACTTTTGAATTTTGAAAAAAATTTTGCAAATGAGCGCGAACTGGGACCCCTA
This sequence comes from Tillus elongatus, assembly GCA_964006375.1. NCBI lineage: Eukaryota > Metazoa > Arthropoda > Insecta > Coleoptera > Cleridae > Tillus > Tillus elongatus. The sequence continues at coordinate 22,655,558 of OZ023266.1, read as the reverse complement.
GAACCCATATCCGGGGGTCAGATTCATTTTTTATATGTTTATATATATATATATATATATATATATATATATATATATATATATATATATATATATATATATATATATATATATATATATATATAATATATATATATATCACACCGATAACTCAAAAAATAATAAGCCGATTTTGATAAAATTTGGCATGTACCTTCCTTTTATAAATGGCTTGGACAAGTTCGTTAGTCAGGACAATCGGATGAGTTTTTCCGGGAAAATTTTGAGTTTTCAGTCGAAAAAAGTTTATATCTTCGGAATTAACAAAGTAAGGGCAAAGAAATTTGGAACATCATTTTAGGTAAGCTACCTGCCAAAATTTAGCTCTGTAGGTGAAAGGACAAAAAAGTTACAAGCATTTAAAGAAACATAAATTTGGGTTTTCCTCAAAACGTCAAAGTCGCGATTTAAAAGGTCAGAATTTGTAATATTTAGGCAATGAACCTGAAACTAATATGATCTATGGAAGGAAGGGTGTCTTGAACTACATCTCAGCTACACACAGTCGATGCAAAATCGAAATCTGCGTACAACGATGCCACGCTCGTATTTATGAGTCGAGCTGTTTCGGAGACAAAACGTGTATGATTTTTTTAACTGCCTCATCCCTGTAATTTTTATATTATCGGAGATACCAAAAAAATTCCAACGCCATCTGACAAACTACCATGCTATGAGTTAAAGTATTGCGATCTAAAAACAATTTCACATGGCCTTCATAGAAATCCATAGCCAATGTTGATTTTCTTAAATGGCACGATACGCCTGAGACACATACAGTCGATGCAGAATCGAAATCTGCTTATAACGATGCCACACTCGCATTTCTGTGTCCAGCCGTTTCGGAGACATAATGTCACAACATTTCAAAATATTTTTTTAAGTGTCTCCCCCTGCAATTGTTTTTCTGTCGCAATATTTGAACTCATCGCATGGTAGTTTGTCAGATGGCGTTGGAATCTTTTTGATATATACAGTCGATGCAGAATCGAAATCTGCGTACCACGATGCCACCCTCCCATTTCTGAGTCTCTGATAATAAAGAAATTACAGGGCTGAGACACTTAAAAAATCACCCTGTACCTGCCCTGTGACGCTCCTAATACGTAACATCTGTATTATATACTGGCCCAGCGAAAACATTTTACTCAGGTGTTCTTCGTGATGGCAAATAATAAAAACTCAAGAGACCTACAATTGACAATTTGTTAACCAGTTATTAAAAAAATTAAGTTGCAAATTTTGTGTGTTTGTATGTGTGTGTGTGTGTGTGTGTGTGTGTGTGTGTGTGTGTGTGTGTCGTCAGATTGCATTGGCTGCAGTATGATTACCATTCGCACATTTAAAGTAGCAAATTTTAAAACGAGACCTTTTCATAACGAAACATTTTTATGAACTAACTATAGCACGACGCGGTTTGATTTTTAAACAGCATGCACATTAAAAAGTCAACCTTCTTGCTATTACTGGATTTTCTTTTAAAAAATTCACTGATGAGATCTCCACTTTTCAATTTTGAAAAAATTTCTCCAAATGAGCGCGGACTAGGCCTCCTAGAACTCATAGCCAGCGTCAGTTTCAATTTTTATATGTTTATATACATATATATATATATATATATATATATATATATATATATATATATATATATGTATATATATATATATATATATATATATATATATATATATATATATATATATATATATATATATATATATATATATATATATATGTATCACACCGATACACCGATAACTCAAAAAATAATGGGCCGATTGAGATCAAATTTGGTACGTACTTTCCTTTGGCAAGTGGCTTGGATAAGTTCGTTCTTCTTTCGGAGAAAATGATATCTCCGGACATAACAAAGTAAGGGCAGCCAAATTTATATCATATGTGCCAAAATGCAGATCTCCAAGTTAAAAGGCAAAAAAGTTATTAATAAGCCTCTGATTTAAAAAGTTAAAACGTCAAAATTGATAATTATGATTGTCGTATTAAATTGAGTGCAAAATACGACACGAAATAACTACCTAGCTCCTATATCTATGTCTAAGTCGTTATTTTACTTCATTTCGTTAAAATATGAGCACAAAATCTATTGTAAATAAAAATTATTTGGTATAAATAATAAAGACGTTAGAAATTTAACATATGGGCATATATACATGCTGGTACATACATCTGTCATGCGACGGTGGTCAAGTGGTCTAAGTTGTTGCGTCAGATAATCGAGTCTTATAATAAGACGAGTTCTTATCCCAGTTTTTTAGTCTTCATTTCAGTTTGCCGTTAGATTGTTGTTATTCCGATGGATTTTTTAGCGAGTTTTTGTATCAAAAATAATGTAATAAACAAGATATACAAACCTTCCAGACTTAATTCAATTTGAATAGCATATCTGGTTGTTTGTTCTTGCCCTAACTTAGTGAAAACGTTCCATATTTAATACAGTCTTACACTTTGCTTATTAGTCAATTTTTCTCTTTTCTGCAAGCAATTACAATTTTTAGTAAATTTTCTTCAAAAAATTCACAAATTAGGAGGTCGAGAATTTTGAATCTTAAAAATATCTTCAAATGAGCGCGTATAGACCTCCTAGAACACATATCCGGGACCAATTTCAATTTTTATACGTCCATGTATATATAAAAAATAATGGACCGATTTTGATCAAATTTGGTGTGTGCCTCCTTAAGTCAAGATTGTAACCTGTGATGAGCACTGATAAACACACTTGGAGAACCCAAATCAGCACAACATATCTTTTTAAAGACGTGACGATCGCTTCACTAACAAAGTTTGCGAGCGTCATCAGAGGATGAAAAATGCTGAGTTCCTGCCTTTTGTAAGTGTTTCATCAGCCAAGAAAATCAGCTAGATGTTCCCCGAAAATGTTGTGTTTTCTTTGGAAAAATTTGTATGTATCCGGGAATAACAAAGTTGTCGCAACCAAATTTTGTAAGTGGGTTTGCCACAACAGGTAAATTACGTACCAAATTTAGATCTGTAGGTTCAAAGACAAAAAAGTTATGGGTATTTAAAGAAAAATTGGGATTTTCTGCTTAAAACGTCAAAGTCGCGATTTGAAACGTCAAAATTGGCAACATTTAGGCAAAGAACGCCAAGCGCATAAGGGTTATGTAGAGAAAATGTAGCAAGAAGAGTGTTTTGCGAACCCTTAAGTTTTAGCATCAGCCGTATTTGTCCTTTTTACTTAAATATTTGCAGAAAATTCATTTCATATATACCCTTTCTCTGATGCTTTGGCGGTGATTTCAATTATAGAGTTTACCGTTTAATGATCTATAATTTTTAGAGAATGTTTGAAGAAAAAATTCGTTAATGAGAAGACCACCACTTTAGAAATTTGAAAAGATTTCGTCAAATAAGCGCGAATTAGGCTTCTTCAAACCTATATCCGGCGTGAGTTTCAGTTTTTATCTGTTTTCATATACAGGATGACGCATTTCTACGGTAAAGCTCAATATATCCGCTATTATACAAGATACGAGAAAAAACTGTATTTGTAAATTTAGGCTGTCTTGAGCTGCATTCTGCAAAATTAGTTTTACAATCATAGTTGGCCCACAAGTTGTTGGGGATTTTCTTCTGTTTTTTAATTGAACACACCTTATATTATTATATTTTTGCATTTTCCAACAAAATATAATGCAGTAAGTGCGTTCTGGTAGCTAATTTGCGTTATATGTTTGAAATTTCAATAGCTCAATTTGCTATTAACTTAAGATTCGTTGGCTGAGAACCAGTTTATTCGGAAAAATTTTGAGTTTATTTTCGAAACATTTTTTCAAAAAACATATTTTCAAAAAATAAAGTTATTTTGATGAGATAAGGTACATTTTTACTACTATATAGGTTACACTGGTAACCAAATTTGATGCCGCTTTCTTTAAAATAAAAGACATAGTTGCTATTAAAAACATTTTTATGATAATTCACTACCATAACGCACTTGCTGCATCCAAACTTTTTTATTATATTGCTTGAATAAGCTAAGCCTTTTAGCTTAGGCTCTACGTCAATTGTACTGCAGTAACTTTTTAACAATTACGAATTAGATCAAGGTTTAACTACCATCGTCAATTTGTTAATTAAACCCATATTACCATCGTTTATTGTGTTATCAAAGGATTGCCGTCTGGCCAGTATGAGACTTACAATTCAGCAACTTAATTAACTTAGCAAATATATTAGTATTCATGAAGAATGGGCGCGTATTTCCGTTGGGAATTTACTGGAGCGCATACATAATGGCAGAAATGTGGCTTTCCCAATGGAAACACAAGGGTGTGTGTGGAAAGTCAGTAAATATTGCTAATTAATTTTAGCTGTGCAAAAACTCTTCAAAAAATACTAGTGTATGCAGCTTATAATATTCACCAGGCTACCAATGCGTGACCAAGTATCAATGAAAATCAAACATGTTAACATAAGCATGCAGTAATATTCACGCAACTGTTTGGTCTGTTAGGTCAAATAATTAAGGTTAGTTCATTGATTGTTTTTGCCCTTACTTGGTGAAACTGGTCCATACTATATACAGACTTGGAGACTACTTCTCTGGCTTCACTGTTGGGTTAGATGTTCTCGGATGTTGTTCAACGTGACTAGTTTCGCTGCTTGACAGCATTCTCAGACAGATACAAGTTTAATTTAACTTTTACCTGTCCGAGAATGCTGTCAAGCAGCGAAACTAGTCACAGAAACGTTTAACAACATCCGAGAACATCTAACCCAACAGTGAAGCCAGAGAAGTAGTCTCCAAGTCTGTATATAATTAAGATTAGGACTGGCGTATTTACATTTTATATAGGACTTGTACATGATCACGCAAAAGTGTGAGTATATCATAAGTTTTTAGTTGTCAAAAATGTGTCTTAAGTTTCCATAATTTTCCGCGAAATATTTTGGAGATAAGTTATGGCGACACTGACAACCAAACAATGCATTGAACTTGTTGAACTATATTTTGCAGTACAAGTATGAGCCGCTTTGGCATGACGAGTTTTTCGACATTATTCTTAATAATCAAAAGTTCACAAAGGAAAGCATTTTCCGGAAAGACATTGGGCGACATATTTGGCTAACATAGACTCGTTCTTTAAGCCCCACAAAATATTGATGATAATTTCATCATCATCATCAATCAGCCCTCTTCGTCCCTGCTGGACATAGGCTTCCCCAAGTTGAGTCCATTATTTTCTGTCTTGAGCGCTACGAATCCAGTTTTTTGTAATTTTTGTAATGTCGTCTGTCCAGCCAGTTGGTGGTCTTCCTCTGTGTCTTTTATCGGATCTAGGTCTCCATTCAAGTAATCGTTTTGTCCACCTGTCATCTTGCATGCGATCCACATGTCCCGTCCACTTCCACGTGAGTTTTGCTACATGTACAACCACATCAGTCACGCCTGTTCTTCTGCGTAATTCTTCATTTCTAATATGGTCACGTAACGAAACCCCAAGCATCGACCTCTCCATTTTGCGCTGTGTTACTTTTAGTTTCTTAGCAGAAGCGTTGGCAAGGGTTAGTGTTTCGGCGCCGTAGGACATAACCGGTAGAACACATTGGTTGAAAACTTTTCTTTTCAAGCATATCGGAAGGTCGCTTCTGAAAACGTTTGCCGTAAGCCGCCCAGGAGAGTATAATTCTTCTGTTTATCTCGCATGTTTGGTTGGTTTTGGATATGCTTATCTCGTGGCCCAAAAATGTGTATTTGTCTACCCATTTCCACCTCAGAGTTTTCAACAATTAGGTTGTTACTAGGGATGAGGTTTGTCATAAATTTTGTTTTTCCGATGTTCATTTTTAGACCTACTGTTGCACAGACCTCCTGAAGTTCCTGTAGCATCACTCTAATGTCTTCCAAGTTGTCGGCTAGCAAGACAATGTCGTCTGCAAACCGTAAGTTTGACAGACTTTGGCCGTCTATTCTTAGACCTTTTTGGTCCCAATCTAGCTTCTTGAACACATACTCCAGGACGGTGATAAACAGTTTTGGAGTATCTCCCTGGCGTACTCCTCTCCCAATTTATAGGATTCGTGTTTTCATGTAGTTTTACCACAAGAGTAGCATTTGTATATATATATATATATATATATATATATATATATATATATATATATATATATATATATATATATATATATATATATATATATATATTGTAGATTAGTTTGGTGTAGCGATAGTCAGTACGGCATGCTTCCAGGGACTGCACACAGTGTCGGAAGCCTTATGGAAGTCCACAAAAGCAAGGGCAAGTGGTCAGCCATATTCGATGGTCTTTTCAATCACTGTTTTAACGCTTTGAAGATGATCATTGGTTCCAAACCCACTTCGAAAACCGGCCTGTTCTACTGGCTGGATAAAGTCCAACTTCTTTTCAAGTCGTGTGGTAATTATTCTAGTAATTAATTTGTAGAGGTGGCTAAGTAGACTTATCGGCCTGTAGTTTTCTAAGTTCGAGATGTCTCCTTTCTTGTGGATCAGTATTACGATGGTGTTGTGCCACTTTTCTGGTATCGTACTATTGAAGATACAAAGGTTGAAAAGAGATTTGATTTTTTGGAGCAAGCAAGGACCACCAATCTTTATCGCATCGGAAACCACGCAGTCTTCTCCGGGCAATTTTTTATTTTTCATGTTTTTTAGGGCTAGTTTAATCTCATCTAGTGATATTTTCATCAGTATTTCCGATCCTTGGTTAACCACACCTTCTTTACGGGTTAGTATGTCAGATTCTGGATGTAGATTTACATTACTTTGGCTTTTATATAGCATTCCATAAAACTCTTCCACTATATTTATAATATCTTTCCTGTTCGCTGATGTGTGCCCTTGTGCATTTTTAAGTTTTATTATTTGTCTATTTCCATTGTCAAGCTTTCTACGTAGAACTTTCCTGTCTTTGTTGCTCTCTATGGTATCTTTGACTTGGTTGGGTCTAAAAGTTCTTACGTCGCGTCGGATGCCTTTTGAAATTTGTTTATTTATTTCTCTTAATTCTCCTTCATATGTATAGTTTTTGGACCTCATATCCCTTCTTTCTATGAGCAATTTGGTCTCCTTGCTTAGTTTTTCTTCCCTTTAATTTGTTGAGCAGTGTCGACTTGGAGCCTCAGTTATTGTAGTTGTAATGATATTTTTCAGTTTGTTGATGTCGTTACCAATGGCGTGTTCTATTTCAGCCTTGGTTAACTTAGTGGTGATCCATTGTTCAAAGCTATTTACATCTGCTGGATTTATTAGCAAATTTAATTTATTGCTCTTTTGGATCATTTTTTGTCGTTCTTTGGCAGTGTCAATAGCTACTTTTGCTCGAACAAGCCTGTGGTCGCTTCTATTAGCAAACCTATTTAGGACAGTTACGTCTTTAATTATGTGTTTTTTATCTGTAATGATAAAGTTTATTTCGTTAACACCATTAATTGTACTTTCCTCGAAAGAAAATTAAATGCGGTCGGACTTAGGGGATCTGTTAGCGATTGGCTTGTGTCATTTGTAAGAGGCAGGCCATTAGTAGTCTCAGTGGACGGTGTTAGATCTGATAAAAATCAAGTGAAGCTGGGCGCTCCGCAAGGAAGCGTTCTGGGACCGCTTATGTTTATGTTGTACGTAAATGATCTTTCCGACTATCTGACAGGTAAAAGGTTGTTTATGTACGCGGATGACATAGCAATCATAGTTTCGGATCCGGTATTGTCCGATGCTGTACGCAAGGTGGATAGTATTTTGTCGCACTTCGGTCAATGATGCTGCAGCAATCACCTGATTGTAAATAATTCTACGACAGTTTGTGTGGAGTTTACAGGAAGATGTCAAGAGCCCTCTATAGATATTAATTTTCATTTTAATGATGATTATATTGCCTTAAGTACCTCCATCAACTTTTTAGGTTGCATTTTAGCTAATAATCTCTCATGGGAGACTCAGATAGAAGGTATATCAAACAAATTGGGTAAGGCCTATTTTTGCGTCATGAAGCTGAAAAACACCTTATATGAAATTTCTCTTATCAATGTGTATTTTGCTTTAGTGTACAGTGGGCTGGCATACAACATAATAGTGTGGGGTCATACAAATGATATACACAGGGTTTTCGTATGCCAAAAACGAGTAATCCGCCTGATTTTTGGACTACAACAAAGATAATCATGCAGAAGTACTTTTAAGACAAAAAAAACTGTTGACTGTCACGGGGGTGTATTTATATAAACTCTTGAGTTTCACATATGCACGTAGGAACAGGTTTCTTAAAAACAGTGCAGTTCACAGCTACACTACCCGGGCAAGAAATGATGCCCACTTGCCAAATTACCAGTATATGGCATACAAGAAATCACGTGTAGAAGCTGGCTGTTTTATTTTAATATGCTTCCTCGGGAGACTAAGGCTGCGGATACACTGAGCTGCTTTAAACGTAGGTTGAAATCATTTTTGGTTGAGAATTCTTTTTATAATATCAGCGAATTTACTGAAAGCTGAACGGGCCATGAGCAACGGAGAGAATGATAGTAATGACTATAAAAATAGCACCGTTGTAACTGTAAATTTAGGTTTAATGTAAAATGATTGTATATTTTTTAGTTGGTTATGTATGTAAAGTGGTGTTGTTATTTTTTGACTTCTGTTTTTGTAATTATTTAGGACTGACATTATATGTTTATTTGTTCTTTGACGTGCCTGTAGTATGTATGTACTTGATCAAAGGCTAATAAAGTTATCTATCTACCTATATACATAAACATATAAACATAAAAACTGACCCTAAATATGGGTTGTGGGGTTAGGATTCTAGTGTTCCTAATTCGCACTCATCTAAAAAAAAATGCATTCTCCTTATTAGCGCATTTTCTACGAAATTTTGCTAAAAATTAGAGACACAACAGAAAAATCAAACATTTTAGTAAATTGCGTAACGAAATTAAGGGTTGGTTAAGTAACACTAAGAAATGCCAATAAAATGATTGTTTTGTTAAATATACAAGGTGAAAATTATTTGTAATATTTGTTGTGCTCATAGCTAAAAGGAATTTAATTAAGGGTGCTCAAAGTACCATATATTCCTATAGCTAACTGGTTCCTAGAATTACCAATCACGTACTTCTTTTATATGAATTTTACACCCGCATTACTAATACAACAGTAATGGGAAAACGAATCTGTGAAACTGTTTGATTATGTTATATGAACTGTACAGTCAAAACTAATTAATTTATTTTAAGCTCGCCTACAAAACACCAATCAGCATCACCGTTGAAGCTACCCACATACACCGGTTATGCGTTTGGTTAAAACAACAGCAACAGATGTTGAAAACTCTACCAGCCTCACGTTAACAAGATATAATTCAAATTAAATTACATTTCCGATAAACCTTTTAATTCTATGTGAAAATGGAAGTAGCTTTATTAGGCCTTTTCATACGATGTACGAGTAATCTACAAGATAAGCCGTTTAATTTCTGTTTATAAGTCCAAATACGCCATGGCTTTGTGTCCCCTTTTAATCCGGTTTATTTTCGATCTTAAGCCTAATATATTGTATTTCTTGTGAAGAATTTTAATTGCATTTTATTTGTATGGTATATCAAAGGATATTGATAAATTAATGAAAATGTATTTAATTTTGTGACAGTGTAAGCTCATTTATGTAACTAACGCTGCACTTGGGGCATTCAAGGAAGGTCAGCCTTGATATAACCACTTAAAAAAGAAAAAAGAAATTATATATCACACCTACTGAACTCTATTGTGGCTTTGGCTGCTTCTTTCACTGCTATATGAATTACAAAATATAATTGGCACACCTGCTGGTGTATCGAGTATTAACGTCTAATATGTTTAGTTAAAAATTAGACAGAAGTGTTCGGAAAAAACTGTGGGAAGAAAATAAATATAATATATATATATATATATATATATATATATATATATATATATATATATATATATATATATATATATATAGATATATATATATATATATATTACGGTATAAATACAATGGCTGTGTTATTAAATGGATATAATGGTTTGTGTACCTAGTGACAACAAAGCTATTTGAAAGTATTTTAATTATACCTGATGCCTCATAAAAGCATTTTACAGACTTTTTTTTAATTTTTTTTATTTCAACAACACACCGCGAGGGCTTACAGCCTAAATACTATCGTACCGTGGGTGTCGACAAGGAGGAAAGAGGCAACTTGTTAATTCTGGACTTGAAGGTTTGGAGGTTCGGAGGAGAAGGAAAAACATATGCCTGCAAGGAATTCCCCGACTTGGACAAAATTCCTCGGGACAAAAGAGCGGGCATAACAAGATGCTCTATGTCTGTTGACCTGGACCGTAAAAGGGTGCATTCGCTCTGTTACCCTGGTAGATCTGTTGGGGACAGCAGGTGGAGGAACTATGGAAGAAAGCTCCTCTGAGCAGTGCCCGTGCAGGTATCTGTAAAAGAGAGAGAGAGAAAGAGGTCACCAACGGCACGTCAGTGGGCAAGGGATGGCAGCCTTTTGGTGAGGGTAGGGTGACCGATGAGACGTATAGCTCTCTTTTGAATGGAATCCAGGCTGGCGAGTGTAGAAGCGGCAGCTGCACCGCAGATGTGGGAGCAGTATTCGAGGTTTGGTCGTATTTGTGAAGTATATAAGGTATAGAGATTAGCTGGTAAAAAGTATTTGCGAGCCCGGAAGAGGAAACCTAATTTCTTAGCAGCCGTTTCTGCAAATGATGTGACATGTTGGTGCCAATTGAGATTTCGATCCACAGAAATGCCAACAAGAAGGGACATTACTTTGAATAACTTGGTTGTTCATTGTGATGGGTCTAGGGCTGGTGAGATTTGGTGGGGTTGAATTGTACAAGATTTCTACTTCCCCAGTCTAATATTTTTTGGAGATCCACGGAGACAGAACCCTCCATGAGTCTGCAATCCTCATCTAATTGGGCTAAAGAGACAGGCTTAAAATATTTTATATTTGAGTGGAGGATACTGTCGTCCGCGTAACTGTGAACTGGGTTGAATGTGCTACAGAGGAGGTCATTGATGCGGAGAAGAAACAAAGTAGAGACTAAAGCTGAACCCTGACGAACTCCTGCATTAATTGGATACAGGTTAGAGGAATGGTCATCCACAACAGAAATGCTCCGGTTGTAAAGGAAATTTGTTATCCCGGTACAGAGTTATGGTGGTAGGCCATAGGCCGGAAGTTTATTAAGCCGCGCTGCGTGCCCGACCTGGTCGAAGGCTTATTTCTAGAGCGACAATATGGGATTCACTATGTAGTTCCATAGACTTGTTCCAAGAATAGGTGACGAAATCCATACTGCCTGTCCTGGATTAGACTGTGTTTTTCAAGAAATTTTAGTAATTTGGTGTTTATATACTTTCCATCACTTTAGAGGCGACTGAAAGGAGACAAATAGGCCTGTAGTTCTTAGGAAGCGCTTTGGATCCTTTCTTGGGGACGGGTTGTACTCGAGCAGTTTTCCAGTTACTAGGGAATATGCCTCTATTCTAAGATGTCTTAAACAGACGAGTCAGGACAAGAGCAAGTTCTGGTGCGCATTTTTTGAGAACAATTGCTGGGATCTCGTCAAGGCCAGAGGCTTTCCTGGTATTGAGAGAAGAGAGCATCTTTCGTACCTTTTTAGTTTTGAAAATGATATCCGTCATTTTATGCGCGACATTGGGGACTCTTGTTGGTTGAACATTTGGAGGTGGGTTGGGCGTAGAATTGCCGGCGAACAAAGAAGCAAAAAGTTCAGCCTTGCCCAAGGCGCGGTAGAACAATTTCATCCCCTAAGACAAGAGGTGGGAACGTGCTCTTGGAGAAATTATTCCCAATAGATTTAGCAAGAGTCCAGAAGTCCGCCGTTGGAGCTTAAGAGGACTTCGTTTTTGATACGGTTATTAAACGAGTTTTTTGCCTCAGAGAGAATGCGGATATAGCGGTTTCTTGCGTCGTTAAATGCTTGGCGGTTTTCTTGACTGGGATTGTGTGTAAGCGTTTTGCGAGCTTTGACCCTTTCCAGCCTGGCCTTGTCACAGGATTTAGAGAACCAGTGCTTTTGGGTGGCTGAAGAGGTTTTCTGTATACGTGGAATAAATAATTCCGTGCCAGCTTGGATTATTTCGATGACGTTTTGAGAGATATCAGAGGGGTCAGGATGGGAGTAGCAGTAAAAATGAGGAAAAGTAATCCCGCATTTCGTCTCAGTTTGCGGAGTTGTAGTGCCAAACGATACGTGGGTGTGATGACTGTGTGACTTCGGGTTGCATTACACAGGAATCAGTGACGATGCCGCGGTCTGAGCGACCCAGGTGGGCAGCGACTGATATCTTATAGCAGTCAGGATTTGTAGCAAGAAGGGTATCCAAGGGATTTGAGCTGTGTGTTGGGATGCGAGGAAAGTAAGTAGGTTGCTGAACTATATTGGCTAAAGAATTGCTGACTGCAAAAACCTCCGCTGTTCTTCCTTGTGGATCGGTTTTTGAAGAACCCAACCATTCCTTTTTATTGACATTGAAGTCACCAAGAATAGTGACATCGGAGGAAGGATATTCGGAAATCAGATAGTCGGTTTTTTCAGAAAAGTAGTCAAAGAGCTGGAAAAAGTTGTTGTCAGAAGGTAACCGGTAAATGAGACAGATGAATTTAGTTGCAGCCCTGAGAGAGAGTTTTATCCATAGTATGTCTTTTCTTCCAGCTTCTAAATTGGGGAGTCTGGTGCAGGGTAGATTGCTACGGACGTATGCGCACACACCTCCATGCAATATAAAGGAAGTAAGGAGCTCATACCCCGGGAAACGAAGGTGATTAGTGGCTGTTTTGGCACTGATTTGGGTTTCATGGAGAAAGAGGAGTTGGGACCTATTAGCCTGAAGGAAATGGTGGACGGAGTTCAGGTTAGAATTTAGGCCACATATATCCGAGAAGGATATGTTAAATCTTGATGCTGGCGCCCCCTGTACACCCCTCTCCCGGAGATCCGAATGGAGGGGTATTTTACCTCCGGAATCTTTTGTACAAGGAGGAGCCATCATCATTTTTGCTTATAAGGGTAACCGACTTATACACCAGAACCGGAAAGTCCGTTGAGACTTCACCGGCCCCTTGATGTATGGGGTGGTACCTCATCGGGCGTGAAAAAAATCCTTTACTGTCACGTAAAGGAAAATTCCACTTCCACCACCTAAGGATTGGATTGGATCAATGTCTACCCCTTTAAAAATAATAGTAATAAAGAGACTATCAATTGTCCAATAGTTATGCCTTTCGACATAGTAGGAGGATAGAAAACATTATCATTTTGTATCCATGCGTATACCTCACCTGTCATCACAGAGCGTTTACATACAAAATAAAACTATATAAGATAACAGTATATGTCGCAGTAGTGGTTGTTTCGAAGACTAAAGTGGCTAATAAGTATTAAAAGGGGTGGTAAAAATTATCGGTCTTCTCTCCGCTGTTGTAGTCATTATACCCAGATGTCTTTGCTGGAGTTTAATGAAGTAGCAATCCAATTATGATGCAAATGGAAAGCCAACACAATAAAGCCAGCATATAAAAAATTCAGTATAACTGGAAAATCCAGTTTATCAGAACAAATCCAGTCTTTCTAGAAAAATCCAGTAAATTTTAAAAAATTACCAATCTGTTTGAAACCTATAAATCAGTGTAAAAAAAACCTGTAAGATGAGTCAAAAACTAACATTGGAATTGTATGAATAAACATAGTTTTTTCAGAGGTATTGTGGAAATTAAGCTTACCCTGTGTATACATATCCAGCGGTTCTAATTATTTAAAAATGGTGTCTTGTGAGGAATTTAATAACTGCAGAAGCCAATATTCAACCAATAACTTGCAATACAGAATGTAAACACAGAGAAGCAAGTTCATTGTGACTGTTGTACTGTCTTGTGACGTGACAGATCATGACCGCAAAGTAGTGCTGTTTGAAATCATTTATGAAATTCGCATTTTCAAATATTTTTTGCATCGTTATTTTTGTAGTATGTAAAATGATAAAAATATTATAAATCATTTTTGTGGGATGTCTATCAGATGCGATAAGAAAAAAACATGCAAATTATCTATTAAGGGCAACAAAAATTAATGAGAAAGATACCCGTTTCTGACTATGCCCAGTCAGCAGTGAATGTTTTTATTATTTTTTTTATTTCAACAACACACCACGAGGGCTTACAGTCTAAATAATATCGTACCGTGGGTGTCGACAAGAAGGAAAGCGGCAACTTGTTAATTCTGGACTTGACGGTTTGGAGGTTCGGAGGAGAAGGAAAAACATGTGCCGGCAAGGAATTCCACAACTTGGAAGTCCTCGGATCAAAAGAGCGGGCATAACAGGATGTTCTTTGTCTGGTGACCTGGACAGTAAAAGGGTGCATTCGCTCTGTTCCCTTGGTAGATCTGTTGGGGGCAGCAGGTGGAGGAACTATGAAAGAAAGTTCCTCTGAGTACTGCCCGTGCAGATATCTATAAAAGAGAGAGAGAGAGGTCACCAACGGCACGTCGGTGGGCAAGGGATGGCAGTCTTTGGGTGAAGGTTGGGTCACCGGTAAGACGTATAGCTTTCTTCTGAATGGAGTCCAGGATAGTGAGTGTATAAGTGGCAGCGGAACCCTAGATGTGCGAGTAGTATTCGAGGTTTGGCCTTATTTGTGAGGTATATAAGGTATAGAGATTAGGTGGTGAAAAGTATTTGCGAGCCCGGAAGAGGAAACCTAATTTCTTAGCAGCCGCTTCTGTAATTGATGTGACATGTTGGTGCCAATTGAGATTTCGATCCACAGAAATGCCAACAAGTGAAAAGGACTCATTACTTTGAATAACTTGGTTGTTCATTGTGATGGTTCTAGGGCTGGTGTATCTTTTATGAGAAAGAAAGCAAGACTGAAATTTGGTGGGGTTCAATTGTACAAGATTTCTACTTTCCCAGTATAATAGTTTTTGGAGGTTCACGGAGACAAAACCCTCCATGTGTCTGCGATCCTCATCTAGTTGTATCTAGTAGTATGTTTGAGTGGAGGGTGCTGTCGTCCGCGTAACTGTGAACTGGGTTGGATGTGCTAGAGAGGAGGTCATTGATGTGGAGAAGAAACAAAGTAGCGGCTAAAGCTGTTTAGTAGTACATATGCTCAGGTACGAGAAAACACAAATTGTAGTCTTATAGTAACATAAATCACTTAAACACATTGACTACGCGACTAATAAAACCTTCATAGTAGCTTTCCTGGCTGCGCTTACTTAAACGTCTTCAATAAAGCATTTCTGCATTCGAATCAGCAGCTGCAGAGAGAATTTATATCATGCAGTTGACCATAAACATGCTATTTGCTGAATAGAAATAAATAATTTATAGGGACTTCATAAATAGTATATGTGATGAATCTAATTTCAGCCAGATACCATAAACTAACTGTAACGTTTATCAATAATATTAATGAGTTATCGTAGTGTACTCCAAAATGTTTCTTTCGTTAGAATTATTGCCAAGCGATGAAGTTAACTTACTTTTGTTCTAAGGTCATTCAATTAAATACTGGATATCAAAGAATGGGTTTAGCTATAAGCGCTTGATATTAAGGGAAATATATTCACTAGAAGTCATTAGGGGTCTTTAGAGAGAGATATATTGAGGTGTATTGTATAGCGATAACCGACAGGACTGAAAGTGTATACGTACGGTCTAAAAATTAGATATGTACTTTTGTGAGGTTAATATACTCGTAGCTATGTGTCTGTTCAACAAATTATATGGCTTAGAAGAACTCGCTAAAAGATACATCTGATTTCATTGTCTAATATAGGTACAGATGCAGGTATATTGTATAAAAACCACCACAGATGTATCTTTATTTCATCAAGTTAAAAAAGCTATAAGAACGCTTAATAAATATGTGTTTTTGATTTCAAATATATAAAAAAAAACAAGCTGATATAACAAGGCCTATGTTAAACCTTGTGTTTTAAAAGTTACTACAGGATATATATAATGAGGAATTTGCACATTATTTTATCCTCATCTTATTCAATTCCCCACATTGTATAAAATCAATTGCCATATAAATTTTAAATTTTTAACTCAAATTTTGCCTGTAAAAAAAATATAGAAAATCAAAATAATTGTCTCCGCGCCAAAACGCAGCCGTAAACAAAGACAGCCTACTGTGACGTCGCGATCCGGTATCGGCCAATCGAGTCTCGCTTACTCACACAGAGATCCCCATTTCACCATTAGTGTTTATGCATTTTACGTGTGCCGGATAGTTATTGTTATCAACTTATATTATTGTTAATATATATATATATATATATATATATATATATATATATATATATATATATATATATATATATATATATATATATATACTTGTATTAATTAGTATAAAAACTGCAGTCTTATAGTATGACTACAGAAGTTGGATTTGTCCAAGGACATTCTGATAATTAACTAAAAACTGATGTACTAGCTATGTTTGCGTTTATAGAAAACAACCCGAATATCATAGGTGCTGAGCTAAAAGAAATGAAAGCTGGGAGGTATGTGTCTGATAAGAACTTTATTTTATCCTGTAAATATGTTTGTTGAATTTTATGTAGTAATTTCTTATAAAATATAATGTAAATAAAATCATAACCTCAAAATGTTCTCCATTTAAATAATCTACAAGAAAAATATACACCATTTCTTCCTGATTTTCTCATACATAGGTACATTAAGGAATAATTTGTTGGGGGCAGTTATTGTTGTGGAAGTACTTTTGGGCACTATGCAGCACATATAATATTTATGTCCACAAACTGTTATGTCTTTCGCATTCTCGTATTGTGATTCTGAATCTGCTGAAGCCACCACACAGTCACCCACTGAACTAGATTACACACAACTTACTACCTTTGAACCTTTATTATACACTAAACGCCAAAACTACTTAAAATTATGATAAAACTGCTCAGAATTCGATGCAAACCCAAACGAAACAAGTATATGTACCGGATCGTGACGTCACAAACCTCTTCACCAATCATATCGCGTTTTCACCCACCCTGGCTTTTTGAATTATATTCAATATTTCAATAATTAATTACTAATTAGTGGTTCACTTTAAGGGGGGGTTTACTTGTAGACATATTTTTTAGAGTATTTTGCTGCAGTTTAAATACGTTTTTCATCAAAAGTAAATTATATGCAACTTTCTCATTGAAGGTGATACAGAATTTGCATAAAATTATATATATATATATATATATATATATATATAAGTGTGTGTATGTATAAGGATAACTAAAAAAATAATTAGCTGATTTTGATTGCATTTGTTGAGTGAGTTCCCCCTTTTTTAATTTTTTTTTATATTTCAACAACACACTACGAGGGCTTACAGCCTAAATACCGTGCGTGTCGACAAGGAGAAAAGAGGCAACTTGTTAATTCTGGACTTGAAGGTTTAGAGGTTCGGAGGAGAAGGAAAAACAGGTGCCGGCAAGCAAATCCACAACTTGGAAGTCCTCGGGATTAAAGAGCGGGCATTACAAGATGTTCTATGTCTGGTGACCTGGACAGTAAAAGGGTGCATTCGCTCTGTTCCCCTGGTAGATCTGTTGGGGGCAGCAGGTGGAGGAACTATGGAAGAAAGCTCACCTGAGCAGTGCCCGTGCAGATATCTATAAAAGAGAGAGAGGTCACCAACGGCACGTCGGTGGGCAAGGGATGGCAGCTATTGGGTAAGGGTAGGGTCACCGATGAGACGTATAGCTCTCTTCTGAATGGAGTCCAGGATGGCGAGTGTAGAAGCGGCAGCGACACCCTAGATGTGGGAGCAATATTCGAGGTTTGACCTTTATTTGTGAAGTACATAAGGTATAGAGATTAGGTATAGAACCCGGAAGAGGAAACCTAATTTCTTAGCACCCTTTGCAAGTGGCCTGAACAATTTTGTTATTTAGGAATATCAACATCTTTTCCTGGAGAATTTTGTGTTCTCTTTCGAAAAAATTTGTATCTCCGGAAATAACAAAGCTTTAGCAACCAAATTTAGTGCACGGCTCTATATTATAAAAAGTTCTGGACCCAGCAAGTGCGTTATGGTAGTGAATTTTTATAAAATGTTTCAAACTTGAATAACTAAATTTTATAATAACTTGGAAAGTTTAGTTTTGGTATGTAGTAAGGCCTTTCCCAAGGAAAAATATTCGCCTAATTTCATTATATTAACTTTGTAATATTCAGAGAAAAAATTTCTGTTTCGAAAGAAAATTCAAAATTATAATAAATCAATTTTATATCAACTTAGTAAGTTTAGCTTTGGGACATAGTAAGGTAGTTCACAATGCAACATATGTGCTAAATTTCATTGAAATATCTTTGTAATTTTCGGAGAAAACATTTTTTTCGAAAGGAAACTGAATTTTTTTCCGGAAAACCCAGTCCTGGATAACGAACTCATCCAAGCCATTGATAAAAGAAAGGCACTTGCCGAGTTTCATCAAACTCAGTTAATTATTTTTTGAGTTATCGGATGAATACATATATATATATATATATATATATATATATATATATATATATATATATATATATATATATATATATATATATAAACATATAAAAATTGAAAATGATCCCGGATATGGGTTCTAGGTGTCCTATTTCGCGCTCATATAAAAAATGTTTGCAAAATCTCATCATCGATGCCTCTCTATTAGCTTTTTTTTTACATAAAAATTCACCAAAAAGTTCGAGACGCAGCAAGTGCATTATTGTAGTGAACGAAGTCATCCAAGCCATTAGCAAAATAAGGTTATTTCCCAAATTTGGTCCAAATCAGTGAAGTATTTTTTGAGTTATCGGTTGGATACACACGTAACATTTTAACTGACCACGGAAATGGGTTCCAGAGACCCTAATTCTTTTGAAGAAATTTTCCGAAAGTCTCACCATCGATACCTCTCTATTAGTGAATTGTCTTAATGAAAAAATGTATTTCTAAGGTATCAACCCATTATTAGGAGTTTATTTATAAATTCGCTGAGAGTCTCTTGAGAGTTAACGATGCGATATAAAATAAATAAATATTAAAATTTATTCGAAAAAAATATTTGTAAACACAATTTAATTACCGAGGTTATGGAAATATAAAAATAACATACAATCTGTAAATAGAGCGAAACATATTTATTCTGGATTCAGTTAGCAACTCAAATGTATCGGAAAGTTATAGACACTTGTGACAATTTTATAACTTTGGTGCCAGATGTTACAGCAATTAAACCACGATGAAATCGATGTTTTTCCCTGTAAACAAAATGGACATAAATCCGGAAAAGATCAAAACAGAAACCACAAAATTTGTTCAATTACGAAATTTCTCCGTTAATGTTAGATAATCATTTGACAACAGATGGCTTCACTATTATTAAGGTGTTTGTAATTGAGTGATATTTTAAATTTTTTATATTTATACATTGTTCTCTCACGTTAGGGGGAGTAGTTTGCGCTCATTTGAAGAAACTTTACGAAATTCAAAAGTCGGGATTTCGCCATATGTGAGTTTTTTCTACGAAAATTCACCAATTAATTGTAATAAGGTAATGAATTGATGTGTGGCTAAAGTAACATGCTGTATTTAAAATAACGAAGTTGATGGACACTTCCGGTAGAACCGAAAGTGTCACGTGATCAAAAACATTTCCGTTTCATTGGGCTTGGCCGAAAACCTAGAAATCGAAATGTTCTGAAATAAAATCGGTTCCGTTATTGAGAAACTCCCGACAGAAACTTTTGGCGCCTCACACTGGATTAGTAGTGTTGGTTATTCTGTTATTAGTTTATTATTAGTCCCCATTAGTTAATTAGTAAAATACATACATGTATGTCGAATACAACAGTACATTATCTCATTTAGGTTGGCTAACAACTTGGTCTGGCCTTGACGAGATCCCAGCAATTGTTCTCAAAAAATGCGCACCAGAACTTGCTCCTGTCCTGAACCGTCTGTTTCAGACATCTTACAATAGAGGCATATTCCCTAGTAATTGGAAAACTGCTCGAGTACAACCCGTCCCCAAGAAAGGATCGAGAGCGCTTCCTAGCAACTACAGGCCAATTTCTCTCCTTTCAGTCATCTCTAAAGTGATGGAAAAGTATATAAACACCGAATTACTAAAATTTCTTGAAAAACACAGTCTAATCCACGACAGGCAGTATGGATTCCGTCAGCGTAGATCAACTGCCGACCTCCTTTCCTTTGTCACCCATTCTTGGAACAAGTCTATGGAACTCCACGGTGAATCCCAGATTGTCGCTCTAGACATATCCAAAGAATCCGACCAGGTCTGGTACGCGCTGCTTAATAAACTACCGGCCTATGGCCTACCACCAAACCTCTATACGTGGACAGCAAATTTCCTCTCTAACCGGAGCATTTCTGTTGTCGTGGATGGCCATTCCTCTAAAGTGCATCCAATTAATGCAGGAGTTCCTCAAGCGTCAGCTTTAGCCCCTACTTTGTTTCTTCTCCACATCAATGACCTCCTCTCTATCACATTCAACCCAGTTCACAGTTACGCGGACGACAGCACCCTCCACTCCAATATACAATATTCTATGCCTGTATCTTTAGCCCAATTAGATGAGGATCGCAGATTCATGGAGGGTTCTATCTCCGTGGATCTCAAAAAAATATTAGACTGGGGAAGTGGAAATTTTGTACAATTCAGCCCCACCAAATCACAGTCTTGCTTTCTTTCTCACTAGCCCTAGACCCATCACAATAAACAACCAAGTTATTCAAAGTAATGAGTCCTTTTCACTTGTTACCATCTCTGTGGATCGATATCTCAATTGGCACCAACATGTCACATCAATTGCAGAGCGGCTGCTAAGAAATTAGGTTTCCTCTTCCGAGCTCGCAAATACTTTTCACCAACTAATCTCTATACTTTATATACTTCACAAATAAGACCAAACCTCGAATACTGCTCCCACATCTGGGGTGCTGCTGCCGCTTCTACACTCGCTATCCTGGACTCCATTCAGAAGAGAGCTATACGTCTCATCGGTGACCCTACCCTTACCCAAAGGCTGCCATCCCTTGCCCACCGACGTGCCGTTGGTGACCTCTCTCTCTCTCTCTTTTATAGATATCTGCACGGGCACTGCTCAGAGGAGCTTTCTTTCATAGTTCCTCCACCTGCTGCCCCCAATAGATCTACCAGCGGCACAGAGCGAATGCACCCTTTTACTGCCCAGGTCACCAGACATAGAACATTTTGTTATGCCCGCTCTTTTGTCCGGAGGACTTCCAAGTTGTGGAACTCCTTGCCGGCACATGTTTTTCCTTTTCCCCCGAACATCCAAACCTTCAAGTCCAGAATTAACAAGTTGCGTCTTTCCTCCTTGTCGACACCCACGGTACGATAGTATTTAGACTGTTAGCACTCGTGGTGTGTTGTTGAAATTAAAAAGCTTACTGTTTATTCAAAAATGATCAAAGTCGCTCAACACGTTGAAAAGTTTGTCGACCACTGGTTTGGACAACAAAAAGCCAGAACTATTGCTTAAGATTTTCTTATATAAGATATCATTAGTCATAAAAAATAAATCTGTTGCTGAGTGATAAATTAGCTACCAATAGAAATGATAACGCAAAAAACTCAAATTACATTGTGATTTGGTAAGATTTAGAATCAGGTTTGGTCAACATCACCTACAGAATTAAAATGGAAAAAAAATCAGAGAAGTTAACTGTCGCTTGAAATTAAGCTAGAGATGCTCGGAAACAAGATCTTGCAAAGTTTTTATTCAATTAAATCTAAGCTTTTTTACATTATAATTTATATAAATTGAACAACTTGCAAGGATTCTAATTTTAACCTAATGTTTGTTAAACTCTATTGTTTTTCTTTCTAATTTGCAAATCTAAAGTGTTAAACTAAATTGCAAAGTCAACAATTTCTGCGAGTACGCCTTCAGGCACAATTATATCAACTTGGCAGATACTATTTAGCTTATAAGCGCGTCAAATTGAGCAATTCTCCGTGCTTCCTTCATTTGCGTTGAATTCTTTAATTACAAACGACAAATTATTATAATCTTAATCTTTTTATAGCCAACGCTGACATTGGCTGCAGCATACTTTTTACGCAATCTAATTGGTTTTTGGATATTACAATCTGACAAAAAAATGTAGAGTCGGTAAGATTCATGATAATCAAAATACATGATTCTTGTGCATCACACGCGCTAAAGCGCTTCGCCAAATGTCTTACATAATCTATTTAATAATGGCTATATCCTATTTGATTAGTAGATATAGATAATAGGCTAAAATATTGTTCATAGATAAGTTTAGGTAAAAGGTAAAGGTAAGATGCTTATTGGCAATTTGGCCATTGCTGACCCTTTTTGCTCATCTAAACTAACCTACACTCCACCTTGAGCTCGATCTCAACGACGACAGTGATTTGAAAAATCATCCGCCGCCGGTGAGTCTCGAACCGTCGTCCCCAGGGACCGTATTGGAAAGTCATCGACTTTCCCGGATAAGTTAAGGTAACATACAAACTTCTCTGTTTCTTGAGTTGAATTTAAGTAACTCTGGATGACACAAACTTGTAGTTCATTTACCACTGATTTTTGAATTGCAGTTGAAGGTTATTTATACAGGCTGGCGCATTGAAAACGAAACATACCGATTTGCGTCCAGATATTTTTTTTCAAAAACGCTGAAACACGTCAATTTTAATATTGAGGGGGACATGTTTTGACATAAAACTCAACTTTGTCACATCAACCCTTTAAGGGTGGTGATAACAACCCTTATATTTTAAATAGGGAACATAGGTCGAGTCTTACATCATTCGAAAGCTCTTTCTTTTCTGAATTTAGCACACTAATTTTTTTGGAAGTTTTATAACTCATTTAAAAATTATTCACAGTTGGTGTTACAAGAACGTATTTCATTCATTGTGATAAGAAATGCACTAATTAGTCAATTTTTCGTTAAAAAAAACTAAAAAACAAAACCAAACGTTCAAAAATCTTTATTCAGTTAAGTAAGTGTTCAAATTGTTGACCACCAGCTTCCACACAAAAGTACAAATTTTGTTCAAAACGAGCTCTCGCATTCTGGAGCATTGAGTTATTAGACGGCATTCTTCAAGACGTTGTGAAAAATGCAGAAGAGCTTCATCTTGTTGAAACACTAATTGATTTTCTTGATAGCGATCATCATTTTCAACAACGTCAATTAGTAGAAGGTAAACGATATCTTCTAGTAACTCCAAATACGTTTCGCCACTCAAATTGCGATCAAGTAAAATTGGTCCGATTAAACGGCCTCCAAAAATGACAGTCCAGACATACAATTTCTGTGGAGTTTGAGTGTGGACT
Organism: Tillus elongatus; assembly: GCA_964006375.1. NCBI lineage: Eukaryota > Metazoa > Arthropoda > Insecta > Coleoptera > Cleridae > Tillus > Tillus elongatus. The sequence continues at coordinate 22,632,061 of OZ023266.1, read as the reverse complement.
TCGTGAAAATTTCTTGGATTATTATCTGGCCAATAACGACAGTTATGACGATTGACTGTAGAGTTTAATAAAAACGTACACTCGTCTGAAAAACAGATATTGAACAGAAAGTTCCCGTTATCAGCTATTCATAACTTCACAAAACTCCAGCCGCCGATCAAAATCATCCTTATCAAGAAGAATTTTATTTGGGTGAAATTTATGATGCTTCAATATTCACCGAATAGTTCGTCTTTTCATCTTTGAAACAGTGGCCAATTTTCTCGTGCTCAAAGTTGGATCTGCAGCAATTTGCCCTAAAACTCCAATCTCAGTAGTCTCATTTCTAACCGGAAATTCACGTTCAGGATCCCGTTTTTTGTTGGCTACTAAACCACTTTGTCGAAACTTTGCAACTAACTTCAAAATGTATTTTATGTTAACATGTCTGTCGGATGTCGTTCATTAAAAAAAATTGCGGTACGGTTGGCACAGTCATCGATTTTGAAAAAAAGAGTAATTATTTCAGCTCTTTCTTCTACAGAATACACCATTGTGAAATTAATTTTCGGTAGTACTATCAACTATCAAACCGGCCGATAAACTGAAATAATAAACCGCATTTCTCTCATTCCGATAAGAAATTTTGTGATATTCAATTTTTTGTTTACAAACCAAAAAACATTGACTATCAGCACATTTCTTATCGGAATGAGTGAAATGCGTTTTTGCATCTTCAACTGTGAATAATTTTTAAACGAGTTAATAAAACTTCCAAAAAAATTAGTGTGCTGAATTCAGAAAAGAAAGAGCTTTCAAATGATGTAACACTCGACCCAGGTTCCCCATTTAAAATATAAGAGTTGTTATCACCACCCTTAAGGGGTTGATGTGACAAAGTTGAGTTTTATGTCAAAACATGTCCCCTTCAATATTAAAATTGACGTGTTTCAGCGCTTAACAAGAATTCTCTGGACGCAAATCGGTCTGTTTCGTTTTCAATACGCCACCCTATATTTATTATACGTATTGGTCATATTAATAATTGATAGCTTACATAAATATATCACTATATATATATATATATATATATATATATATATATATATATATATATATATATATATATATACAGTGTGTCCCAAACTAGATGGGAATGTAGTGCTATCTCTGTTATTATTAGAGATAGGGAGACGGTTAAATTAGCAATATTTTGTAGAATTTCATGCTCGTTCCAAATATGACTTGTATTTTGCCCAGCCTCTTTTCGTTTTAGAGTTATTTTCAAAAAAAAATTGTCGATTTATTTTTTCTTTAATATCTAAATAAGCGTTGTTCTGACATGTCCAAGACTTATACATTATCATGACACTTTTTATAGAGTAATCTTTCTGTGCTATTCTCAAGCTTGAATTGTCATTTGTTTCTGAGTTAGAGGTATCAACGTTTGTTTTTATTATGGCAGCCATATTGAATATTTTGCTCATGTGATAGCCTGTGAAAACAGCTTTCCAATGATGTACAACATGCTTGAGAAATCTTGTAATTGCATTGACAATTTTGAGAAAAACCGTTTTGAAGATAGTAGGCTATGAAATCCAATACCAGAAAACAAATGAAAAAAAAGTGTTTAAAAAGCAGTAGGCCATAATTTTCCGTAATGATTCACGATAAAAAAAGGACACTTTGAGCACACCAATGAATCGGCCCATTATTACAAATGATGTTTTATATTACAATATTATCCTAAAAAATGTTATAATTTAATTGAATAGGTAAAGCTAGTAAATAACTAAATTTACTAACAGAACTCAACAAAAAGCAGATTAATGATTTACGAAGACGCCTTTGAAAAATGTTTGATTTTTAAACGTAATTCAACTGAAAAACAACAGAAGAAAGGTTGCTATGGATATAACACTATCGCGACAATTAAGAATACTGTCATTCTTTATTATGTTAACAATTACAGGTGTATTTAACAAGTTGCTCAAAATTCTGTACTAAATAGTTTGTTTCCTGTTTATTTTAAATATTCTTCAACAAGATGTTTAGTAATGAAAAATATTTTGACATGCTGGAATGGTATATTTCTTCTAACCGAAATACTGAGGCAGCTGCAAATTCATATCAAAACAACTACCCAGAAAGACGACGACCACACACCAAAATATTTTGCCGAATAGTAACCATATTGAACGACGGTCACTTACACGCAAATAAATTACCAATACCTATAAATGAAGAAAGAAATAATGCCGTCTTAGAAGTTTAAAACGAAAACCCTCCGCAATCAGTTCGGTTATATGGTGAACAAATTGACGTTTTAAAAAGTACGGCACACGGTGTATTAAAACAAAGTCATTACCATCCATACAAATTTACAATCGTACAAGGCTTAAATGTTGACGATTACGCTAGGCGACTTCAATTCTGCAGATTGTACCAAGGACAATGTCAGCAAGATGAAAATTTTCATTTGAAAATAATATGGACTGATGAATCCAGATTTACAAATTGTGGTGTGTATAATCGCCATAATAAGCATTATTGGGCAAATAAAAATCGCCATTTAAAGGAAGAAAGATGATTGCAAGACAGATTTGGTATTAATGTTTAGTGCGGCTTAAAAAACTGTAATTTTTATTTGTAGATTAGACAGCTAATTAGAAAAAAATTCAGGTAACTTCATTGTTGGTCCGTTCTTTTTCGAAATTAATTTAACTGGGGAAAGGTATCCTAATCTATTGAGAAATGATATTTTACCAACAATTAAAAGAGTTCAAGATAATTTAGACGAGATTTGGTACCAACATGACGGTTGGCCAGCTCACAATACTAGGATCTTGAAAGAATTTTGGTACCAAAATTTTAATAATTGTGTCATTTGTAACAATGGGCCGGTTTATTGGTTTGCTAGAAGTCCTGATATAACACCCACGGATTTTTATTTTTGGGGTACGCTGAAGAATGATGTTTATGTTATTGCATTTTTCTGTTTTCCATCAAATTATAATGCATGTTTGTAAAGAAAAAAAAAATGATATCGTTCATCGTTTTTGAGTTATTTCATTTCTTTTGCAACTTTTCACGTTTTTGGCACATATTTCAAACGCATATCACAAATTGTAATTTGGGGTTTTTGTCAATAGATAGCGGAGCCCCATGGAAATGAGGCATTCAGAGAGCTTTTTCTTTGTATTTAGTTATTGTAAAAAAAAGTTGTTGACTTTTTATGAAAAATAGAATTTAGTGTAACATTTCTGAAGGCAATTTATGTAAAAGAAATTAGCAAATTTTTTTTTCAATTTTGGTCCTAAAGCTGTTTGTGAATAATTATATCTTGTCAGGTGTGTAAATAGCTTAAAGAGGTTCGTTGGCCAGGAAAATCGGGCCAGTTTTTCTGGAACTTTTAAAGTTTGTTCTCGGAAAATATTTGTAGTTTTTGAAACCACGAAGCTATTTTAATTAAATATGGTACATTGTTAGTACTATATAGGCTATACTATCACCCAAATGTCCTTCTTGTAAAAACAATACATATTTTCCATTAAAAACATTTTTCGGAAAATTCGCTACCATAACGCATTTGCTGGGTCCCGAACTTTTTTAGTTCTGCTGTATATTTTGACGTACGACGATTTATTTTTACATAAAAGGTTACTGGTATAGTGTTACCTAATATTTATTTACACTTTAATACTAACTGTTACACAATTTTTTACTTAGCAGAGGTATTTTAATGCCAGCAGTCATATTTCACCTTGAACAGTTTACCATAATCCATCATTATGTTGTTTTCTTAATACAAATTTACACATCATTAATTTGAGATAAACGAATGTTGTCAATGGTCCTTCCTGTATTACAATGTATCGGAATGTCCGTTAATTTACTAATAACTTATTTTTACGAATACAAATATTTTATTCTGTCATTGTCTTGTGTGTCTCTTACTATGATTGATTTGTTGAAGTAGTTTTCGATCGGCATCCAATGCACTACCAGTAGGGGTGAGGTTTTAGATAAAAGAATGTTATTAATTTAAGACATAGTCGTAGAAAAAAATAATTATAAAAAGTTTAGTAACCTTACTTTAGCAGAGAAACATTATAAGGTTAGTTTTATTAAAGAGTATAGAGTACGCTCTGCGTTAGCAACGTTTTGAGCTTTAAGACAAAGCTGATGAAGTGTAGTTTTAGTGAATTAAAAAAAAATCACTAATGGTGAGATCGCGACTGTTAAATTTTTTTTAAATTTCTTAAAATGAGCGATAATTAGGTTCCCTAGAACACATATCTGTGGTGAGTTTCAATTTTTATATATATATATATATATATATATATATATATATATATATATATATATATATATATATATATACAGGTGTTTATAAAATACAGGGCAATATTTAAGGGGTTGATTTCCCAAGTCATTTTATGAAAAAAAGTCCCATAAACATAGGTGCTAAGATGCATTTTTTGTAACATAACGATTTTTTTTAGATAATTCAAATATTTCCTCCCCGATTGTTTTGAATTTTGGCAACGTTGTTTGTAGTAATAATGGGCTGATTTGACCATAATTAGATAAAGATTGTTAAGTCCATTGGCACTAGGGGGGACACCTCAACAAAAATTATTGTTCGTGTTTGTGATTTTCTGTATGATAAATGGACATGCCATAAGAAGGTTTTTATTTTTATCGTGTAAACGATTCAAGATACGGAGAAATTTCAGGAGACAAAAAACTTGTAGTTTTGGTTTCTTTATCTCAAAATAATATACAAATCATATTGCAGTCAGTGGCGTACATTTTTATGTCACAAAATTTTATTAAAAAGTTTAAATTTTTATATGTTTATATATATATATATATATATATATATATATATATATATATATATATATATATATATATATATATAAAGATATACCATTAAACGATAAACTCTATAGCCAACACTACTGCCAAAGCATCAGAGAAAGGGTGTATTTTAAATTAATATTCTGGGAATATTTTAGTAAAATGAAGGACAATGACGATTGAAACTAAGAGTTCAAGCTTTGTAAAGCATTCTTCTTGAGACATTTTATTTCCACAGCTGATATTAATTTCAGGTTCATTGCCTAAATATTACCAATTTTGACGTTCCAAATCGTGACTTTGACGTTTTGAGGAAAACCCAAATTTATTTTTCTTTAAATGTCTGTAACTTTTTTGTCCTTTAACCTACACAGCTAGATTGTGGTAGGTAGCTTACCTATGATGATATGAACCCGCGCACCAAATTTGGTAGCCCTTACTTCGTTCATTCCGGAGATATAATTTTTTTCGAATGAAAACTCAAAATTTTCCCGGAAAACCTCGGCCAGTTAGTGAATTTTTTCTACGAAAATTCACTAACATTACTAAGGTCCTTGTTTAACGAAATGCTTCGGCTATAGCCATTAGTAGAAGGATTTATAATTGATCAGTATAGAATTAAACAATCACATTCCAATTCTTTTAAATGAAATAAATTGCCCTTGCTGTGCGTGAAAAGCAAAAATTTCGGGACGCACCAAGTGCGTTATAGTAGCCAATTTTCATAAGAATTGTAGACCATTAATATACGGCATATTACTAAAATTAATACTTTAAACTTACACAGACCTAGAAGATCGATTTTAGAGGTCCTAGTACGCGCAAATTTGAATAATTCTTTACAACGTTTATCCAAATTATAAACGTAGCAGTTATTTTTTCGTATTAACCACTTGAATGGTTTCGTTTTAGCCAACCTAATCAACCCGGTTTTTCAATATCAACAATAACAAAATGTCTGCTGAAAATTGTAATTTTCGTAGAAAAAAATCACTAATGGGGAGATCCCGACTTTTGAATTTTGAAAAAAATTTTGCAAATGAGCGCGAACTAGGACCCCTAGAACCCATATCCAGGGTCAGTTTCAATTTTTATATGTTTATATATATATATATATATATATATATATATATATATATATATATATATATATATATATATATATATATATATATATATATATATATATATATATATATATATATATATATATATATATATATATATATATATATATATATATATATCACACCGATAACTCAAAAAATAATGGGCCGATTTTGATAAAATTTGGCACATACCTTCCTTTTGTAAATGGCTTGGATACGTTCGTTAGTCAGGGAAATAGAACGGGGTTTTCCGGGAAAATTTTGAGTTTTTATTCGAAAAAAATATATATATCTTCGAAATTAACAAAGTAAGGGCAACCAAATTTGGTGCGCGGGTTCATATCATCATAGGTAAGCTACCTGCCACAATTTAGCTCTGTAGGTTAAAGGACAAAAAAGTTACAGGCATTTAAAGAAAAATAAATTTGGGTTTTCCTCAAAACGTCAAAGTCGCGATTTCGAACGTCAAAATTGGTAATATTTAGGCAATGAACCTGAAATTAATATCAGCTATGAAAATAAAATGTATCAAGAAGAATGCTTTACAAAGCCTGAACTCTTAGTTTCAATCGTCATTGTCCTTCATTTTACTAAAATATTCCCAGAATATTAATTTAAAATACACCCTTTCTCTGATGCTTTGGCAGTAGTGTTGGCTATAGAGTTTATCGTTTAATGGTATATCATTTTTGTCAAATTTTCGTAAAAAATCATTAAAGCTCAATATATCCGTTATTATGCAAGTTACGAAAAAAGTGGTGTACATTAATTATAGGGTGCCTTAAACTTCATCTTAAAAAATATTTCCACGATTACAGGGTAGCCCATAAGTCGTTGGTGATTCAAATTTTTTTCTAAACGAACACGCCCTATGTTATTGCATTTTTGCATTTTCCATCGAAATATAATCCATCTTTGTAAGAAAAGAAATTCGGGACGCAGCAAGTGCGTTATGGTAGCGTATTTTCATTAAATGCTTCAAGTTTGAATAGCTCAATTTGCTATTAACCTATAAGGTTGACCAGGAAACCAGTTTTTTCGGGAACAAGTTAAGTTTACTTTCGGAAATTTTTGTACATTTTCAAACAATAAAGTTATTTTGATGAAACATGTCATATTGTTTCTACTATATAGATTGATGCCTGCTTTCTTAAATAAACATGTTAGCCATTAAAATCATTTTTATGAAAATTCACTACCAAAACACACTTGCTGCGTCCAAAAGTTTTTTTACTTTATTTTAACTCATATTTGTTCGTTACCACTGTTTGATTTTTCGAATGCACAAAATAATCTATCAGCAGAACTCTTTGTTCTCTCACAAATACTTCTCTAATAAACTCGCGCGATGATTGATATAGACGAAATATTTTGCATGCGCTGGCTCTAATGTTTACTTTTAATTATTCAAATAAACTTCTGCTAATAAATTCACACATTTAAACAGAATTTAATGTGCAAACGTCAGAATATATTATGGAAGTAATAAATATACTTGTGTGGCTGTTATACTCGACCGATGCTTACAACGTGCCTTTAAATATTCATAGAAGGCGGAGTGAGCCTCTGCAGGATTATGTGCATCTCAAGTTAATGTGATAAAGCTACATTTCAGTTGACAGTCCGGTATTACATGACTGAAAGGTCTTAGTTTTTACACGGGAAAAAGAAGTTTTAATTCCTACATTCTCTGAATGTGAGCGTTTACAAATGAGAAGCTCGCATATTTAAATTTCCATTTTATCAAAGGTGGTAGTGAAATGTGTAATAGAAATTGTGTAAGCTAAATGCAAATTGAAAAGCTTTTTTCGTTAGTTTCACTGTTGTCTTTAGCCTGATGACCTCGCCAACCAACACGCTTTATAATGTGGGTAACACAGTAGCATATTGTGTGGGGACGATGTAATTTGCTGACCAAAATGAATGTTGCCGACCGAGGCATTAATCTTTAAGGATTTCTTTGATATTTCATATTTTGTATCCTAATGCCAATGTCTTTCCGCTACCATTGTTTCACAAAAAAATCTTAATATTTAAGGGTAGTTTATTCTTGAGGTTTTTTCATTTTTTAGTGCGACCAGAAAAAGTATGAACCCGTCCAAGCTATAAACTTGCACATAATCATTGCTGGCAACTGTCTTTCCGCTACCAAATTTTCACAAAATTTTTTTTATATTTAAGGATAGTTTCCTCTCGAGGTCTTTTCATTTTTTTAGTGCGACCAGAAAAAGTATGATTCCGAAAAAGGTATAAATTCACACGTAATCATTGCTGCTAACTGTCTTTTCGCTACCAAAGTTTTACAAAAAATCTTAATATTTAAGGGTAGTTTTCTCTTTAGGCTCAGAAAAAGCATGAATCCGACAAACCTATTTATACTTTTCTGGTCGCACTAAAAAATGAAAAAACCTCAAGAGTTGACTACCCTTAAATATTAGGATTGATTTTTTTTGTAAAACTTTGGTAGCGGAAAGATAGTTACCAGCAATGATTATATGTAAATGTATAGCTTTGTCGGATTCATACTTTTTCTGGTCGCACTAAATAATGAAAAAATCTCAAGAGTAAACTACCCTTAAATATGTTTTGTTGGGAGGGATCCTTTGGGATCACCCCTTCCATAAAAGTGAGCACGCGTACCAGCGGGAGAAATCGACGGGGACGGCGCTTCACGCTGTGACGCGAAAGGTGGAAAGGGCACTACACTACGGGGAGAGCACACACTAGCTGTGTTCTTCGATGTGGGGACCTTTGATAGGACAAGGACGGATACGGTCTGTGCCGCCCTACAGGATAAGGGATCACCGAGGGTCCTAATAAGCTGGGTGGCGAGCATGCTGGGGGACAGGAAAGTCTCGCTGACCTTGAGGGGCCGGGGGGTCACGGGCGGCTGTCCTCAGGGCAGCTACCTTTTGCCTCATCTATGGTATCTGGTCATGGACGGCCTCTTAGAGCGGCTCTCCGAGAATGGCTTCTATGCCCAGGCGTACGCTGATGATGGGCTGGTCTTAGTCACCTGCAAATTCCTCGGCGTCGTCTGTGAGTGCATGCAAGCTGCCTGTGGCATAATAGAAAGGTGGTGTGGTGAGCAGGGACTCTCCGTAAACCCGGCGAAGACGGAGATGATCATATTCACCAAGAAGAGGAATATGGAGGGGTTCAGAGCGCCCGTGATGTTTGGAAAAACTTTAGCTTTAGCTTGGCAGGAGTGTAAATAGCTTGAAGAGGTCCGTTGGCCAGGAAAATCGGACCAGTTTTTTTTAGTTTTTAAATTTATATTTTTGGGAACATGTTTGTACTTTTTGAAACAACAAAGATATTTTAATGAAATTAGGTACATTGTTAGTACTATATAGGTTGTACTGCCAACCAAATATCCTTCTTTTAAAAACAAGTGTTATTTGTCATTAAAAACATTTTTACGAAAATTCGCTCCCATAACGCACTTCCTCCGTCCAGACTTTTTTTTACATTTTACAAAAGAGACAAAAAGATGAGATCATCTCCAACATCATTATCGATTACTCTCGGCCTCCAAGAGCATTCTTTATTCCATTGTAAATTCCGCACTTCAAATCCTCGATCAGGTTTTCAAGGACTCTTTCTTTTAGTTTGCTCTTTTCTATTTGTTTTCTAAGTATGTCACCTTAAATGGTGTTTTCTGAAAATTATTCTCTTGCGGAATATATTTTTACGAAATGTTGCCTTCTTTCTCTCATAATTTGGCAATTTCTTTACTCTTGTTTCTTTTAGTACACGCATGGTCAGGCAAAAGATGCAGTTATAAACAAAATCGGATGCAGAGAATATACCAAGCGATAGTCAAGTCAGAGGAACAGTCTATGTGCTTCTATCTTGCAGATTAAATAAACAGAAAGTTGGATATCTTCTCTTCTTCTTGTCATAGTGGTAATGTAAGTTGTAAAAATTTCCATTGGTTGTCGTAGGCATAATACTTCAAACATGCATGTATGAAAACCGACATGAAGGAATGAGTATCTGTTCTTTCTATTATTTCTTAGATAATTCTTTGCAGCTTTTGAACCTTGACACTTCACACATTATCTTCAATGCTTCCTTCTGTTTTAGGAAGGATTGTTCCGCTTCAGGAGAGTAGCCCCCACAAGCATATGCCCTACGTTGCCACAAAATATAAACTGGTTAAATATGGCAGTCTGCAAGTCTGAGAAGTAGAAACATCCTCCATTCTTCCACTGCAAACAAGGCAACTGTAAGTCTTCTTGTCAGAGGGCTGACATGGCAGTGCCAGGTGAGATTGTTATCCAGAGTTATTCCCAGCAACCTCAAAGATTTTCCACCTCTGTCATTTACATAGATTCTTAGCTTTTATGTTTACCTATATTGAGTTTTAGTTCATTAGCCTGGCATCATCTAGTTGCGTTTTTACGAGAGCTATCAGTAATTCTATCCAGATCCTTTCCTATATTTGACACATTTATAAAACTAATGACATCATACAATTTTTGTTGCAGGTCATTGTATATTTCAAATACGAGTGGATCCCTGTAGTACACCAATATCTACATGTTTTCGTTCAGATCTTTTATTCTTGCAGCGATGATTTCATTCCTTCAGCGATGATTTTTATTTAGTTACACAAGTAGGATCCGGACAGCTTTAAGGGGACACCTCTTGCCTCACAAGACCCCTGTTTGTATATAAGGAGGCTATAATTAACTGTGTCGAAAGCTTTTCTAAGATCACAGCATGTTATTTTAAGTTTACGACAATCATTAAGGTCTTGTCATTCCGTCTATTATTTCTGTAACGGTACCTACTGTGGATTTGCCTTCCGTATACCTATGCTGAGATGAATCCATGTATGATCCTCCAGCCTTCACTGGATTATCTTTTCAAGAATCTTTAACACCGCTGGAATGATGATTTAAAGCTGTCAAAATATATATATATATATATATATATATATATATATATATATATATATATATATATATATATATATATATATATATATAATGAGTGGCATAATTCGTAGCTAAAATGTATATGTAATGAAATGTGTTGTTAACTCGTGGTTATGAGCTATTTAAAAATAAAGGAAAACTCTTTGCATTTGCAGGCTTCCACAAATATTTTTGCTTCAATAATTAATATACAATGTGCTTACAAAGTCTAACAAAAGATTGGGTAGAATATGTAATATACAATTCTATATACAATCTCTTCCGTACAAGAACACACGACACGGGCTAGTTGCGTGTAGAGAACCCAAAAAATAATGATTTAGTGGAACCCAATTCTATAAAAACATTCCACAAAAAAACAGAAAAACATATCTCGGAAACAACTTGATCTACAAAAACCAAACTTAACACCTTAAAACATGACATCATGGACCTTAACTGGCCGTAATTTCAAACTAATCAAAACTTTGTAAGGTGGTGATATATATATATATATATATATATATATATATATATATATATATATATATATATATATATATATATATATATATATATATATATATATGTAGGGACATACAAAAATTGAAACTGACCCCAGATATGGGTCATAACGTCCGCACAATCATTTAAAGACAATTAAACGCCGTGAGATCTTTATTAGAGATTTTTTTAAAGAAAATTCTCTAAGATAAGAAAATAAGAAACATCAGCATATACAAAAAAAGACGCCCTTCTCCTTAACAGTAGCACGTACGTCTATAACTGGTAAAATCAAGTTGTAGGCTTACACATTTCCATTCAAGCAAGTGCTCCATCTAAAACTGGATAACAAGTTTGAAAGTCGTAACTTTCTAAATGATGGATCTTCTCTAACTTTACTAAGTGACCCTATGATGCGTTTCTTACTACCTGCCAAATATGGCACCCTTAAGAAACTGTCTAGTAAATAATAAATAGATGTTTTAGCAAGCTTAGCCTGTGGTAACTACCATGAGCAGTAAATTATGATCGATCGAATAGTACAATAATAGAGTCAAAAGACTTTTAATAAAGTTCACTAAGAAATTTTATAAATTCACTTGATAATACTTATAAACCACCTCACTAACTAATAGTCAAAATAAATTAATAGAGCTAACTAAAAAGAAGCATATAATAGTGTTGACAGTCTAATTGGCCATGCCAAGGTATATAATGTAATGGTTCAATTCCAAACTACTAACAGTTACCTATGATGAAACAAAATTACTTGTCTTTTGCTAGCGATTCCAGTGGTTTGCCCTTGTTTTTCTCTCTAGAAATTGCTAATGGGGATAGAACGCTGAAAATATGTTCCAAAAAAAAAAAGAATAAAACATTTAGGAGAGCAAATGTATTGCCAGCTACGGTGCGATGCCCACATCGACATCTTGATAACAAAAACTTGATTTTTCAGTAGCAGATTCAAGCTATATCAAGAGACAATTGAGCATGCAAAACTAGAATTATATATCAGTTTCTGCGCTTAGAAATGATAACGCTGACAAATCTACATTTACAAAACAAATTATTGATACACAACATTGACCCACAGTAAACAACCGCATAGAACTACAACATTTTTGTAATAACAAGCGCTAGCTAGTAGAAAACATCGTTATTGAGGAGACAACGACTTTTGAATTGAAAAAGGGTTATTCAAATGAGCGCGAACTAGGTCCCCCAGAATCGATATCCGTGTTTAGTTTCAGTTTTAGTGAATTTTCTTAGAAAAATTCACGAATGAGGAGATCCCGACTTTTGAATTTTGAAAAAATTTCTTCAAATGAGCACTATCTAGGACCCCTGGAACCCAAATCCGAGGTAGTTTCAGACTATTTTTTCCCGGAAAATATTGCGTTTTCTTTCGGAAAATTTTTATATCTCCGGAAATAACAAAGTAAGGGCAACCATATTAGGTACGCGGGTTTATATCATAAAAAGAAAACCACGCACCAAAATTTGAATATCTACGTTAAAACAAAAAAAAAGTTATAAGCTTGTAAGTTTTTCTTCTTAAAACGTCAAACAAGTCGCGATTCAAAACGTCAAAATTGACATTTTCTAGATATAGTACCTAAATGAATACCGCAATGTAGTATAAATATCGTAAGAAGTTAGAAAGCCTTAAGTTTCAGCTACAATCTTCATTGTTCTTTATCTTGTTAACTTATTTGCTGAAAATGTATTTAAAATAGACCCTTTATGTGATGCTTTGGTAGCAGTTTCAGTTATTTATTTATTTCTACTAATCAGACTACGTTATTATTTAGCGTTTTTTTCCAATTGGGAAAAGTGCGAAGTTTTTGATGGAGAAACGGTGTTAGTAAGAAGTTTCTCCTTTCTATGGACTTCTGTAAGGTAAGTTTTTTACAGTTTGCATTTCTAGCTCCGTTGTAGTATGTTTACCCTGCACAGAACCCCAAATTTGCTTTTGGTCTGTTAACTGTATTATGGAGCTGAGGTCACAGCATTTTTCCGATGGTTAATGCATAAACGAGTTCCTCTAAGCATGTTTCTGTTTTTTTTTTAAACGAACAATACGCTAATCTGCTAATTTACCGATAAATGTTATTATGCACATCTATAACTCAAAAAATAATAGGCCTATTTTAATTAAATTTGGTGAATACCTTCCTTTTGCAAGTGGCTTAAACAGGTTCGTTAGCCAGGAAAATCGGCTCAGGTTTGCCTGGAAAATTTTGTGGTTTCTTTCGAAAAAAAATGTATATCTCCGGAAATAGCAAAGTAATGGCAACCAAATTTGGTACGCCGATTTATATCATTATAGGTAAACTTACCAAAATGTATCTCTCTAAGTTAAATGACAAAAAAGTTAGAGGCATTTAAAGAAAAATAAATTTAGGTTTTCCTCAAAACGTCAATGTCGCGATTTAAAACGTCAAAATTGGCAACATTTAGGCAAAGAGCTTGAAGCTAATGCGGGCTATGGAAAGAAAATGTCTCAAGAAGAATGTTTTGCAAACCCTGAAGTTTTAGCTTCAACCGTCATTGTCCTTCATTTTACTAAAATGTTTCCAGAAAATTCATTTCAAATAGACCAAATTCATTTCAAATAGACCCTTTCTCTGATATTTTGGCAGTAGTCTTAGCTATAGAGTTTATCGTTTAATGGTATATAATTTTTGTCGAATTTTCGGAAAAATTTAATAAAGCTCAATATATCTGTTATTATAGAAGATACGAAAAAAATTGTGTACATTAATTATAGGCTGCCTTGAGCTAAATCTTAAAAAAATATTTCTACAATAACAGGTGACCCATAAGTCGCTGGCGATACAAATTTTCTTTTTTTTTTAATCGAACACGCCTTATGTTATTGCATTTTTGCATTTTCCATCGAAATATAATGCATGTTTGTAAGAAAATAAATTCGGGATGCAGCAAGTGCGTTATGGTAGCGAATTTTCATTAAATGCTTTAAATTTAAATAGCTCAGTTTGCTATTAACCTATAAGGTTGACCAAGAAATCAGTTTTTTCGGAAATACTTTCAGTTTACGTTCGGAAATTTGTGTACATTTTCAAACAATAAAGTTATTTTGATGAAACATGGCACAATGTTTCTACTATATATGTTATACTGGTAACCAAATTTGATGCCTGCTTTCTTAAAAAAGAACACACATATTTCCTATTCAAAAACATTTTTCTGAAAACTCACTACCATAACGCACTTGCTGCGTCCAGACTTTTTATCTCTTTACATATATACAGGGTATCGCATTTCTTGGGTAAAGCTCAATATAATTGTTATTATACAAGATAAGAGAGAAAGTTGTACACGTTAATTATAGGGTGTCTTGAGCGGTATCTTACAAAATTATTTTGACAATCGCAAGGTGGCCCATAAGTCGTTGGTCATACCTACAAATGTTTTTCGAACTCCCTTATATTATTGCATTTTTGCATTTTTTAATGAAATATGATGCATGTTTGTAGGGAAAAATCGAGACGCAGTAAGTACGTTTTGGTAGCGAATTTTCATTAAAAGTTTCAAATTTCAATAACTCGGTTTGCTATTAACCTAAGATTTATTGGCTAGGAAGCCAGTTTTCTCGGAAATATTTTGAGTTTATTTTCGGAAAGTTGTTATACATTTTCAAATAATAAGTTATGTGAAAATATGGTACATTGTTTCTACTATATAGGTTATACCGGTAACCAGATTGATGCCTGCTTGCATTAGAGAGACAGATTTGCTATTAGAAAGATTTTGATGAAAATCCACTTATGTAGCGCATTTTTTATATTTTGTTTGTGGAGTAGAGTAGCATTTTCCTAGGTTTCGCCAGAAAATTTTCATTTCCTAATGATGTGTGTATCATATTTTCTAATGGTCATGTTATTCTTATTATTACTTTTTTCAATCACACTCTCCTGGTGGGCCAATGTGAAACCGAATCGTTTAAAATAAATCCTAAGTAACTTTTACTTCGGAGCAATTAAAACCAAATCGATTAATCCAACTACATTCAGGCTATTCGGAAAGCTTTACGGTGTAAACTGATGGACAAACAGATGAGTTAAATGGAATGATAATCTCAACGATAGTAGTTCTAGTAGATACACAATCCAAATTCAGTTGTTGGATTGTGGTTAGGTCTATTCAGGTGGGTTAAGGGTGGTTGTCTGTATGTCAAGTTAAGTTGTGGTTTATGCTACTTAGTTCTATTGCTAGATAGATAGAATTTGCACACAGTACAGCTATTAGGCGGTAATTTTAATTAAATATTTGTATGTCCGTTAACTTAGTTAAGGAACGTTTCAGTATTGTAAGCCACATTGTCTGTTGATCTGTATTGGATGTACGGCTCTTTTGTGTAATGTTGTTCTTTGTAACATTTTTTGTTTCAGAGTATGTGATTCAAGTACTGTACTCATTATGAGGTTGACTCCTTATTACGGCAAAATAGAGTGATTCTAAAGCCAGCTAAATCGGAGTATCTCTAGATGCTGTTTTGTTTTCTTCAAATAAAAAAATGTCGTTTTGTTGTTAGTCCAGCTAAATCGAAGTGGTTCTAGATGCTGTTTTGTTTTTTCCAATGAAAAAAAGTTAGCTTTCTTATTAGTCGAGCAAATAGTTTTTTAAATGGTGTTTTGGATATACTGTGATTTTTTAAAATGACATTTGGTTGGCAGTAAAACCTATATAGTAGTAACAATGTACCATATTTTATTAAAATGGCTTTGTTGTTTCAAAAAGTACCAACATTTTCTGAAAATAAACTTAAAAAGCTATGTACTATATTTTTTAACAGAAATGAGACAAATTTTATTTATAATATTCACTGAAAATTTATTATTAATTACCAACATTTCACAAAAATGTTACAGAAAATGATTTCTACGGAAACACTAAAAACATTTCTGCAAAAACTTTTCAAATTCAGCCACTATTTGAGAGTACCTGTATAGGGCAGTTCGATTTTTTCGACAAGTAATACAAATCAAAAGCTCTCTGAATGCGTCATTTCCATGAGGCTCAGCCCTCTATTGGTAAAAACGCCTTTTATCGAATTTTCATTAAGAAAAATTTGCTAATAGAGAGGTCACGATGAAAAGCTTTTGAAAAAAATTAAAAAATCCTTCAGATGGGTGCGAATTTGGCTTCCTAGAACCCAAAACCAAGGTCCGTTAAATTTTTTATAAGTTAATGACGGACGAGACTCGATTCACTAACTGCTGTATGTTCAACAGACATAATGAGCAGCTCTGGATGCAAGAAAATCCGCATTGTATTGAACAACGGAGACCACAAATAAAATTTGGGTTTAATGTCTGATGTGACGTGATTGGTTCAAAAATTCTTGGTCCATACATTTTTGAATGTACATAAACCGGTGACCACCATCTTCAGTTTCTCCAAAATGACTTACAAAATATGCTAGATAATGTCAATTTGGCAACTCGTGCATCACTACAGTGGTGTCAGCATGATGGAGCGCCGCCTTATAACCAGCTACAAGTTTGGAACTTCTTAGACCAAACTTTTCCCAACTCCTGGATCGGAAGAAATGCAGCAGTTACATGGCCACCTCGGTCTCCTGATCTGTCCGCTTTAGATTTCTTTTTAAGGGGAACCGTAAAAAAGAAAGTATACCGAGGGTCTAATGATACACAGTGAAAAAGAAAACCACTGTAAAATTTGTATTTCTTAGAATAATAATATCGTGTTTCATATCAATGTAAAGAGGGAAAAAATACCTCTTTGATGAACTCACAGCTAACCATGGTTTTCTTTTAAAAAACACAAGTTTACTAATGTATTTTATATTATGATTTATGTGGTTATATATTTGTATATTTTTAATAATTTAAGTTTATAGAGTATTTTAATTTTGAATGTACGAGAGAGCGGCTACATTTTATTTAAAATTTAATTAAGTTTGAAGGTAAGAAGTACTGTCGTTTTAGGTAGAAGAAACAAAAATGTTTTATTTATAATTTCTTTTTTTAGTGTGTGTGCTACTCAAGCATTTCACAATGTCGATCAATGTGTTTGTATCTCAAAAGATTTTGTAAACATCATAACTGTAGAAACTTGAGAACATAATTTCTGTTTCGGTACTTACCCAAGTCACATTTAAAGTCAAATTGACGTTAACGTCCTAAACAATAGGTCAGCGACCAAATCAACACAGGTCACCTTTAAGTAAATCTTAGGTGCATGTGTCAATGTGGGAAATAAACTCAAAGCTTGGTCAAAGCACCTCCATGCAGTAAACAACAATACAAAATGACAAAAAACGGGTCAGAGCTTTGGACATCTGAACGTTTTTAACTTTTCAGCTTTTAGCTTTTTAGCTTTGATTTTATAAATGTAACTCTTATAGAGTATTTTAGCTTTGACTTTAATTTCTATGTCGACTTTGCTTGTAACTGCTTGTGTCATGGGAAACTTGCCAACCTACCAGAAACTATGTTTCTGACACAACCACTTTTTGTAATGTTTCAGGAAGCCCCTGAAGATGGCGTAGGTTATATGAGCCGAAACGCGTAGGGCTTTTGTCAATAAATACAGTCTGGAAGTGTAGCCTTGTCTGTTTTACTTTAGAAATATGTCTACCCCAGACGTCGTGACGTTCAGAAGCTATATGACAATTTAAAAAATTTTTGGTTGCTTGTACACAATCTTTATATATAACATTTTTGCCCAGTTTCACAAAGCTTGATTAAATATTTAACGGCCGGTTAGTTAATCAGCGATTTAGACGACTAATCACAGACTATAATTCAAGTTATTTCCATGACAACCAAATATTTTGAAGCTGTGATTGGTCGTCTGAAGCCCTGATTAACTAAATGGCCGTTAAATATTTAATCGAGCTTTGTGAAACTGGGCATTTGTGCTAATTGGAGCTGTCGTGACAACAAACTACCTGGTTCCCCACCGAGGTGGCGACCCTGTCGTATACCTCACAATGTTACAATATATGTTTTGTCCTCAACTTGAAAGTAATTTTAACGTCTTTTGTGATCATTGTGGGATATACGACAGGGTCGCAATCTCGATGCGTAACCAGGTATTATGTTGCCACGACAGTTCCAAATAACACAAAATATCATAAAATAGAAGCTGTGTACAACAGACTAAAAATGTTGTAAATTGTCAGCTCTAATATAGGGACAATCTATGGAAGGCTAGATATATTCTCACCACAATTAGAACCGCAAACCGGTTTTGCTCTAGTTAGAGCTCGTCAGTACGGCATACTAATTACAGCGAGAACACACCTATAGAGTAATACGGCTATGGTAGCCAGCCTCCTAGCACATTGTGAGATATAGGAGGGGGTCGCCACCTTGGTGCGGAATCAGTTAGTATGTTCTCACGACAGCTCTAAATAACAAAAAAGTTACAAAATAGAAACTGTGTACAGCCAACTAACAATTTTGTCGTTGTAATCTAATTATGATGAGAATACATCTAGCCTTACATACATTTTCGGAAGAAATGGGCCATGGCTGACAACTTACGAAATTGTTAGTTGGTTGTACATACACAGTCTCTATTTTATAGCATTTTGTGTTATTTCGAGCTGTAGTAACAACATACTACCTGGGTCCGCACACAGATGGCGACCCTATCGTAAATCTCATAATGTTCTAATGGTTACCATAGCCGTATTACTTTATAGGTGTGTTCTCGCTGTCATTAGTATACCGTGCTGATGAGCTCTAATTAGAGCGAAGCCGGTCTGGTTCTAATTATTGTGAGAATCCATCTAGCCTTACGTCTTTTGTGATTTTTTTGTCAAATCCACTCACTTGAAAATGGCGGCACTTGCTATTAAAAAATAATTGTCGGTTGTTATCATATAATCAAATGTTTTAAAATTTTCAAATTTATAGTATCTATTAATTTTTTTGCCAAACTCAAACATTTTAAAATAGCAGCCAATATGTGTGTATCTAAAACGATTGTTTTAAATGGTTACTCCAAAAACCCTTATGTTAATAGTTTCAGTTTTGATACGTACAGTTCTTGTAGCTAAAAATATACTAGTTAAAAAAACAGCTTTTTTTATTATTTTTTTATTTCAACAACACACCACGAGGGCTTACAGCCTAAATACTATCGTACCGTGGGTGTCGACAAGGAGGAAAGAGGCAACTTGTTAATTCTGGACTTGAAGGTTTGGAGGTTCGGGGGAGAAGGAAACACATGTGCCAGCAAGGAATTCCAAAACTTGGAAGTCCTCGGGAACAAAGAGCAGGCATAACAAGATGTTCTATATCTGGTGACCTGGACAGTAAAAGGGTGCATTCGCTCTGTTCCCCTGGTAGATCTGTTGGGGGCAGCAGGTGGAGGAACTATGGAAGAAAGCTCCTCTAAGCAGTGCCCGTGCAGATATCTATAAAAGAGAGAGAGAGGTCACCAACGGCACGTAGGTGGGCACGGGATGGCAGCCTTTGGGTGAGGGTAGAGTCACCGATGAGACGTATAGCTCTCTTCTGAATAGAGTTTAGGATAACGAGTGTAGAAGCGGCAGCAGCACCCCAGATGTGGGAGCAGTATTCGAGGTTTGGTCTTATTTGTGAAGTATATAAAGTATAGATATTAGCTGGTGAAAAGTATTTGCGAGCCCGGAAGAGGAAACCTAATTTCTTAGCAGCCGCTTCTGCAATTGATGTGACAATTGAGATTTCGATCCACAGAGATGCCAACAAGAGAAAAGGACTCATTGCTTTGAATAACTTGGTTGTTTATTGTGATGGGTCTAGGGCTGGTGAATCTCTTATGAGAAAGAAAGCAAGACTGTGATTTGGTGGGGTTGAATTGTACAAGATTTCTACTTACCCAGTCTAATATTTTTTGGAGATCCACGGAGATAGAACCATCCATGAGTCTGCGATCCTCATCTAGTTGGGCTAAAGAGACAGGCTTAGAATATTGTATACTGGAGTGGAGGGTGCTGTCGTCCGCGTAACTGTGAACTGGGTTGGATGTGCTAGAGAGGAGGTCATTGATGTGGAGAGGAAACAAAGTAGGGGCTAAAGCTGAACCTTGACGAACTCCTGCATTGGTTGGATACAGTTTAGAGGAATGTCCATCCACGACAACAGAAATGCTCCGGTTGGAGAGGAAATTTGCTATCCACGTACAGAGTTTTGGTGGTAGGCCATACGCCGGTAATTTATTAAGCAGCGCTGCGTGCCAGACCTGGTCGAATGATTTGGATATGTCTAGAGCGACAATCTGGGATTCACCGTGTAGTTCCATATACTTGTTCCAAGAATGGGTGACAGAGGAGAGGAGGTCGGCAGTTGATCTGCGCTGACGGAATCCATACTGCCTGTCGTGGATTAGACTGTGTTTTTCAAGAGATTTTAGTAATTCGGTGTTTATATACTTTTCCATCACTTTAGAGATGACTTAAAGGAGAGAAATAGGCCTGTTGTTGCTAGGAAGCGCTTTCGATCCTTTCTTGGGGACAGGTTGTACTCGAGCAGTTTTCCAGTTACTAGGGAATATGCCTCTATTGTAAGATGTCTGAAACAGACGAGTCAGGACAGGAGCAAGTTCTGGTGCGCATTTTTTGAGACAATTGCTGGGATCTCGTCAAGGCCAGAGGCTTTCCTGGTATTAAGAGAAGAGAGCAGCTTTTTTCATTATCAAAATTACAATATATATATATATATATATATATATATATATATATATATATATATATATATATATATATATATATATATATATATATATATATCCTGAGTTGTTTGTGCAAATGTTACTATAGCACATATTTTGTAATAAAATTCTAAACCACTAGCATAACCTCTTTTGTAATTATTTGCTAAAGCTGCTTATTTCATCGCCACACGTAGCTTAAAATAGTTAAATAGATATTTAACATTCAGCAAAGAGTCTTGGTCAAGGGGTAAGAACGTGTGCCTCTGAACGGTAGGGTACTGGGTTTGGTTCCCAGAGTTTCTCTTTCACTTTTTAAGTGCATAATAGAATTAACATCAACCGAGGTTGTGGCATTGTATTTGAGCAAGTTAAATGTCCAGACGTTCCGACATTCGGAGGGGGCGTAAAGTCCCATGTCTATGCGACGTTGGGCACGTCAAATATCCCTATCCTCCTTACAAAAAAGGCAGGGGTTCGGCAAAATTTCCAGGATAATGAAGTGAAACTGCTTCCTGGAGTCGGTGATTGGCCATAGTCGCGGAAATATAGCGAGGTTAAAGTAAAAAGAAAACATTCAACAACGTCGAATCTAAACCGCATCTTTTATTTATATACTCCCTTCAAATTTTATTATGATTTTTTAGATGATTAATCTTTCCTTAAAAATTTGCACGATAGTTGTCGATTAAAATGTTAATAGTAGCTATTTGTTTGGACTTATAACTAAAAACTTGTAGTAACCTTACCGAACATTAGCAAGAGTGTGTCTTCTATTCCTGAGGTATCTGTTGTGGTAACGTTGGAGGTCACCAATAGACCCCTGTTCAGCTTGCATCTTTCCTACAGCACTAGGTCCTGAAGAACATTCACTCGAAGTAGTGCTAGTGACGGATCGAGTACGTTGACCCTTTCTACTGGATGTCTTCACCGAGAGTGTAGGTGAAGGCGATTGCACATTGCGCCTTTTCTTATAACTCAATCGTGACCCAAGTGGATGCAACGTTTCCGGCTCCTCGTCCAAGAAAGTCTCGTCTATTTGAAGCTCCACTTCCTCTTCGGCGATGTCTTGTAGGGGTGAGGGCTGTCGAGCCCTAGGGGGACTCTCCAGCTCCTCTTGCAGTGGAACTGGTGGGGAAGGGGCACCGGCTTTGCCTTCGGCGGGGCCGCACCAAGGCAAGCAACACTTCCAGACCCCCACCAGTGTGACGTCTGTACAACCCCTCGCCTAGAATAACATCACATCACCTGTTGCCACTAACAGAATAATTGTTTACGATTTAAAAAGTGCGAGTTCACTGGGGTATTGATCACAGGGTATTGATTATCAGCCACATGAATGCGACCACTTAATATTACCCGCTGATAAGTGGTGATAACATCGTGTTTCCCATATCTAACATCTCCGTAATCATCTCGGACAAGCACGTGAGGCGCAACATGGGAGACTCTTTGAAGCCACAATACACGAGAGTATCTCCTAAGTATTCTTTATTATTCGCGGGCTCCAGGGGCTGTATCACACCGGAAAGCATGCATAATGTGATATGATTGAGTGAATTTACGATCCAATGCCACTCGAATGTAGTAAGGACAAGGTCGACATCATTCAGTAACTGTGACTATAGTTATTTACTTCCAATTAACAAAGCGTAGTTCCGTCAATTCACAGCTCGCTTCCACCTAACTAATATGTCAACGTCGAAACTAGAAACATAAACCCTTCTTCTGATTTATTTAATCCTAGTGTAGGATCCACTAAAGAACTACTCACTAAAACACGAACTACACACGACACTTAATAGGTTATGGGCGACACAACAACACGCAGGGAAACTAAAAAACAAAATAGAACACAACACAACTGATCCTTTTATCGAATTATAGTTACATCGTAGCGAGTTTTCTACTGGACACGGACATTAAACGCAATAACATTCTGTTTTTAACGAAACACAGTGGATTATTCGGTGGAAACAAGCGACGGTCGCTGCCGCCAGTAACAGCTGGGTCGGTACTAAGCGTCGGCGACGTCGGTGTTCATCCCCTCTCCTCCCCAGCGGCGCTCCGATAAGAGAGGGATGTTTACCCACTAGCTGCGTGTATGTGTGTGTGTGTTATATTTTGTTAATCTTAACCGGAGGAACGAGAAAAGAGATCAGGTGTGCTCACGGGTCTGCAGTGTGCGTCAGGTGTAATTGCGAGCGAACTACCGGGACGTAGGAGACGCACAATTAATCATATAGTCGGCCATGGACCGACTGACGTTTATTAGCAAATACCAAGTTCAGTATCGGTACAGCGTATACTAGATGATAGTGGATCATACACATAGTGCGAAAGTACAGGTGTTCATAAACTTCCTGGATTTACCCTAGTGTTAGTACTGCATTTATACAGTCCTGACGCAGCAAGTGCGTTGTTGTAGCGAATCTTTCTAAATTTTTTGAATAATAATGCTTAAATCTTTTTTTTTTGACAAGGAGCCAACTAAAGACTGCTCATTTTATATTTTCATTTCAAAGGGGCTCACTTTTGTAAACTCGTTGTATTAAACAATTATTTACCAGAAAATAGACGGGGTTTTGTGAAACAGCCAACAGTATTTAAGCCCAGGTTGGTGTTTAACTGTTTCGCACTTTTATTTATCATCGATCATTAAAACGGCCATCAAGGTTTCTGTAAAGACAACATGTGTACTAAATTCACTGAAATGACTTTTTTATTTTGTAAACAAACCTTTTACCCTAACGAGAAATTTTATTGCGAAAAACTACCCCAATTTTTAATGAATTTGTCCAAGTAAATAATAAAAGGAAGATGCTACCAAATATCATCTAAAGGCTACCATCGCTTTTTGAGGTGATATATATATATATATATATATATATATATATATATATATATATATATATATATATATATATATATATGGTTCTCGGGTTGAACCGCGTCCAGAATTTATGAAAACTCGACGTATCGGCTCCTGTTTTGGAGCCATTTTCAAGAGGTAAAGGAAGAAAGAGGTAAAGGAAATATGTAGAGACACTCTAAGGCCTCAATTTGCCAACTGCTTACAGCGGTGGACAAAGGTGGATTGGGTTGTTGTAGCTCGATTACGGAGCCTCAGTCTGCCTACTCCCCAAATATCGCCGAAAATCGTCTGTGAGGTTTCAGTGTTTTCAACCCTAGGTCTCAGAGAGATCTGGCAGTTGGTTGCAAGTCTCGTCTTATATATGTCGTTCCGTCTACCTGCTTCGCTATCAGTGAAAGTAGTAGGGTCACGGTCACTTAAGTGGGGGGCTTTGGTCACGGTACTTACAGGATGAGGAGGATTAAGAGGGTCGCCGGCATTTGTTGAGACAGATAATGGGGAAATAAAATTGTCTGTGGTATTTATTTTCATTTTGTGTGTTTGTAATGAAGATATAATATGTTTCCAAGTGGTCGGAAGGCGAAGACCATCATCTCTCCTATTTAAACAATCGGGACGTTTTTCAATCTCGATTGCTTCGCGGATAAGTCTCGTTTTGAAGTTGTAAACCGGTGCTATTGTTTTGGCATTATCGAAGTCTATTTTGTGTCCTGTGTGAATATGATGCATGGCAAGCGCGGATGAGGGGTCGGGTTGTTCATATTCCACCCATTTTCGTGATGTTATAGCAAAAGGCATAGTTTGAAGTTTTCGCGCTTTTTGTACAACAGGTGCTTGTTTTGACCAATGCAGGTGCTCCCTCCAAACATTCTCATGTACTGGAACACAATTTGACCCGGTTCCTCAAGTAATATCTGACACAATTTTTATTTTTTCTCGCCCGCTGTTTTCTTTGCCAACAGTGGCAGATACGTTGACTTTTTGTTGTCTGTAATCTGGAAGACTGAAATTAAGATAACCTCCACGATCTAGTTTCAAACTTCTTTCGCAAATTCTGCAATGCCACTCTCTGATTTATCATATTGATTTTCATTTTCATATATAGTATTTGTGGCGGCTGCATCTAATATTGTAGATTCTATGTTAGTAATTAAAGTTCCTTGCAAGGTGCTAAGTTCAATAGGGTCGAATAAAATACCATCAATTTCTATTGGTAAATTATCCAGAAATGAGTCCGTAAGTGCCGGAATTTCAAAAGCCGTGTCATCGACATGCAGGTTTTCCTTGTAGATTCCAGGAACACAATCATGAGCCTCTCCAATATTAGCATTACAAAAATTCGAAAACGAATAACTGTCCCTATGATCGCTGGATGTATGTTCTTGGCTTAATTGTTTCTAAAAACTTTTTATTGTTCCACGACTTTCTTTGCTACAAGATAATCATGAAGTGTTAGATTATTTTCCTCTCGATGTTTTGGAAAAAATTCATCACGCCTAGTAAATATACATTTACTGTAGTCCACATCATCCGGGTTCGGTGTAAACAATTCACAAACTCTCAATCCATTCTGTATTGTAGTAGGCTTGTTGGCTTTGTCAAACGCTTTTTGAACAATGAGCAGAAATGGTGCCTGGTTATTATGGCACTTGATTTTTGTTTGAAGTTCCTGCAAACTTCTTTTCATTTCACCTTTAAAGGTCTGAATATGGCTACAGCGCAAGGCTGGAGTATGTGTGTGGCGTTCGGATATAAGCAATATAAAACTATACTTTTTTCCACGCAGAATTCATACAGTTCTAGATTGTAATGTGGCTTATGTCCATCGATGAATAATATAATAGGGAATGTGGTGTTTGTTGACACTAACCATGGGTGAAACACGTTGGCAACGTATTTAAGAAATGTTGCAGCGGTCATCCAGCCAGTATCTGAACGTCCAATCGCCCAGCCATCAGGTACAAGAGCCAACTCCTTAGGAACTCTTTTGCGCGGAAGTACAGCGATCCCAGAAACGCAATAATTACATAGAACGGTTATGGATTCTTTTTCGGGGCCCGATGGAACTTCATACAAATTCTTTTGACTTTTTGGCGCTAAAACTAATCCAGATTTTGAACATGTTCTAACTCCGGTTTAGTCTGCATTAAATATTCGTTGAGGATCTTCCATCATACCTAGTAACTGTTCAGTTTCCAAAAAGTTGTGAAGTTCAGAGAACCATCCCCGTAGACAATTTTCTGTAACGGCGGCCTGTGACTTCGATATTATCTGTTTCTTTTTGAAATATCCGGGTTCCGCTTAAGATATAGATAAAGCCATTTATTTACAATCCTGTCGTTTACGAAAGGTTTGCTGCGGCCAATTATTTTCAGAGTCTTATGTACTGAATCTTTCACCTCGTCCGGATGCACTGGAAAGCCCAAATGAGCCTTGGAAAGTATCCAGTTCTTCAAACGCGCTTCTTCGTCGTGGTTTAATATCGGTGGTGGTCCCATTTTCCTAATATTTGGCGTTTTTTCGGTTAATTTATTATGTAACATCGATGATGGGATTTGAAATCTCCGAAATGCTTCGCTCAGAGATACCCCTCCTGTTATTATTTTTTTAATAGCTACGGCCAGTGTTTCTTCGGAATACAGGAAACGCTGGTAATGTTTATTTCTCTTGCTCGTGTGAAGAATCAGAGAGAATAAAGCATTAGTCAATTCGTACACTGTATTTCTTGCTAGTTTCTAGTGAATGAACGCTTCGCAAAATCCAGTTATGAATGATAAAGCCTTTGTTCATTTATTAGTTATGATATAGGATTTCAAGTTCCGATTTCATTTTTGGATTCTTCTTATTGTAACGTATTGTTGCGTTTTCTCCGGGTTCTGGATAAGTGAGACTTTTAATTTTAACAAAACAACTTTATTTACACTCTAAATATGGATACAATAAAATTTCTAGAATGTCTCTCTCACAAAACACTTCATTTACTGGCCTTACAATTACTACTCTCAACAAAAGTCACTAATCTGGTACTACAGTCACTACTCTCTTAACACTTTACACTGCTTCTTCAAGTCACTACCACATTCTCTTACTGAGCTGAACTAACTCGGGCTGGCTTGCTTTCGCTTTTATATACTCGCCGTACCTTCCCCTCCTTTCTAGAGAATTCCATTCCAGAACGTTCCAGGACCTTCTTTTACTATAAGGTTCTGTGAATACAGATCGGTCCCGTGTGTATACAGGGGGATGTGTATACAGGATGATCCAAATGTGGTCACCACTCCTATGTTACACAAGAGGTGTTTCTCGAACTATAAGATCTCTCTGCGTATACAGGGTGTAAGGGTTCTCTGCGTATATAGGGTGTATATACAGGGTGTTCGGAATGTGCAGACCTCAGTTATCCGTTCCGACGGGGTACAAGTTGGTAACTTCGTTATTTCTGGTCCTAGAGGGTTGAGACTTCGCCTGAGGGGGGTCACCCCAGGCACCCCCAGGGGGGGTGGGGAGGCGGTGTTGCCAGATTGTGCAAAAATTCCCAGATGTTGGGGAAATTCTGGAGATGTGGCAACGCCGCACCTACGTCTATTGAAGTGCTTTGTAACACTGCCCCCCTCCTTAAGACTGTTCGTCCCGAACAGTATTTACCGGCCGCCAACTTGGGGGTTCGTTGCCCCGATAGGGACTCAACCTCTCTATGTGAACAACTTTGGGTTTAGTTCTTGGAGACAGCTGGATTCTGTAGACTAGGTCGTTAATTTTCTTAGTCACCAAGTATGGCCCTTCCCATGGTTTCTGAAGTTTGGGACTGAGGCCCTTTCTCCTTGTTGGTTGGTACAGCCACACTGCATCACCTTCCTTGAATATATGGGGTGTTGCTCTGCGATCCAAGCGCATCTTCATCCGGTCACTGCTTAAGAGGAGCCTATCTCTGACACATCTGTGTATAGTGCGCAGTTTTCCTTCTAGGTCGGCGACATACTCAGGTAACGTAGCTAGGTCCGCTATGTCCTCGTTCGGTGGTGGTCTCGTCATGTCGATTGGTAACCGCATCTCTCTGCCGGTCAACATCATGGATGGAGTGTAGCCGGTAGATTCATGCTGAGAGCTTCTGTAAGCTAGGAGGAACAGAGGTATCAGCTTGTCCCAGGTTCTCTGATTCTCGTCGACAAACATAGCAAGATACTGATTAATGGTCCTGTTATGCCGTTCTACCATGCCGTCTGATTGAGGGTGGAGTGGCGTTGTTCTCGTTTTCTTTATGCCTAGCAAGTCCATTAGGCTTTTCCAGACCTCTGATTCGAAATTCCGGCCCTGGTCGGTGTGAATCTCCAAGGGTACGCCATGCCGTGATATGACATTTTCCATCAGGGCTTCTGCTACGGTCGTTGCCTCTTGGTTGGGGATCGGCGCAACTTCAGGCCATTTCGAGAAGTAGTCCATCGCCACCATTATGTATCTGTTCCCAGACTCTGTGATGGGAAAAGGTCCTGCGATGTCTACGGCAACTCTCTCCCACGGTGTACCTGAGATGTACTGCATCATTTTTCCTCTGGATCGGGTCTTTGGTCCTTTCTTCGAAGCA
Organism: Tillus elongatus; assembly: GCA_964006375.1. Lineage (NCBI taxonomy): Eukaryota > Metazoa > Arthropoda > Insecta > Coleoptera > Cleridae > Tillus > Tillus elongatus. The sequence continues at coordinate 22,603,528 of OZ023266.1, read as the reverse complement.
CATTGGTCACACCTTTTGCACCATTCTTCCACGCTTCTTCGGCAGTTTATCCAATAGAAGCGGTCTCTCACTCTGGCAAGAGTCCTGTTGACCCCAAAGTGGCCTCCACTTCTACTATTGTGTAACTCTTGAAGAACACTGCTTATGCACTCACTTGGCACAACGGTCTGGTATATACAGTCTCTACCATCGGCAGTTTCCCATTTTCGAGTGATCATGTCATTCTTTAGACACAATGAGTCCCATTGTAGCCAGTAGCCTTTTACCTCCGCCCCAAACCGGGACACATCGTGCCACTCAGGTCTTTTCCCCTTTTGTAGCCATTCTCTAATATTTTTCAAGTCTGGATCTGTCTTCTGTGCGTCTCTGATGTATTCAAGATTTACGTCTAGATCGGTGTTATTCTCCTGTCCTGCCACCAGTTGTTTGATCTGATGAGTTACTTTGTCGATCTCTTTGTTCTCTTGTCGCTCGCAAAATTTACATTCATGCACTGAACATGGTCTTCTTGACAGGCTGTCTGCATTGGCGTGACATCTTCCTTTTCGATGTTCAATCCGGAAGTCGTAGCTCTGCAGTTTCTCTATCCATCGGGCTATCTGTCCTTCGGGATTTCTAAAGTTCAAAAGCCATTGCAGAGCAGAGTGATCCGACCTCACGCGGAATGTTCTTCCATACAGGAAGCTGTGGAAATGTTCGATGGATCTTACAACTGCCAGCAGTTCTTTCCGGGTTACACAGTAATTCCTTTCTGCTTTTCCGAACGTTTTGCTGAAGTAGCCTATCACAACTTCTTCTCCGGCTTGGAGCTGCGAGAGTACTGCCCCAATGCCATACTGGGAAGCATCGGTGTCCAGTATGAACAGTCCTTCGTCCCGAGGATAAGCCAGTATAGGAGCAGTGAGAAGACGATGTTTGAGTTCTCTAAAAGACTCTTGGCAATCTGGTGACCAGATGAACTCGACCTTATTTTCAGTCAGGCTATGCAGAGGTTTCGCAATGCTGCTGAAGTACTTCACAAAGCGTCGGTAGTAGCTGCAAAGTCCCAGAAAACTTCTGACCTCATGTTTGTTCCTCGGCATAGGCCAGTCTCTTACTGCCTTTATTTTCTCTGGATCAGTTTCTATCCCTTTCTCAGAAACGACATGTCCGAGGAAACTCACTTTCTTCTGGAAGAGGGCGCATTTCTTGGGATTAAGTTGCAGATTGGCACCTCTCAGCCTGGAGAAAACTTGCTTCAGATTCGACAGGTGTTCATCGAAAGTCCTTCCAATCACCATGACATCATCGAGATACACCAGGCATGTTTCCCATGTCAGTCCTCTCAGCACTAACTCCATTAGTCGCTCGAAGGTGGCAGGAGCATTACATAAGCCGAATGGCATGACCTTGAATTCGTACAACCCATTCCCGGTTGAAAAAGCAGTCTTCTCCTTATCGTCTTTATGGAGTTCTACTTGCCAGTAGCCACTTTTCAGGTCTAATGTAGAGAACCACTTTGATCCGGCCAAAGTGTTCAAAGTGTCGTCGATCCGGGGCAGGGGATAACTGTCTTTCTTGGTGACATCATTCAGCTTCCTATAGTCCACGCAAAATCTCATAGTGCCGTCTTTCTTGGTGACCAAAACTACTGGGGACGACCAAGGACTATTAGACTCCTCGATCACACCATCTTCCAGCATTTCGTTAACCATCGCCTTGATTTCTGATTGCTTGGCAAAAGGCAGTCTTCTCGGCGGCTGTCTAATTGGTCTTGCGTCGCCAGTATTAATTCTGTGTTGCACTAGACTCGTACGACCTGTGATTTTATCTTGAGCGAAGATATCAGCCTCCTCCAATACGAACTTCAAGGCCATCTCCATCTCCATATTGTTCAATTGGCCCCATGAATTCTTGAACCGCTCTACTATTTCTACTGGCAGTCTTCTGTCTAATGCAGTGGGTGTCACGTTTTTGGACAACATCACTCGGTCAATGGGTTCGCAAGTGGCGATAACCTCACCTTTCTTCAATGTGACCCTGTTAGTTTGTACGTTAGCCACTCTTATGGGTATTGTCTTCTTCGGGTCTACTAAGCATCGTGCGACGAGGGCACCATCACGTCTATCTTTTAGGGGCTCCGCTATGAGAGCAGACATACAATCAAGTTTCTTCTCTAGTCTGGCTCTGACAATCTTCTCACTGTTACCAGCAATCCGTGTATCCTCGTCGACAATAAGTCTCACCCTGGGATTAGCTTCGCCTGCTGTTGGAGATAAATACAACTCTTCGTTACCGATTTTCAAGATCTTATTCTGGAAGTCTACTGATAGGACATCTAAATCTTCCATTAAATCCAGGCCCAGAATAAATTCGTCGACGATTTCTGCGACGACAGCCCTTACCTGTAGCTCAGTACTGCCCAGCCTAATGTAAACAGTGGCCTCTCCATGCACGGGTATTCTATCTCCTTTTGCCGTCTCCAACACAGGCTGTTTGTTGGTAGTGAGTGCTGACTTGTTTGGCAACATGTCTGGACGTACAACGGATCTAGTGGCACCAGTATCGATGGTGAAACTGCATTGTCTTCCGTCTATGCTGCCAGGTATAACGAGGCTCTCGTGGTAGCGTCGGATAGTGGAGACCTTTACTTTGGGGCCTTGGGACTCGCACGCCAGCTGCCGCCCCCTTACACTGGCGTCAGGTCGTTTCCCTGACGCCGCTCACTGTTGGTGTATTCTTGTCTTCTGCGAGCCACCTGTTGGGTTTGTGAGCACTGTCTACTTATGTGCCCTTTCCTACCACACTTGTAACATTCTATGTCTGACCAATCTGCTTTCGCCCTACGTGCCCCAACCGGTACAGTGAGCTTGCTTATGGCTTCTTTTATCATTTTCATTTCTTGCCTTAGTTCCGCTGTCGTTTCTGCAAAGTCCTCTATCTCCTTCACTTCGCGCAACCTGTTGCGGCGAGGTTGAGATGCATTCTTCGCTGCTTCAAATTCCAAGCCATAAATTACGCAGTCCGTAAGTGTTTTGAACCTTCCGAGCCTTAAAGCTTGTTGCATTTCATTATCAAGTACCCCATCGATGAAGGTCTGGACGGTTATCTGGTTGACAAATTCTTCTGGGGCTTGGGGATATGCCAGTCGCACAAGTTTCTCCACTTCGGCACTGAATTCTTGCAGCGTCTCATTTGGCTTCTGGACCCTTGACTTTAGTTGTGTCTGGTAGACCTGGCTCATGTACTTGTTACCATATCTCAAGTCTAGGGCCTGTATCACTGTTAAGTAGTTTTGCTGTTTCGACTCCGGGATGTTCTGGAGGATTTCTAGGGCTTTACCTCGAAGCGAGAGAATCAGAGCAGTTGCTGCCTGTTGTTCGCTCCATCCATTGCTGAGAGCTGCCGCCTCAAACTGCCTCCTGTACATGGGCCACGATGTTTCTCCGTCAAAGGTCGGCGGCTTCAAGGTTCCATGAGGCTGCTGCACGGCTGGTACATCCGCCTCCGGGCGATTTTGAACTGGGGCCATTCCAGTAACTCCTCTTGGTTCAGTTCTATCAGTCTGGACGATCAACTGTTCGGTCAGTTCTTTATGTGTGCATTCTGTTCCTTTCATGATCATCTTCATTTGTTCTTTCAACCCTTCCACTTCTTCCCATCGTTTATTCAAATCCTCTGTTACATTTTCTACTTTCTTGTCCACATTTTCTACTTTCTTGTCCACATTTTCTACTTTCTTGTCCACGTTTTCTATTTGTTCGTTGATCTGTTCAATTTCTTCTTTTACATCGACTCTTATATTGTGGAACATACTTCGGAGCTCTTCTTTATCTTCTTGTCGCCTCTGTTCCTCCTCTTGCCGTCTTCTCTCGTCTTCTTCGCGCCGTCTTCTTTCATCTTCTTGTCGCCGTTGTTCGTCTTCTTCGCGCCGTCTTCTTTCATCTTCTTGTCGCCGTTGTTCGTCTTCTTCGCGTTGCCTCTTGAGGTCTTCTTTATCTTCTTGCCGCCGTCGTTCGTCTTCTTCGCGCCGTCTTCTTTCTTCTTCTTGTCGTCGTTGTTCGTCTTCTTCGCGTTGCCTCTTGAGGTCTTCTTTATCTTCTTGCCGCCGTCGTTCGTCTTCTTCGCGCCGTCGTTCGTCTTCTTCGCGCCGTCGTTCGTCTTCTTCGCGCCGTCTTCTTTCTTCTTCTTGTCGTCGTTGTTCGTCTTCTTCGCGTTGCTTTTTCAGTAAGTCCATCAACTCTTTGATTTCAGCCATCTTGTCGTAGTCAGTCGATCTGGTGTTTACCATTTACAGCTAGCTTGCTTGTTCACTTCTTCACTCACTTATCCCACACTTCTGACACCAAATTGTTGCGTTTTCTCCGGGTTCTGGATAAGTGAGACTTTTAATTTTAACAAAACAACTTTATTTACACTCTAAATATGGATACAATAAAATTTCTAGAATGTCTCTCTCACAAAACACTTCATTTACTGGCCTTACAATTACTACTCTCAACAAAAGTCACTAATCTGGTACTACAGTCACTACTCTCTTAACACTTTACACTGCTTCTTCAAGTCACTACCACATTCTCTTACTGAGCTGAACTAACTCGGGCTGGCTTGCTTTCGCTTTTATATACTCGCCGTACCTTCCCCTCCTTTCTAGAGAATTCCATTCCAGAACGTTCCAGGACCTTCTTTTACTATAAGGTTCTGTGAATACAGATCGGTCCCGTGTGTATACAGGGGGATGTGTATACAGGATGATCCAAATGTGGTCACCACTCCTATGTTACACAAGAGGTGTTTCTCGAACTATAAGATCTCTCTGCGTATACAGGGTGTAAGGGTTCTCTGCGTATATAGGGTGTATATACAGGGTGTTCGGAATGTGCAGACCTCAGTTATCCGTTCCGACGGGGTACAAGTTGGTAACTTCGTTATTTCTGGTCCTAGAGGGTTGAGACTTCGCCTGAGGGGGGTCACCCCAGGCACCCCCAGGGGGGGTGGGGAGGCGGTGTTGCCAGATTGTGCAAAAATTCCCAGATGTTGGGGAAATTCTGGAGATGTGGCAACGCCGCACCTACGTCTATTGAAGTGCTTTGTAACAGTATATTAAGGCTCACTTTCGTATACTTTCAAATTTTACACAAAAGTACCAGTTAATGAACGGCCGTTCATTCACTAGATTTTCAATACATTGCGTTCCAGTGAATAAACATATGAAAAAAAGCATTTACTGTCAATGTAACGCTTTAGTTTTTTCCATAATTTGAAACCGTGGTGTATTTAGAAACATCATTTTCATACTTTAATTCACAGTAATTCGTCTTTGTATTTCAAACTCTTCATTCAAAATAAGATATCCGTTCGCTTACCTTGACAAAAATGGCGTTCACACTCCATATCATAGTATCTACCACTTTGAAACCAACTGTTGAAGTGCACTGACTGTCTTAGAAGCATGTTCGTTACCAAACACTGTGATGCACATGCGCTTTTGTTTGGCTAGGCTTGTTAGCAGAAGTTAGTAAAGGTGATTTTAATAAATCTGTACACAAGTTTTTCCTATTACAGTGTTCATCTCACACCATATGGTAGACTTAAAGTTTTGAGGTTGATGAAACGTTAACTAACGTTTAATATTTATATTTGGGAAAATTGTATGAAAATTCCCTTTTTATTATTTGATATTCTTGTACTTAGCAAATCTGCGACACAGCTTATGGAACACCTAGATACCAAAGCATCTACTTCTGCATCACGCATATTACATGCTCTGCCTCCTAGAGATAGAAAAAGAGAGAGCGTGAGAGGGAGAAAGAGAAGGAAAGAGTAATTTGTATTTTATTAGAGACGAAATTACGGCAGTAATAATTGGCGGCTCACGCTTGAGTTGCTGTATGTAACTGTTGTAATTGAGCGACATGTGGCCTTACTTTACTGATCAACATAATGGCCCATTACACTTAAATTAATATCAAATCAATGCGTGGCTGCACTGCGGTCCTGGACCATTAAGTGATTTATTTCTATTAAGATTATAGGCTATTCCTGGAACCACGTGTGAAATCGATAACGGGAAAACAATCCCCCCTAAATCCCAAGATAGCATGCATGCATAACCTAGTTCTCCAATAAGCGTTAAAAATTAATTTTCAGTCCTTAGGGTGTGCCCTGTTTTTAGTAATTGGTATTTTTATTGACCTTAAGCAAGTAATACAACTACGGTGATTTTTTAATGACCGTTCGTTAAGAAAATTCACTGAGAGGGAGGCAACAGTGATTAGACTTAATATACTTAACAACTATAACTTAAAAACTAACACTACTTAGTTTACAAACAAAATTTACAAAATTAGTCATCAAATAGAACTGCCTTCTTTGTATTAATTTAGATGTGCTAAATACATACATGAATATAAAAACATCTCATCACGCCAGAATTATAAAATTTCAAACTCCGAACCGATAAGGGGATGCTAGTAAAAAATAAATATATGTTTATAGACATTAATCTCCGCTTCTTAAAGATTTGTTACCATATCGGCTTATATACATATATATATATATATATATATATATATATATATATATATATATATATATATATATATATATATATTATATTTATATTTATATTTATATTTATATTTATATTTATATTTATATTTATATTTATATTTATATTTATATTTATATTTATATTTATATTTATATTTATATTTATATTTATATTTATATTTATATTTATATTTATATTTATATTTATATTTATATTTATATTTATATTTATATTTATATTTATATTTATATTTATATTTATATTATAAACCCTATCTGATATATTTTATTATTATTATTGTAGAGTCGCACTTGGATTTCAGATAAGGAATTCATGGTATCGAAAGAGATCTTTGAAGTTTTTTACATACAGTGGGTGGCCAAATTATTAGTTACACGTGCAAAAATTTCATTTTCAACACTTTGAAATGAGATAACGTTCTAAAATAGTGGTCATATTATACTTTTTCGGTAAATTATTTATTCCTTGTACAATTAAGAATATTTATATTTCTTTTAAATCAGTAATTATTTAAAAAAATCAAAATGCAAAATATTTAGTACTTTCCCTTAGTACTTAGTAGATCCTCCTTTGGCATCAATGACGGCTTGAACCATTTTTGGCATGTTCTGAATGCATTTTTTTTTAAATTTTCTTTTAATTCTTTATCATGATGCCAAACTTCAATGAATGCCTCTATGAGATTTTGCTTGTTTTTGGTGTTTTCTTTGGATATTTTCCGTTTCAGGAACTCCCAGGAGTTCTCGATGGGGTTCATGTCTGGCGAGTTGCCCGGCCAAGGCCAAACCTTGATATGTTCCTTCTCTAAGAATGCTATTACTGATTTAGATTTGTGACAAGGAGCGGAATCATGCATAAAAGTGCATTCAGAAGGATAAGCAAACCATTCGCTGATCTGAGGAATCAGTCTTGTCTCCAATACTTTTTTGTACTGCTCCTGTTTCATCATGTCCTGCACTATGTAAAGGCGTCCTGTACCTCTTTCACTGATAACAGACCATACCATAATCTTCAGGGGATGTTTGAAAGTCTCGACGACCCACTCAGGGTGATCTTTCTCATCCTGCCTTCGCCGAACAAATGTAGATTTATCCATCATCATCTCAATGTGGGATTCGTCTGAAAAGCAAACCTGGAACAAAATGAAAATATTAAATACAAATGGACCACAATGAATAAAATATTACTGAAACAATCAAAATTAAGGATAAAAATGGAATATTCACATTTTCCCAGTCTGCAACCGTCATGTGTCGATGTTGCTTAGCTCATGCCAAACGTTTAATCTTCATGGCCGGAGTCAGTTTTGGTTTCTTTGCTGGCCTGCAGCATTTGAATCCCATTTCTACAAGGCGACGCCTAGTTGTTCTGGTATAAATGGTAATGCAGGCTTCATTTATAATTTTCGTCAACTCCTTCGTACACTTTCTCCTGTTAGCCAGGCAAATGTTACGTATTTTTCGGATATCTCGAGGCGTAGTGATTCGATTAGGTCCGCATTTTCCAGTTCTCCAACTTCCTAGTGGGATATTTTTATCTAGTTTTGCTTTTATTCGGTTCGCCGTCATCACATTCACACCTGTAAGTGAAGCAATCTTTCTTTGGGAATGATTTGAATGCTTTGATAATGCAGAAATTTCTGAAATCTTTTCTGGGGGGAATATCTTTGGTTTTTCTCATTTTTTTACAAAAAAAATCGAAATATTACTAATTGAGTACACTATATTTACACAGAACTACTTTTTCAGAATGTTATTTCAAAAGTTCTACGCACAAAAAGCACAAGAAACGAATATGCACTGTTCAGAACGATATACCCTCAAAATGCAATTTTCACATTTGACACCGAAGTGACAGATATAGATCTACAACTTCACTCTAATGTCACCAATCAGTGTTACCACAGCAAAAAATGTCTAAGAGTATTATCAGGATTATAATACAAAAATATCTCGCAGAAGAAATAAATTTATAGGTGCCTTAATAATGTTTGAATGTTAATTATTAAGAAAAACTACAGTGTAACTAATAATTTGACCACCCACTGTAGCTCTACTAGAAACATGCCCCCCACATTTGATTTTCATTTGAATTAGATGATAGCAGTTTTATCGCTTTTTAGTGAATTTTCTTTTAAAAAAATCACTAATGACGAGACCCTGAATTTTGAATTTAGAAAAAATTTCTTCAAATGAGCGTGAACTGGACCCCCTAGAACCCATATCCAGGGTCAGTTCCAATTTATTTATATATATATATATATATATATATATATATATATATATATATATATATATATATATATATATATATATATATACATATACAAGGCCTTCATTAATTCCCGAGTCCTATGTGACCGGATTCTGTCCCTCTCTTAGCGGAATATGATTTTATGAGTTGGCAGTCAAAAAGTCACAAAAAAAACCCACTAGACTAGGGACCCCAAAGTTACTAAATCAATTGACAATTGAGAGTTTAGCCCATTGGCGCTCATTTCCCGTTTGATCGGTTATTTTGCATGTATATTGTGGATTTTCCAAGTTTGACCAGTGTTTATCTTCTTCAAATAATTTTCTATCTGTTGGACAATAGAAATAAACAGTTTTTGTTAAAACTTAGCATTTTCATTGCGCTTTTACTTAAGTTAATAGTGTAGGTATGTTTAGGTTATGTTTATTTATTTGATCGATTTTTTTAGACTTGATTGTAAGGATGTCTTTCACACCGGAGCAGGCCTTTATTTTAATGGCCCATTTTCGCAGCGGTACACGAAATCCAAACGTAAGTTGGTCTTATTCGATACAATCATGCATCGAGCAATATTCTGAAGGTTTTCCCGAGGATAACATTCCATACGATATTTTTTAAAACCATAAATTGGTACTTATTAAACGATATGGGGAAAAGCACTGTATTAGCAAAGGCAAATCTATAGGCAGGCCAACTATTCTAACAGAGAATGTTGTTGACAATATTCGACATCGCATGGAACGAAGCCCTACCAAATCTGTTTGTCGGTTATCTGCCCAAACAGGTACACATTTGTTACATGTTACACAATACACATTCCTAAAACCGTAAATTAGATGTTTTAATAACCCTTTTTATAAGAAATGCAGAATTTTTTAAAAACTTATTTTATTTACTGAACACTAGTTAAAATGCTAGTTTTGTTTGTTTTATTTTGATATCTATACAAAATAAAAGTAATATTTTATAATGTTTTTACGAACTGGTTATTAATGTTAAAATTAACAATGTTACATTTGAATTCCCCAACCCTTGAAACCTCAAAAATGACATTACATCATTAGTGCAATGCCGCTAACGCATCGCATCGCGATAGGTCAATTTTAATCTTATCTGAGCAAAACATTTTTTTTCCCTGCGAAAAATATTTGCACTCTAATGCGTAAATGTGGAAGTAGAATTAAAGAAAACTAAAAGTTAAAGACATTTACTGTTTCACCTTCTTATAATTTTTATATTTTTTATAAAACCACAAAAGAAATAAGAGACGCCACTGGCAACTTAGGGATTTCATTTATTCAGGTTGGACAACCGTGCATGTTTGGTTGCCTAACTTAAGTGGTCACATGCGACTCGGGAATTAATGAAGACCCTGTGTGTATATATATATATATATATATATATATATATATATATATATATATATATATATATATATATATATATATATATATATATATATATATATATATATATATATATATATATATATTAATATACATATATAAATAATTTATGTATCACACTGATAACTTAAAAGATAATGGGCCCATTTTGATCAAATTTGCTGAGTACCTTCCTTTTGTAAGTGGCTTGGATAAGTTTGCTTTCAAGGAAAATTTATGTTTTCTTTCGGGAAAAATTTATACCTCCAGAAATAAATAATTAAGTCCAACCAGATTTGCGCGGGTTCTAAATCTTTCAAAGTCGCATCTTGATTACAACGATGGAACCTTTTTAGCTCTGATACATGAGTTGCGTATTTCCGCAGCAAAAGTGTAGTTTTCTCACAATATTTTTTTCCTACCAAGAAAACTGCATTTTCCCCGTACCTATATTTTTACTTCTGACTTGACAGAGTTAAAGTCCGAACTTTAAACTCGTGTGTCAGCACTCCGGTATCAGTTTATTCCAAGTACTTTTGTAAGACTTTACCTCGGTCATTCGACTTTGTGATTCACGACGGCGTCGGATTTCATATCTCCACGTTTCACCAGCAGAGTGTCAAAGTCTCTACCAGGTATTCCGTGACCATTCCGGAATTTGCTGATGGTAACTACTCTCTGTCCCTGTTTTAAATTCGTTAGCGAGTAATTTAGTGTCGCAATGATATACTTGATTTTATTTCATATAATTCGGACTTTTTTTTTATGGCTACCAAATATTAAATTAACGGATTTGTGTACTGTATATAGACCGTCCCGTAATTACAAACTCCAATCAAATAACAACATTATTTAGTGGTATCTAGGCACTAGACTGTCCCGCAATTACAAATCCCAACAGGACAACCCTATTTAGCGGTATCCATGTACTATACACATAATCATAGCTGCCTTCTCGGACACTAGCCAAAATTCAAGCAGGTATCCTGCTTACACAATCCTATAATCCTCAAGAATGGCGTTTATTTATTGATTCAACCAAGACTAGTTTGAGAGATGTATTGTTTCATATTGGCAACGAATCCATTTTGACCATTCATGATAGAGCACTTCACTAACAAGTGTAACTACAAAAGACATTTTTCTTAATGAAAATTCACTAAAACAGAACGCAATCAATTAATACAAATTTGATAGATACAAAATAACAATCGACGAGACGTATTTAAATCAATTCCCTTCTACGTACTGATAGTGTCTTAGATGTCTGCACTAGCCTTCTTGAGTGTAAAAATAGCCGGTCTTAGTAATCGGAATATTGTTATACGATAAAAACGAATTTTTAATATTTTTTTGTACTCAAGAAACCCAGGGTAGTATGCAGTACTTTTATTTCGACTATATTAATAGTTTTCAAAATATCAAAATTGGTTTTGTTGATACACATTTATCGCCCTGTAAGTATCATCGGAACAAAGCGGCTTTCCAAAACTCATCAAAGAACAAATTATTCTTAGAATAACTTAGGGACAACTAAGTGAGTGGTGAACGTGTCGCCACCTAGCTCGGAACCAAGTACTATGTTGTCACGCCCGCTCCAAATAACACAGTGTTAAAAATAGAGACAGTATACAACTAACTAACAATTCACATTCACGTTCATCACTCACTTAGTGTTTTAAGACTGGCTATACGATAGCCGTGTTATTTTTGGTGCACTTTTGCTACAATTAGTATGCCGTACTGAAGAGCTCTAATGAGAGCGAAACCGGTCTACGGTTCTAATTGTTGCGAGAATGCATCTAGTCTTACATACTTTGTCCCTATATTGGGGTAGAAATGGGCCAGGGCTAACAATTTTTTAAATTGTTAATTAGTTGTATACTGTCTCTATTTTTAACACTCTGTGTTATTTGGAGCGGGCGTGACAACATAGTACTTGGTTCCGAACTAGGTGGCGAAACGTTCACCACTCACTTAGTGTTTTAAGACTGGCTATACGATAGCCGTGTTATTTTTGGTGCATTTTTGCTACAATTAGTATGCCGTACTGAAGAGCTCTAATGAGAGCGAAACCGGTCTACGGTTCTAATTGTTGCGAGAATGCATCTAGTCTTACATAACTTAGGGAGTAACCCCTTGCATTTTTGCCGCGTGTTTCATAAACACCCTGTATATTAAACCCGCTAACAAATGTTACAGTACAATCACACTTTGTTTGCTCTCCACTGAAATTATATTATTTCTAGAGGAGTCATTAAACTTGCATTGCAATATTGGCAGTGGGAAATCAAGTCTCAACCTTATCTCTTTACTTGATTAAACTTTCGGTACACTTGTAGTGTAACAAACACATGCCTAGATATTCCATATAGCAGATGATTCTACAGCTTGTAATCATATTTCTAGGAGCTATGGCTAAACAGGAAGTGATAGGAAGATGGTGATGAGTTAACAAGAAAGTAACAAAGGGCGCATTACCCCAACTTCCTCTTCTTATTCATAATACAACCTGACAAGTTCCGTCAATTACCCGATCAATTTAAGTTTGCAATTTACGCTCTGAAGTGATAACCCTTAAATAGATTATTTAAATATAGCTATTTCCTTTAGTTTATAGCCTAAGATACTCGCTAGTCCAGTTTTGTGGAAATTAAAGCGCAACCAATAAAGAAATTTACATAATTTGGAACATCAAACAGATAATGCGAGAAATTTGTTGAGCCTTGTCTACTACAGGGTGAGAACTGACGTACCTACATACAGGATGGTCTAACAGTGAGCTCAAATTCAATATCTCCTTTATTAACCAATAATAAAAAAGTCTGAACGAAGCAACTGCGTTATGGAAGTGAATTTTCATAAAAATGTTTTTAATATCAAATATTATATCTTTCTAATGCAAGCACGCATCAATCTGGCTACCAGTATAACCTATATAGTAGAAACAATGTACCATATTTTACCAAAATTACTTATTGTTTGAAAGTGTACAAAATTTTTTCGAAAATAAACTTAAAATAATTCCGAGAAAACTGGTTTCCTTGCTAACAAACCTTAGGTTAGTAGCAAATTGAAATATTGATAATTGAAAATTCGTTACCAGAACGCACTTACTGCGTCTCGCTTTTTTTCTTACAAACGCATCATATTTCGATAAAAATGCAAAAATGCAATAACATAAGGGTGTTCGCAAAAAAGAATTGTAGGGATCACCAACGACTTAGGGACCACCATATGATTGTCAACATATTTTTATAAGATGCAGCTTAAGACACATCATAATTAACGTATACAACTTTATTCCGTATCTTGTATAGTAATAATTATATTGAACTTTACCGTGGAAATGCGTCACCCTGTATATATGTAAACAGGTAAAAAAAATAAAAGTAATACCGGATATGGATTCTAGTGGGCCTAGTTGGCGCTCGTTTGAAGAAACCTTTTGAAAATTCAAAAGTCGCGGTCTACTCATTAAGGACTTTTTTCTACGAAATCAGCTAAAAATTGTGGACTGTTAAACCAAAAACTTAACAAAACCTACAGCCAATGCATCAACTTTACTAAACCTACAGCCAAAACATCAGAGACAGCGTCTATTTGTAATGAATTTTCCGTAAATATTTTGGTAAAATGAAAGACAATGACGGTTGAAGAGGAAACCTAAGGGTTTGTAGAACACTCTTCTTGCGACATTTGCTTTACGTGATCCGTATTTGTTTCAGGTACTTTGCCTTTAGCCCCTACTTTGTTTCTTCTTCACATCAATGACCTCCATTCTAGCACATCCAACCCAGTTCACAGTTACGCAGGGGACAGCACCCTCCACTCAGATATACAATATTCTAAGCCTGTTTCTTTAGCCCAATTAGATGAGGATCGCAGACTAATGGAGGGTTCTGTTTCTGTGGATCTTCAAAAAAAATTAGACTGGGGAAATCTTGTACAATTCAACTCCACCAAATCTCAGTCTTGCTTTCTATCTCATAAGAGATACACCAGCCCTAGACCCATCACAATGAACAACCAAGTTATTCAAAGTAATGAGTTATATACTTCACAAATTAGGCCAAACCTCGAATACTGCTCCCACATCTGGTGCGCCTCTGCCGCTTCTACACTAGCTATCCTGGACTACATTCAGAAGAGAGCTATACGTCTCATCGGTGACCCTACGCTCACCCAAAGACTGCTATCCCTTGCACACCGACGTGCCGTTGGTGACCCCTCTCCCTTTTATAAATATCTGCACGGGCACTGCTCAGATGAGCTTTCTTCCATAGTTCCTCGATCCCAACAGATCTACCAGGAGAACAGAGCGAATGTACCCTTTTACTTTCCAGGTCACCATACATAGAACATCTTGTTATGCCCGCTCTTTTGTCCCGGGCACTTCCAAGTTTTGGAATTCCTTGCCGGCACATGTTTTTCCTTCTCCTCCGAACCTCCAAACCTTCGAGTCCAGAATTAGCAAGCTGCCTCTTTCCTCATTGTCGACACCCACGGTACGATAGTATTTAGGCTGTGAGCCCTCGTGGTGTGTTGTTGAAATATGAGAAAAAAAAGATAGAACTGCAAAAAAAAATTGCGTTGCGTGACTGCTTGCAAAATTATTTTTTAGCTGAGCTTAATGCCAAAGATTATACATATATGTAGATATTTGATTTGTGAAATTTTGTGAATGGATTGACAATAAATAAGAACAAAAGGTTTCAAAGGCAGCAGCTCTTAGATCACTAATATTTATCTCATCGTTCTGTGCCATCAGATCTCATTGAAAATAATTTTTTTTCTAGCGGGAGGCTAGTAAGGTGTCTACCAAATATTTTTTTGGCGGATTTTTGGTTTTTTTTATTGATTCGATAGTTTATTCGCTATTTCATTTTAAAAAAAGGCGTAGTGACCATTAAAATTGTCTGAGATATTCTGTAGAATCTATCATGAGAACTATCCCAATAGAAGACAACCACACAGAAGCGCTTTTGAAAGACTGATGCGACGTTTTGACGAAAGGGCGAACACGGAATACAAGAAGACTGAGAGAATCAACTCTGTTTTGTACGAAGAGAAAGAGCTGATAGTAGATTTTAAACTGGTAGAAGACCCTCATATCAGCTCAAGAAAAATAGCAAGGCAAATTGATATTAGTAAGACCTCTTTTTTATGATTTTTACGTAAAAACAAATTTCACCCATATCATATTCAACTCGTCGAATGATCATCAAAAGCGATTATCATTTTGTCATTGGGTACACCAACAAATCCAAAGAGATACAAGATTATTCAACTTTGTGTTGTTCACTGATGAAGCAACATTTCATAAGAACGGACATGTCAACATACATAAATTTTACTGCTGTTCTACTGAAAATCCTCACTCTTCTTACACGACTGGTCAAAACAGATCGTCTCTTAACGTCTGGGGTGGAATTATTGGAAATTTTGTCACCGATCGCATTTCTTTGAAGAACGGCTCAATGCACAGCGATATCTTCTGTTTCTAAGAGAATACCTTGGACCGTTATTAGACCAACTGCCTGTTAGCATATGTGATCATATGCGGTTTATGCATGACGGTGCCCCAGTTCATCATACAGCTAAGATTCATGATTTTCTTAACCAACATTGTCCAGAACGCTGAATTGAGAGAGGAGAGCCCAGTGCATGGCTGCCTAGGTCACAAACATAACTAAAGTGGACTTTGTATTATGGGGTTATGTGAAAAATTCAGTTTATCAAACACAACCGTCAACAAAAGAAGATATGAAGGCAATAATCCGTTGTGTATTTGATAATATTAATTTAAGTGTATTACGAGACGCTAACTTTTCTTTCGAAACTCGCTTAAACTTATGTGCTAAGCAAAATGGTGGTCATTTCAAACACTTAATTAACTAGTTTTCACTGTTTTCGTGTAGTTATTATATCATTGTTATCAAAATTTTCCGCCATCTGATACATTCTAATTTTAACGTTAAGTTTTATTTCAACATCACTAAATCGAATAGTCTATAATTTATACTTGTTAAATTTTTCGATTAAAATGTTGAGGAATATTTTTCCTTCATGTTTTTGTGTAATGGTAGGTTAGGTTAGGTTAGGTTTGTATGTGAGTGGTCTATATCAGTCCCTCCACCGCGACCATACGGTCTATTGTGGCTCACGCCTAATGTCTATATTTCGCCCAACAAATCCATCCTCCTATAAAGGTCGATAACCTTTGTGGGCGAAAGTTGATCCAGATCCTCTGGAGCAAGCTTTACCTTGCCAAAGAGCAGGTATCTAGTCCTGTCCGCTGCCGGACAGGAACACAGCACGTGCTCTGCTATCTCGTCATTCTCCATACACAGCCGGCACTCGGTCTCCTGACCGACTCCAATACGGTGCATGTGATGCCGCAAGCGGCAGTGTCCTGTATACAGGCCGACTAGAGTACTCAGTTGTCTGTTCATCTCTAGAAGTTTTTTAGCCCTTGACTCAGACAGGCCATTTATGAAGGCCTTAGAGTGAGCTAATCCTGAAAGATTTTGCCAATATTGGATTGTCATTCTTTCTGTCCAGGTCTTTAAGGTGCGTTTTTCTGTGCAAGATGTTATCCCCAGCACCGGTTCTGGTCCAACAAAGTCTCTCTGGGCACCACTCCTGGCAAGCGCGTCGGCCGCAACGTTGCCATCATGGTCCGAGTGACCCGGTATCCAGACCAGCGACACCTCACTACAGCTGCCCAATTCGTTAAGGGCAGACTTACAACTCCATACCCACTTTGAATTACACCGGTAGGAACCAAGAGCCTTTATTGCAGCTTGGCTATCTGCATATATCTTTATCGATTTGTTTGTGCACAGGTTTTTTATACTTTCGCTTGCACACATCTCGATGGCATACACTTCTGCCTGGTATATGATTGCGTACTTGCCGAGGCTAGCTGATAGTCTAGCATCGGTGCTGCCCCCATATGCGCCGGCTCCTACTCCCAAATTGGTATTGGAGCCGTCAGAGTACCAGCAGAAGTCCGCTCTCAACAGGGTGGTTTGGTTTCGGTCCCAGTCCTCCCTTTCCGGGAGGACCATCTTGAAAGACAGATCTCTGCTGATCTTTGTAGGCATCAAGTCTGATGTAATGGTAACAATATATTCTTTAAGGAGAATATCACAGTTGAAACAAGCCGACATTTGCAAGTTTTCTGAAATAATAAAACAAGGCCTGAATAAGTACTAATTTTTGAGAAGTAGTGACCCTAATCTCAATATAAAACTTCATATGCCCCAACAGGGGATTAATAGTCAAATCGAGAGGAGTCTAGGCAGGAAACTGTATACAGGTGTTTCAAAAATAATACACTAATTCGTTTCTGTGTATAAATGTACATTTTTTTCTTAGCAAACACCCAATATCTCAATAAATACTGGCTTTAGGTATTAGAAATACTTCATGAAACTAAAAGAACATTTGTTGGTGTATCGAAATGTATTATATTATACAGGGTGTTCTATTTAAATTTCTCGAGAAAACTTGACTCCAATGTTTTTACTCACACTGTGTACTGTTTTCAAGAAATTCTTTCTGTATTGATTGAAGTTGAAAAAAACACCTTTTCAGATTTCCGGTGTGATAGAGTGTTACATTCTGACATATTAATGAAGATACAGGCCGTCAAATGTGCCTCTGATGTTTTAGAGAAGTGGCCATAACTTTTGAACGACTTCGTATAGACCCCAACAACTATACACTGGATAAATCGGAAAAAACAAGGGTAATTCAAAACTGAAATAACATACAGGGCGTACCTTTAAAAAATAGTGAAGTTTGGGTTGTATCTAAATGATGCAACACCCTGTATATTCAAAGGTAATTAGTTTGTAGCTACGTTAGTACCTATAACTTTTGTTCCATTTTTTTTATTATTGCATAATAAAGCAGATATTGAAGTTGAACGCATTGTTGGACCAGCCTGTATGTTGAGATGATCACTGTAAATTAAATTTCATGTATTTCAATATGTTTAAAATAAATTAAGAACCAATATTTTATACAATATATTTTTAGATCTGGACGAAAAATATTTTTAAAGTTTCCTAAACACTTTTAGTACATATTATAAATTGGAATGATCTGTTTATGACAGGTGTTTTGAAAATTTTTATAAGTGTCGGGACGCGGTATAGTGTGACATGATATTTTAATGAAGTGTTAAAAATACGAAATAGGAAAAGTTTATTTTGGTGATCTTATATTATTAGGTGATGTAAATGAAACCACCTTTATCGCAGTAGCCAAGAAGTTGTCACACGAAGAAAAATACGAGGTAACCTCACACATTAATTTTGATCGGCTCAAGAACAAACATTATTTACGCAAAAACTGTTATTGAATTCATTATTTTGTGAGCTTTCGGAAGCAAGTAAAAAAAAATTCGGGACGCAGCAAATGCGTTATGGTGGCGAATTTTCATTGAACGCTTCAAATTTGCGTAACTCAATTTTCTATAAACCTAGAAAGTCGAGTTTTGGTATGCGATAGTAGCAGTAGTAGTAGGAGTGGTGGGGAGGTCAACGCCAAGCAAGTAGGCCACAATGGGCCCTTTTTGCCAACCCCAGCAACCATGCTCTACTCTTCCTCGGTTCCGTCGCCAAACCGCCTCGCCCTCTAGATGAAGGCCGTGACGGTCTTCAATTGGACGATACTTACCTGATTCCTCTGCAGAGTCCTCTATCGGAACCATTCTGCTCGAAGGCTCCCAGAAGCCTCGCATTCACACAGGTAGTGGTAGGACGTTTCTTCATCCTCGCCACATTCCTGGCAAATGAGATCCCTCTCTACGCCTATCAATGTGAGGTGTCTTCTAAGGGCGAAGTGGCCTGTCAGCACCTCAAGGATGCGGCGACGCGTAGGTCGACTCCTTCCGAGTAGCCAGACAGCTTTGTCTCTGTCCGGCCCCTCCAAGAAGTCCCTCGCCTGCCCGCAGTCACCAACCTACCCCCATTGCTTCTCCATTGCTTCCTCGGTCCACCTGTCTAAGGCGACAGAGGCTATCTTCCTACTTATGCCTATCGCAGGCTCCGGGCCACAGAACGGCAGCCGGGAACCGAGTCTTGTGAGATTATTTGCCACCGCATTCCCCGCTACGCCACAGTGTCCCGGAACCCACACCACTTGCACCTCCTTCGTCCTGGATAGTCCTCTGAGGGCATCAGCGCACTCCTGAACCAGTGTTGACCTGATTCTGGCCGCAGAGACTGCCTGGAGGACCGCCTGGCTATCCGAGCAGATGTACACACATTTCTTGGGACTCCCCTTCACATCCCGTCTATTGGCAGACAGGCTTGGGGGCTGGAATGCAACCTCATTTTCCCTCCACTGATACCTACTGGGGATTCTTAGGATGTATGGCCTAGTCAACCTAATATCGTTCTCGGCATCCCGCACCTTTATGGCGGAAATCGGAATTTCCTTTTCCACCTCCTTGATGACTTGCATGCCGTATTACTGCTCCCTCTCCGCACCAGTTTCCTGAGTCTCGCATTCTAAGATGGGATGCCATAGCCTCCCTTCTGATACATATGGGAAGCGGTGGCAGCATCAACAGGCCCTCTAGCGCGGCTGAGGGTGTCGTCCTCATAGCGCCCGTGATACCCACGATTCCCAGCCTTTGGAGCTTGGCCAGCTTCCTGCTGGTAGTTTGGTTCATACTACACCACTAGATCAAGGCCCCATAGAGGATTCTCAGCCCTTACGATCGCAGTGTAGATCCAATGAAGGATCCGAGGATTAGGTACCCAGGTCCTCCCTATCACACGACGCAACTGCCAGAGGGTCGCTACTCCCTTCCTTACTACTCGTTCTATTTGCGACCCCCATGTTAGTTTGGGGTCCAGGATCACCCCCAGATATTTGACCTCCCGCACTAAAGCTACAGATTTTCCAAACATCACGGGCGCCCTGAACCCCTCTACCTTCCTCTTCTTGCTAAATAGCATCATCTCCGTCTTCTCCGGGTTTACGGAGAATTCCTACTCACCACACCACCTTTCTATTATGCTTCAGGCAGCTTGCATGCACTCACAGACGACGCCGAGGAATTTGCCGGCCACTAAGAGCAGCCCATTATCAGCGTACGCCTGGGAGTAGAAGCCATTCTCGGTATGCGGTAAGCCATTTATGAGGAAAAGATACCAACCAAACTACATCAAAATTACTGTGTTATTTTTTGAGATACAAATTATTCTTTCGGAGAAATTAAATTATTTTTTTTTTAGAAAAACTGGTCCGATAGCGCTTGTTGACGAACTCATCCAAACCATTAATAAAAGAAAGATTCTTGCCGAATTAAATCAAAATCAGTTAATAACGTTTTGAGTTATCGTGTGTAGGTGTACTTATTTGTCTTCGTTAAGGGTTATTCGGTGTTTGGTAGAATTTTAATCTTGAATTTGTATTCTGCTAGTTCTGCTAAACATACTGTTTCAAACAATTATGCGATATAAAATATTAAGTTATATTATCAATCACTTGAAAACTCCCTGTTGTTAAGTTGAAAGATCTTTTGTGTTTGTGCATTCTATCGTAAAGCTAAATTGATAATTTCTAGAGGGTTTCCATTTTGGCTATGAATATATTCACATCTTGCCTATGCTAGCATCGATTATATGCTAATTTTTTTAGAATTTTACTGATTCAGTTCGAATTAATTCTTCGTACGCATCGCTGGATAATCGATAGTTCGAGAATCCGGACGAAAATGTAATTCTAATAAAGTCTGATAGCCCTTCAAGTTCATCTTGAAGTTTTTATTTTATTTTTTATATTGAATTCGGTAATAAGGATTATGAAATAATTGCTTTGAATGTAATACAATAGGCATGGATGCAAAATGATGAAAATGTTTTGTATCCTCCTACTATGTCGAAAATCATAACTACTGGACAATTGATAGTCCCTTTATTAATCTTATTTTTAAAGGGGTAGACATTGATCCAATCCAATCCATAGCAGGTGGTAGTGGAATTTTCCTTTATGTAACAGTAAAGGATTTTTTCACGCCCGAGGAGGTACCACCCCATGCATCAAGGGGCCGGTGAAGTCCCAACGGACGTTTCCGGTTCTGGTGTATGAGTCGGTTTCCCTTATAAGCAAAAATGATGATGGCTCCTCCTTGTATAAAATATTCCGGAGGCAAAATACCCCTCCATTCGGATCTCCGGGAGAGGGGTGTACAGGGGGCGCCAACATCAAGATTTAACATATCCTTTTCGAATATATGTGGCCTAAATTCTAACCTGAACTCCGTCCACCATTTCCTCCAGGCTAACAGGCCCCAACTCCTCTTCCTCACCGAAACCCAAATCAGTGCCAAAACAGCCACTAATCACCTTAATTTCCCGGGGTATGAGCTCCTTACTGCCTTTAGATTGCATGGAGGCGTGTGCGCATACGTCCGTAGCAATCTACCCTGCACCAGACTTCCCAATTTAGAAGCTGGAAGAAAAGACATACTATGGATAAAACTCTCTCTCAGGGCTGCAACTAAATTCATCTGTTGCATTTACCGGTCACCTCCTGACAACAACTTTGTCCAGCTCTTTGACTACCTTTCTGAAAAAACCGACTATCTGATTTCTGAATATCCTTCCTCCGAGGTCACTATTCTTGGCGACTTCAATGTCCATAATAAGGAATGGCTAGGATCTTCAAAAACCGATCCACAAGGGAGAGCAGCGGAGGCCTTTGCAGTCAGCAATTCTTTGGCCAATATGGTTCAGCAACCTACTTACTTTCCTCGTATCCCAACACACAGCTCAAATCCCTTGGATCTCCTTCTTACTACAAATCCTGACTGCTATAAGATATCAGTCACCGCCCCCCTTGGTCGCTCAGACCACGGCATGGTCACTGCTTCCTGTGCAATGCAACCCGAGGTCACACAGTCATCACACCCACGTATCGTTTGGCACTACAACTCCGCAAACTGGGACGAAATGCGGGATTACTTTTCC
Source organism: Tillus elongatus (assembly GCA_964006375.1). Classification (NCBI taxonomy): domain Eukaryota; kingdom Metazoa; phylum Arthropoda; class Insecta; order Coleoptera; family Cleridae; genus Tillus; species Tillus elongatus. Next base: position 22,581,341 of record OZ023266.1, on the reverse strand, counting down.
TCATTTCCATGGGCGTCTGTCTGCTTCTCTCATCCTGACCCCTCTGATATCTCAGAAAACGTCACCGAAATTATCCAAGCTGGCATGGAATTATTTATTCCACGTACACAGAAAACCTCTTCAGCCACTCAAAAGCCCTGGTTCTCTAAATCCTGTGACAAGGCCAGACTTGAAAAGGTCAAAGCTCACAAAACGCTTCTACACAATCCCAGTCAAGAAAATCGTCAAGCATTCAACGACGCAAGAAACCGCTATGTCCGCATTCTTTCTGAGGCAAAAAACTCGTTTAATAACCACATCAAAAACAAAGTCCTCTCAAGCTCCAACGGCGGCAAACCCTTCTGGACTCTTGCTAAGTCTATTGGGAATAATTTCTGCAAGAGCACGTTCCCACCTCTCGTCTCAGGTGATGAAATTGTTTCTACCGCCCTGGGCAAGGCTGAACTTTTTGCTTCGTTGTTCGCCGGAAATTCTACTCTCAACCCACCTCCAAATGTTCAACCACCAACAGTCCCCAACGTCGCGCATAAAATGACTGATATCATTTTCAAAACTAAAAAGGTACGAAAGATGCTCTCTTCTCTTAATACCAGGAAAGCCTCTGGCCTTGACGAGATCCCAGCAATTGTTCTCAAAAAATGCGCACCAGAACTTGCTCCTGTCCTGACTCGTCTGTTTCAGATATCTTACAATAAAGGCATATTCCCTAGTAACTGGAAAACTGCTCGAGTACAACCCATCCCCAAGAAAGGATCCAAAGCGCTTCCTAGCAACTACAGGCCTATTTCTCTCCTTTCAGTCATCTCTAAAGTGATGGAAAAGTATATAAACACCGAACTACTAAAATTCCTTGAAAAACACAGTCTAATCCACGACAGGCAGTATGGATTCCGTCAGCGCAGATCGACTGCCGACCTTCTTTCCTTTGTCACCCATTCTTGGAACAAGTCTATGGAACAACACGGTGAATCCCAGATTGTTGCTCTAGACATATCCAAAGCATTCGACCAGGTCTGGCACGCAGCGCTGCTTAATAAACTTCCGGCCTATGGCCTACCACCAAAACTTTGTACCTGGACAGCAAATTTCCTCTCCAACAGGAGCATATCTGTTGTTGTGGATGGCCATTCCTCTAAACTGTATCCAATTAATGCAGGAGTTCCTCAAGGTTCAGCTTTAGCCCCTACTTTGTTTCTTCTCCACATCAATGACCTCCTCTCTAGCACATCCAACCCAGTTCACAGTTACGCGGACGACAGCACCCTCCACTCAAACATACAATATTCTAAGCCTGTCTCTTTAGCCCAATTAGATGAGGATCGCAGACTCATGGAGGGTTCTGTCTCCGTAGACCTCCAAAAAATATTAGACTGGGGAAGTAGAAATCTTGTACAATTCAACCCCACCAAAACTAAGTCTTGCTTTCTTTCTCACAAGAGATACAGCAGCCCTAGACCCATCACAATGAACAACCAAGTTATTCAAAGTAATGAGTCCTTTTCTCTTGTTGGCATTTCTGTGGATCGAAATCTTAATTGGCACCAACATGTTACATCAATTGCAGAAGCGGCTGCTAAGAAATTGGGTTTCCTCTTCCGGGCTCGCAAATACTTTTCACCAACTAATCTCTATACCTTATACACTTCACAAATAAGGCCAAACCTCGAATACTGCTCCCACATCTGGGGTGCAGCAGCCGCTTCTACACTCGCTATCCTGGACTCCATTCAAAAGAGAGCTATACGTCTCATCGGTGACCCTACCCTCACCCAAAGGCTTCCATCCCTTGCCCACCGACGTGCCGTTGGTGACCTCTCTCTCTTTTATAGATATCTGCACGGGTACTGCTCAGAGGAGCTTTCCTCCATAATTCCCCCACCTGCTGCCCCCAGCAGATCTACCAGGGGAACAGAGCGAATGCACCCTTTTACTGTCCAGGTCACCAGGCATAGAACATCTTGTTATGCCCGCTCTTTTGTCCCGAGGACTTCCAAGTTGTGGAATTCCTTGCCGGCACATGTTTTTCCTTCTCCTCCGAACCTCCAAACCTTCAAGTCCAGAATTAACAAGTTGCCTCTTTCCTCCTTGTCAACACCCACGGTACGATAGTATTTAGGCTGTAAGCCCTCGTGGTGTGTTGTTGACTTAAAAAAAAAAAAAAAAAAAAAAAAAAAAAAAAAAAAAAAAAAAAAAAAAAAAAAAGTGCCGTTCTGAGGATCACTTAGATGGGAGGATTTGCATTCTCATAAAAATTAAAATTTCTTAGCTCTAAATTAGTTTTTTTGTTTATTTGTTCTTCCGGTAAGGGTTGTAACAGTGATGAAGACGGAAGGCTCAAGTGTTTCAACTTTTATTATTTGTACCTTTTTTAGTGAATTTTCTTTAAAAAAAAATCACTAATGAGTAGATTCCGACTTTTGAATTTTGAAAAAATGTCTTCAAATGAGCGCTAATTAGGCCCCCTAGAACACATATCCGGGGTCAGTTTCGATTTTTATATTATATATATATATATATATATATATATATATATATATATATATATATATATATATATATATATATATATATATATATATATATATATATATATATATATATATATGGTATACAAGGACATGGATGTGGGGTGGTATATGGACGAGAGTAAGAGTGAATGGTTCGTTGTTTGTTTTCCTGTTCTTTTTTCTTTTTGTTTCTGTGAGTGAATGGTTGAGGATGAGGTGTAGAGGGGAAACCTAACGGTGCTGTGATAAATGTGCTGTGGTAAATATTTTTGCGATAACTTCAGAAGATGCTTTGGCACAGAGGGGAAGTGGGGATGTAATGTTCCATGTCTGTATCATACGGCCGCGCGATCGATGTGCTGTGTATTTTGCTTCGTGAAACTGCTTACTTTTGTATTGTTCTTCTTGGAATTTCACCTGATGCTTATAGTCGTAGAAGTGTTGAGCTTTAAGAAATAAAGGTAGTCTGTTTTGTGTGATCTTAGTTTTGTTTAAGTATTGGTGTGGAGGCTGTGATTGTTTTCAAGTTGCTCATCGGCAATAGAGAGGCATGGCTCTGAGCGTCATAAATTGTGTAACTTGTAAAAGTGTAAAAGGCATACACAAGTCAATAGACTTAGATGTCTTAGCTGATATGTAAATAGACTTGATATGTATAAGCTTGTGAATGTATGGTGTGAATAAATATATATATATATATATATATATATATATATATATATATATATATATATATATATATATATATATATCACACCGATAACTCAAAAAATAATGAGCCGATTTTGACAAAATTTGGTGAGCACCTTCCTTTTGTACGTGTCTTAAACAAGTTTGTTAGCCAGGAAAATCGGTCGAGGTTTTCCCGGAAAATTTTCTGCTTTCTTTAGAAAAAAAAATCATATCTCCGAAAATAACAAAGTAAGAACAACTAAATTTGGTAGTTCGTTTTATATCGCTATCGGAAAATTAGTTACCAAAATTTAGCTCTGTAGGTCAAAAGACAAAAAAGTTATGTGCACTTAAAGAAAAATAAATTGGGGTTTTCCTCAAAACGTCAAAGTGGCAGTTCAAAACGTCAAAATTCGCAACATTTAGGCAAAGAACTTGAATCTAATACGGGGTATGGAAAGAAAATGTATCAAGAAGAATGTTTTACAAACCCTGAAGTTTCCGTTTCAACTGTCACTGTCCTTCATTTTACTAAAATATTTCCAGAAAATTCATTTCAAATAGACTCTTTCTCTGATGCTTGGCAGTACTCTTAGCTATAGAGTTTATCGTTTAATGGTATATAACTTTTCTCTAATTTTCGTAAAAAATCAATACAGCTCAATATATCCGTTATTCTACATGATATGAAAAAAAAATTGTATACATTAATTATAGGGTGTCTTGAGCTACATCTTAAAAAAATCGTTGGTGATACAAATATTATTTTTTTAGTCGAAAACGCCTTGTGTTTTTGCATTTTCCATCAAAATATAATACATGTTTGTAAGTAAAGAAATTCTGGACGCAACAAGTGCGTTATGGTAGCGAATTTTGATTAAATGCTTCATATTTGAAAAGCTCAATTTGCTATTAACCTATAAGGTTGACCACGAAACGGATTTTTTCGGTTACACTTTAAGTTTACTTTCGGAAATTGTTGTACCTTTTCAAACAATTAATTTATTTTGATGAAACATGGCACATTGTTTTTACTATATATGTTATACTGGTAATCAAATTTGATGCCTGCTTTCTGAAAAAAAAAAACACAAATATTTGCTATTAAAAAGATTTTAATGAAAATTCACTACCATAAGGCACTTGCTGCGTTCCGAAGTTTTTCCTGGATCAGATAAAGAGCTGCAGATATTTTGTCAAAAAAAAAATGCAATCAGAAATTGTCCATATTTAAATAAGTAAATATTAATAGAAAAATAAATGACGATACGTGCTTTACCTTTTGAAGTCAACATTCGAAATATGATTACAACGGTTTTTTTCTTACAAAATAAATTTTGTATATGTTTATAACTAATACGGTTTCGTTTTTTCCTGCTGAATTTGACGTACCAAAGTAATTAAAACTAACAATAAGAAAAAAGTCTGGACGCAGCAAGTGCGTTATGGAAGTGAATTTTTACAAAAATGATTTGAATAGCAAATATGTCATTTTAATGCAAGCAGTCATTACTTTGGTTACCGGTATAACCTATATAGTAGAAACAATGTACCATATTTTATCAAAATTACTTATTGTTTGAACATGTACAAAAAGTTTCCGAAAATAAACTTGAAATGTTGGTTTCCTAGCCAACAAACCTTAGGTTAATATAAATAGAATTATTAAAATTTGAAGCTTTTAATGAAAATTTGCTACCAAAACGCACCTCCTGCGTCTCGATTTTTCTTCTTACAAAGATATTTCAATAAAAAATGCAATAAAATAATGGTGTTCGAAAAAAAATTGTAGGGATCACCAACGACTTATGGGCCAGCCTGTGATTGTCAAAATAATTTTATAAGATGCAGCTCAAGACACCCTATAATTAACTTATACCATTTTTTCTCGTCTATTGTATAATAATTATTATATTGAGCTTTACCGTAGAAATGTGTCACCCTGTATATATGTAAACAGATAAAAACTGAACGTAAATCCGGATATGGATTCTAGGGGACCTAGTTTGCGCTCATTTGAAGAAATCTTTTTAAAATTCTAGAGTCGCGGTCTCCTCATTGATGAATTTTTTGTACGAAAATTAGCTAAAAATTATGGACCGTTAAACCATAAACTTAACTAAAACTACCGCCAAAGGATCAGAGAAAGTGTCCATTTGAAAATAATTTTCTGTAAATATTATAGTAAAATGGAAGACAATAACAATTGAAGCTGAAACTTAAGGGTTCATAGAACACACTTATTGCAACATTTTATTCTCGTAGTATGTATTTGTTTCAGGTTCTTTGCGTAAATATTGCCAATTTTGACGTTTCAAATCGAGACTTTGACGTTTTTTTTTTCTTTAACTGCGCATAACTTTTTGTCTTTAAACTTAGAGACCCTAATTTTGGTCCATGGTTCACACTTTATAACAGAAACACGCGTACCAAACTTGGTTGGCCTTACTTTGTTATTTTTGGAGATATAGTTTTTTTTTCGAAAGAAAACCCGGGCCAATTTTCCTGGCTAACGAAATTGTCCAAGCCACTTGCAAGAGGTAGGTACTCACCAAATTTGATCAGATTCGGCCTATTATTTTTTGAGTTAAAGGTGTGACACATATAATATATATATATATATATATATATATATATATATATATATATATATATATATATACATCAATAGATCCGTTATTTTACAAGATACGAGAAAAAATTGTATACGTTGATTCTAGTGTGTCTTGAACTGCATCTTCTAAAATAATTCTGGCAATAGCAGGCTTGCCCCTAAAGCGTTGGTGATATATATTACATTTCTTTCATTCAAATAGTCCTTATATTATTGCATTTTTGCATTTTCCATATAATTGTAATCCATGTTTGTAAGGAAAAAATTGGATACCGTTTATCGATTTTGAATTATCGAAAGTGTTTTGCAAATTTTTACATTTTTTGCATATATCAAAAATTAAAATACGACGTTTTTACCAATAAATAGGGGAACCCCATGAAAATGTTTTTACTTTTTCAAACAATAAAGTTATTTTCATAAAATATGGTACTAGGTTTATATTACTGTATAGATTATACTACCAAACCTCATGCTTGCTTCCCTTAAAAAATACTTAATAGCTTTTGTTTACACTCTATGTAAACGATTTGCCGCAATTTATACAAGACGGAAAAGTCTTAATGTACGCCGATGACACTTCTATTATTGTCTACGGCAAAACGGTGGAGGAAACTGAATTAAAATTAAAATCCGTAGTACAGTCTTTTGATGAATGGTGTTGTAGAAATCGACTTATTTTAAACTATGACAAGACTTTTTCTCTTGAAATACATAACTATCACTAAAGAGAGGGAATGTGCGACAGCACTATTCTGGTGAAAGGAAATGCGGTGCAATTCAAAAAGGTGACAAAATATTTGGGTTTTAGAATTGACAGTAGCCTATTGTATATAGACCAGATCGATCACGTATGCAAGAAATTAAATTCCGAGTTTTATGCAATTTTGATGCTTAGAGATTCATAAAGCTCGGAACACCTGCGACTGTCTATTCACATCTGAGTTACGGTATCGTTATCGGGGGACAATCATCGGACTGCTACAGAAACGAATCCTAAGATTAATATATAATCTACCTTATGGACACTCTTGTCGTGACATCCTTAAGAAAAATAACATTATAACGTTAACATCACTTTATTTATAATCTACCTTATGGACACTCTTGTCGTGACATCCTTAAGAAAAATAACATTATAACGTTAACATCACTTTATTTGTTCCATCGGTTGACTTACATTCATAAAAATAAGAGAAAATTTGAAATAAACTCGGATTTTCATGGGTACAACACTCGAGAAAAAGATACTTTTCACCTAAATAAATGTCACCATTCTTTTTTCTAGAAGTCGCCATGTTATGCTGGTTGCTTTTTGTACAACCAGCTGCCTTGTTCTCAGAGGGACAGAAATTGTGCAAAAAAATTATAAAACAACTGAAGGTTGCTTTAATTACTCACAGTTTTAGTGAATTTTCGTAGAAAAAATTCACTATTGGGGAGATCCCGACTTTTGAATTTTGAAAAAATTTTTGCAAATGAGCGCGAACTAGGACCCCTAGAACCCATATCCGGGGTCAGTTTCAATTTTTATATGTTTATATATATATATATATATATATATATATATATATATATATATATATATATATATATATATATATATATATATATATATATATATATATATATATATATATATATATATATATATATATATATATATATATATATATATATATATATATATATATATATATATATATGTATCACACCGATAACTCTAAAAATAATGGGCCGATTTTGATAAAATTTGGCATGTATTTTTCTTTTGTTAATAGCTTGGATAAGTTCGTTAGTCAAGAAAATCGGACGAGGTTTTCCGGGAAAATTTTGAGTTTTCATTTGAAAAAAATTCATATCTCAAAAAGTAATTAGCCGATTTTAATAAAATTAGGCACATACCTTCCTTTTGTAAATGGCTTTAACATGTTTGTTAGTCAAGAAAAACGGACGAGGTTTTCCGAGAAAATTTTAAGTTTTCATTCGAAAAAAATTCATATCTCAAAAAGTAATAAGCCGATTTTAATAAAATTTGGCACATACCTTACTTTTGTAAATGTATTTGACATGTTTGTTAGTCAAGAAAATCGGACGAGGTTTTCCGGGAAAATTTTGAGTTTTCATTTGAAAAAAATTCATATCTCAAAAAGTAATAAGCCGATTTTAATAAGATTTGGCATGTACCTTTCTTTTGTAAATGGCTTTGACAAGTTCGTTTTTTAGAAAAATTGGACTAGGTTTTCCTGAAAATTTTTGAGTTTTCATTTGAAAAATTTTTTTATCTTAAAAAATATAAAATCTATGATAACCAAATTTGGTAGGTAGGTTTACGATATAAAAAGTAAACTATACACCAAAATTTAGATTTCTATGTTACAAGAAAAAAAAGTTATAATAAAATATTTTGTGCCAGATCATTTCTATGAAAATTCACTACCATAACGCACTTGCTGCGTCCCGAGCTTTTTATTTATAGTTTGAGTGAATTTTATGACGCTGCACTGTGAACGTATGTTTTTTGTTGTGATGTTAAGCTCCTTATATTTTAGATTTTTGGGCACGTACCCTCTTGATAAATTGTGATACGTTTTGTATATTGTAAGCTTTATGACTTGTCCGATTTACAACAGTTGTATTTTGAGGAAATACGGTATTGTTTCTACTATATAGGTTATACTGGTAACCAAATTTCGTGCCTACTTTCTTTAAAAGAAGAGACATATTTGCTACTAAAAAGATTTTTGTCAAAATTCACTACCATAACGCACTTGCAGCGTCCAGACCTTTCTTCAACTGAGAGGCATCAAGTTTGGTAAATGCATTGGCGAAAAATTCTTCATTATCCCTAATGATAAAATTGACTTGCATCAAGCAAAATGAAATATTTATTTAGACAGGTTGATATATGTAAATGGATATTCTGTTATCTCTGTGTTTCGCTTCATTTGTCATCAGATAAACAGTTAGTTTATGTATGTGACTGGAATATACAGTGTGGAACAGCCAAATGGAATAAATTCGATAACGGATAAATGAGGGCGTGTTGGGAAAAACGCTTGGACACGTCGATTTGTATTTTTAAGTGCGCATCTTTTTCAAGAAAAAAAAATTATATAGGGTGCGTCATGTGACAGTGGCCAATACCAACTTTCTTATTTTAAATACAAGCCCCTGTATATTATTAATTTTTTAGATTCTTCAGAAAATTCTAGACATAATTCATGTACAATGTCCTATACCTATCTTCAACTGTTTCGGAAATATTAAGTATTTTCAGATTTATTACAAAAATTAACATTAAAAATAGAAAATTATTTTATTTCACAAATTCGCTACATTGCATTCAATACTTATTTCCCATTCAGCTCTTGATAATGAGAAAGTAAACAAAAACCATTCCTGCGTTTCTTTTTACTGATATGAAATGAAACAAAAACAAAAACAGTTTTCTTTCTGTTCGTATAAAACTCGTAGCCCTAGCAACTTGTTGTCTGCCTGCATGACAGTAGTGATTAGTGTCAGTGCTATTGTCGTTTGAATTTCGTTAACTGTACGTAATAATATCAGAAAAATGGTTCATTTAACAGAAATGCACAAAATAACCATTCTACAAATGATTGGTTATGGAGATAACACACGGACACAGATGGAAGTGTCTCGCTTATTTCACGAAAAATTTCCAAATTTGCCGCCTGTATCCCAAGGAACAATTAGCAAAATAGAAAAGCAGTTTCGCGAGCTTGGTCATGTGAGACAGATAAAAAAAGTAGCTGCCAATGCAGTAAGTGATGATACGAAATTGGATATTACGCTTGAGTTTCAAGAAAACCCACATACTTCTGGTCGACAAGCAGCCAAACTATTCAACGTTAGCCACACAGCAATTTTTCGAACATTAAAGGAAAGTAAAATGCATCCCTATAAAATGATACCAACTCAGGAGCTCATGGAGGACGATTTCGATAGGAGAACGTATTTTTGTGAACAAATGATGGCAATGTTAGATAACAATGTGATCCAATTAGAAGATGTTTTGTTTTCTGATGAGAGCACATTTACACTACACGGTCATGTTAATCGTCAAAATTGCCGCTATTGGTCTAATGAGAATCCTCATTGGATGAGAGAGGAACATACGCAATATCCTGAAAAAGTTAATGTTTGGGCAGTAATTGTTGGAAATCATATCGTAGGTCCCTTTTTCATTGATGGCAACTTGAATGGGGATAAATATTTAGAACTGCTCCAAAATAATGTCGTGCCAACTTTGACAAACTTATATCCAGATCCAGCAAACCCACAAGTTCCTGCCAATAAAATATGGTTTCAGCAAGATGGAGCACCGCCCCATTACCAAATCAATGTCCGGCAGTACCTGAACCAAATTTTTCCAAATCGGTGGATAGGGAGGCGCGGATCGATAGAATGGCCAGTACGATCTCCTGATCTGTCGCTATTAGACTACTTTTTGTGGGGATATGTCAAAAGTATTGTATACAAAACTAAGCCCCTCAACTTAGATGACTTAAAAAGACGAATCACGCTTGCGATTAGATCAGTCACGCCTGAGATGTTGAGTAATGTTAGAAGACATTTCTATACCAGATTAGCATGTTGCCAAGATGTTCGTGGCGAGCATTTTGAACATTTACTACATTCACATTAATTTTTTTTGTTTTTTTAAATTATTAAGAAATAATCAGTATTTCTTATTAGAATTTGTGAAATAAAATAATTTTCTATTTTTAATGTTAATTTTTGTAATAAATCTGAAAATACTTAATATTTCCGAAACAGTTGAAGATAGGTATAGGACATTGTACATGAATTATGTCTAGAATTTTCTGAAGAATCCAAAAAATTAATAATATACAGGGGCTTGTATTTAAAATAAGAAAGTTGGTATTGGCCACTGTCACATGACGCACCCTATATAATTTTTTTTCTTGAAAAAGATGCGCAGTTAAAAATACAAATCGACGTGTCCAAGCGTTTTTCCCAACACGTCCTCATTTATCCGTTATCGAATTTATTCCATTTGGCTGTTCCACACTGTATGTCTTTGTGCATATATCAAAAAGCTAATCATCATTTACAACGACCATATTCTAGTTTTGCAATAAGGGGTATATATACAGTTGATTGATTAAGTTATAACGGGTAGGTATTTAAACTTGAGCAGTTTCAATAAAAACAAATATCGTGCAAGTAATTAAATGAAAAGTCTGGACGCAGCAAGGGCCTTATGGAAGCGAATTTTCGTAAAAATGTTTTTAATAGCAAATATGTCTCTTTAATGCAAGCAGGCGTCAATTTGGTCACCGGTATAACCTATATAGTAGGAACAATGTACCATATTTTATCAAAATAACTTGTTTGAAAATGTACAAACATTTTCCGAAAACAAACTTTAAAGGTTTCCGAGAAAACTCGTTTTCTAGCTGACGAACCTTAGGTTCATAACAAATTGCGTTATTGAATTTCGACGCGTTTAATGAAAATTCGCTACCAAAACGCACTTACTGCGTCCCAATTTTTTTCACAAACATGCATCATATTTTGATGAAAAATGCAAAAATGCAATAACATAAGGGATATTCTAAAAAAATGTAGGTATCACCAACGAGTTATGGGCCACCTGTGATTGTCAGAACAATTTTTTAAGGTGCAGCTCAAGACGCCCTATAATTAGCGTATACAACTTTTTCTCGTATCTTGTATAATGACAAATATAATGAGCTTTACTGTAGAAATGCGTCACCCTGTATATATGTAAACAGCTAAAACTAAAACTAAACCCGGATATGAATTCTAGAGGGCCTGGTTGGCGCTCATTTAAAGAAATCTTTTTGAAATTCAAAAGTCGTGGTCTCCTCATTAACGAATCTTTTCTATGAAAATTAGCTAAAAATTAAAGACCGTTACACCATAAACTTAACTAAAACTACTGCCAAAGCATCAGAGAAAGGGTCTATTTGAAATGAAATTTCTGTAAATATTTTAGTAAAATAAAGGGCAGTGACGGTTGGAGCTGAAAAACTTAAGGGTTCGCAAAACAGTCTTCGTGCGATATTTTCTTTACATAATCCGTTTTGGTGTTAGGTGCTTTCCCTAAATGTTGCCAATTTTGACGTTTCAAGTCGCAAAGTTTTGAGGAAAATCCCAATTTTTTTTCTTTAAATGCCCATAACTTTTTTGTCTTTAAACAGACCTAAATTTCGGTACATCGTTCACCCTGTATAATACAAACACCAGTAACAAATTTGGTTGCCCTTACTTTGGTATTTTGGGATATATAATTTTTTATGGAAGGAAACAAAATTTTCCGGGAAAACCTGTGCCGATTTTCCTGGCTAACGAACTTGTCCAAACCACGTGCAAAGGGAAGGTACTCCGAAAAGTTGACCAAGATCAGCACATTATTTTTTGAGTTATCTGTATGATATATATATATATATATATATATATATATATATATATATATATATATATATATATATATATATATATATATATATATATATATATATATATATATATATATATATATATATATATGGGATCTCCTTATTAGTGAATTTTTTGTTAAGAAAATTCACTAAAAATTTAAAGAAGTTGCAATCTTTATTGAAATCTACAATTTTTCAAATCACTAATGTTAAATAATGAGAAGCCCAGAATAGTCCAGACCAAAGGATAAACTTAAATGCAATAAATGTACATTCTATTCACAAAACCAATGTAATTATTACTTTTACGAGTACAATGGACTAATAGATTTCCATGGTCGTTGTAATAAAGCAAATTATTTTATTGATTGAGCTGATACAACATTAATGAAGATATTTAGATGGTATTATTGACAAATGCGTCACGTATAGAAGTCAAACCATAGAGAGATAAACCTTTTACGAACGACATGTCGACACCTGTATTAAACGAAAGTTCGGGACGCAGCAAGTGCGTTATGGTAGCGAATTTTCATTAATTGCTTCAAATAACTCAATTTTCTATAAAGATAGAAAGTTGAATTTTAAGGTGTCGTAAGGTCGTTCCCAAGGCAACATATTCACCGAAGTTCATTAGAATAGCTTTGTAATTTTCGGAGAATGTTTTTCGAAATAAAACTCAAAATTTTCCTGGAAAACCTTGCCCGATATTTCTGGCTAACGAACTCATTCAAGTCATTAATAAAAGAAAGGCACTTGCCGAGCTTCATCCAAATCGATTAATTCTTTTTTAGTGAATTTTCGTAGAAAAAAATCACCAATGGGGAGATCCCGACTTTTGAATTTTGAAAAAATTTTTGCAAACGAGTGCGAACTAGGACCCCTAGAACCCATATCCGGGGTTAGTTTCAATTTTTATATGTTTATATTTATATATATATATATATATATATATATATATATATATATATATATATATATAGATATATATATATATATATATATATATATATATATATATATATATATATATATATATATATATATATATATATATATACATGTATCACACCGATAACTCAAAAAATAATAGGCCGATTTTGATAAAATTTGGCATGTACGTTTCTTTTGTAAATAGCTTGGATAAGTTCGTTATTCGGGAAAATCGAACGAGGTTTTCCGGGAAAATTTTCCTGGAAAACCTTGCCCGATATTTCTGGCTAACGAACTCATTCAAGTCATTAATAAAAGAAAGGCACTTGCCGAGCTTCATCCAAATCGATTAATTCTTTTTTAGTGAATTTTCGTAGAAAAAATTCACCAATGGGGAGATCCCGACTTTTGAATTTTGAAAAAATTTTTGCAAACGAGTGCGAACTAGGACCCCTAGAACCCATATCCGGGGTTAGTTTCAATTTTTATATGTTTATATATATATATATATATATATATATATATATATATATATATATATATATATATATATATATATATATATATATATATATATATATATATATATATATATATATATATATATATATATATATATATATATATATATATATATATATGTATCACACCGATAACTCAAAAAATAATAGGCCGATTTTGATAAAATTTGGCATGTACGTTTCTTTTGTAAATAGCTTGGATAAGTTCGTTATTCGGGAAAATCGAACGAGGTTTTCCGGGAAAATTTTGAGTTTTCATTCGAAAAAAATTCTTATCTCAAAAAGTAATAAGACGATTTTAATAAAATTTGGCATGTACCTTCCTTTTATAAATGGCCTTGATAATTTTGTTAGCCAGCAAAATCGGACGAGGTTTTCCGGGAAAATGTTGAGTTTTTATTCAAAAAAAAATTTTATCTTAAAAAATAAAAACTCTATGATAACCAAATTTTGTAGGTACGTTTACGATAAAAAAGGAAACTATACACCAAAATTTAGATTTCTATGTTACAAGAAAAAAAAGTTATAATAAAATATTTTGTGCCAGATCATTTTTATGAAAATTCACTACCATAACGCACTTGCTGCGTCTTTGACTTTTGAGTTATCTCGACATCGATACCTCTCTGTTAGTGATTTTTTTTAAATAAAAATTTACTAATACGAAAGCCTTTAAGAGTGGTTTTAAAGCTTTATCTTGTTAAATGCTAATTGTCTTTAATTTATTTATTTTTAAGCTCTCCAGAGGCTACTAGCAGTTAATTTTTTGCTATATATATTCTCATACATTAGGACATGCAAGCCGTTGCAAATCATATTGCATTAATACAAACCAAATGAGATTTATGCTGATAATTTGATTGTGTCAGGCTCGACATCGAAAACAAATATTTTCTTTTAGTAAAGTTTCGTAGAAAAGATTCACTAATTAGGAGATAGCACTTTGGAATTTTGAAAAATATTCTTCAAATAAGCACGTCCCAGGTCCCCTGGAACACATATTCGGAATCAGTTTCATCCTATTATTTTAAAGCCAAGAATCTACTTCTGCTCTGAAAATCACTACTGCTGAACCCCCTGTTATATCTATATCTCTATGTGATCTATGGCTAGTGTATCTGAATTTAAATAAATTTGTGGGGAACTTCTTGAAGAAGATCAATTTCACATCCGTGTATTGGCTGGTGCGTTCAACGTAAAGCATATTTTGTTAGGTACTTAAACCAGTGTAAATACAAATTTGGAGACTACTTCTCTGACTTCACTGTTGGGTTTTGTTACTGTAGGTGAAGGACGTAGCCATCGCGTAAGCTAACTGGAGCAAGCGGCTCTTCTCAATTTTAGATCCAAAGCGCTTCCTAGCAACTACAGGCCTATTGCTCTCCTTTCAGTCGTCTCTGAAGTAATGGAAAAGTATATAAACACCGAATTACTCAAATTTCTTAAAGAAAACACAGTCTAATCCACGGCAGGCAGTATGGATTCCGTCAGCGCAGATCAACTGCCGACCTCCTTTCCTTTGTCACCCATTCTTGGAACAAGTATATGGAACTATACGATGAATACCAGATTGTCAATCTGGGCATATCCAAATCATTCGACCAGGTCTGGCACGCAGCGCTGCTTAATAAGCTTCTGGCCTATGGCCTACCACCAAAACTGTGTACCTGGACAGCAAATTTCCTCTCCAACCGGAGCATTTCTGTTGTCGTGGATGGCCATTCCGCTAAACTGTATCCAATTAATGCAGGAGTCCCTCAAGGTTCAGCTTTAGCCCCTACTTTTTTTTTTCTCCACATTAATAACCTCCTCTCTAGCACGTCTAACCCAGTTTACAGTTACGCGAATGACAGCACCCTCCACTCAAAGATACAATATTCTAAGCCTGTCTCTTTAGCCCAATTAGATGAGGATCGCAGACTCATGGAGGGTTCTGTCTCTGTGGATCTCCAAAAACTATTTAACTGGGGAAGTATAAATCTTGAACAATTCAACTCCACCAAATATTAGTTTTGCTTTCTATCTCATAAGAGATACACCAGCCCTAGACTCGTCACAATGAACAACCAAGTTATTCAAAGTAATAGGTCCTTTTCACAAATCGCAATTGGCACCAACATGTCACATCAAGTGCAGAAGCAGCTGCTAAGAAATTAGGTTTCCTTTTCCGGGTCCGCAAATACTTTTCACCAGCTAATCTCTATGCTTTATATACTTCACATATAAGACCAAACCTCGAATACTGCTCCCCCATCTGGGGTGACGATGCCGCTTCTACTCTCGCTATCCTGAACTCCATTCGGAAGAGAGCTATACGTCTCATCGGTGACCCTACCGTCACCCAAAGGCTTTCATCACTTGCTCACCGACGTGCCGTTGGTGACCTCGCTCTCTTATATATATATATATATATATATATATATATATATATATATATATATATATATATATATATATATATATATATATATATATATATGCATAGGCACTGCTCAGAGGAGCTTTCTTCCATAGTTCCTCCACCTGCTGCCCCCAACAGATCTACCAGGGGAACACAGCGAATGCACCTTTTTACTGTGTTTTTCCTTCTCCTCCGAACCTCCATACCTTCAACTCCATAACTAACAAGTTGCCACTTTCCTCCTTGTCAACACCCACGGTACGATAGTGCCTAGGCTGTGAGCACTCGTGGTGTGTTGTTGAAATAATTAAAAAAAAGTTGTTCTTCAACATTTCTGTGACTAGTTAAGCTGCTTGACAGCATCCTCAGACAGATAAAAATTCAATTAATATGAAATCATGTCAACTACAAATAAAGATCTCTGCTATGTTATAATGTTTTGGTCAAAAAATTCATCAAAATTGGACATGAATGAAACACAAATGACGGATGAGGCTTTCAAAATGTCTACGTGATGTATGTCAATATTTAACATAAAAATATAACTAGCCTATAACACTAATAACTATAATAACAGTTACTACAATAAAATAACTAAACAATAACAATAATAAAGCAGACTCTATACAATGGAAGTATCGACATACATCAACTCATTATCTTATTACCACTTTTTTGAAAAAATAGTAAAATTTATTTTCTTTGTCTTATTTAATTAGGAAAAAGAATATCCAAAAAAGGGGAATTCATTAAATCAGTTTGCCCATTTGAAACAACGCAGCTATTGTCGTGTGTGTGCTTTTTGACGTCTAAAGTTGAAAAAAAGTCTAGTTTACGTTTGTCATTATAAAAATGTTGTGGTTGTATGCGCTTATTTACTGCAGGTTTATGTTCGGTATCAATAATATGTTTTGTAAATGTAGATTTGTCAGCGTGGTTATTTATAAATGCAGAAATATGTTTGTTTTTTTTGTATCGGGTGTTACAATTTCTAGAAGTTTGACCAATGTAGAAAAAGGGTGACATGAATCGTATGGTATGGTTGTGTCAGTGTAAGTTGGTTTCCTATATATTGAAAAGTCAAATTAATTATTTTGACTGTCTAGTCGTTAAGTTTTAAAAAATGTATACAACTATTAGCTTCTTCTTCTAAAGAAAACTTAATATTTGTGTGACATCGTTCATTTTCAATATGTCCCAAAACAATTTTGAAAAAGAAATTTCAATAATTAGGCGAATAGCATTTAATAATGGCTACTCTGTTAAAATAATAGATAAAATATTGGAGAGAAAACAATACAAATTAGCAATTAATTTAATTTATCCAAATATTAGAGACAAAAAGATAGCATGTATGTTTCGATAACTTATTTTGGAACCATTTCAGAAAACAATTCAACAATTTCCAAATACCTGTACACATACAAATGTAGTTTTTAAATCTTACAACACGACGCATAATTTGTTATTTGACCCGAAAGAAAAATCTCGTTTCTTGACAAAAGCTGGAGTTTATAAATTAGCTTATACACATTGTAACGCAATCTAAATAGGTCAAACTTCTAGAAATTTTAACACCCGATACAAAGATAATATTTTTGCGTTTACAAGTAACCTCGCCAACATATCTACATTTGCAAAACATATTATTGATACCGAACATAGACCTACAACAGTACATAACCGCATACAACCACTACATGTTTATAATGACAAACGTAAACTAGACTTCTTTAAGCTTTAGAAGTTAAAGCTGCCTTGTTTTAAATGAGCAAACTGATTTAGTGAATTCCCCTTTCTTAGATATTTTTCTTCCTAATTAAATAAGTCAAATAAAATAAACTTAACTATTTTTTAAAAAAAGTTGTAATAACATAAATAGTTGATGTATGTCGATACTTTCG
This sequence comes from Tillus elongatus, assembly GCA_964006375.1. Lineage (NCBI taxonomy): Eukaryota > Metazoa > Arthropoda > Insecta > Coleoptera > Cleridae > Tillus > Tillus elongatus. The sequence continues at coordinate 22,563,337 of OZ023266.1, read as the reverse complement.
TTGTATAGTCTGCTTTATTACTGTTTCTGTTTAGTTATTTTAGTGTTGTTACTGTTATTATAGTTATTAGTGTTATAGGCTAGTTATATTTTCATGGTAAATATTGACATACATCACGTAGACATTTTGAAAGCCTCATTCGTCATCTGTGTTTCATTTTATTTTCAATTTTGATGAATTTTATAATAAAAACATCATAATATAGCAGCAGATCTTTATTGCTAGTTGTAACGATTTCGTATTAATTCGGTTTTTGTCTGTCTGGGGATGCTGTCAAGCAGCGAAACTAGTCAGAGAAACGTTCAAGAACATCCTAGAACATCTAGAACTCAGAAGGGCCGCTTGCTCCAGTTAGCTTACGCGCTGGCTACGTCATTCACCTACAGAAACGAAACCAAACAGTGAAGCCAGAGAAATAGTCTCCAATTCCGTATGGACGAGTTACACCAAGTAAGGGCAACAACAATCAGTGAACGCTTTCTGCCAGGTAAACCTCACTGCCTTTTTGTGTCATTCATTTCTCGAAGAAAACAGAGGGTTGCGAATTTATATATATATATATATATATATATATATATATATATATATATATATATATATATATATATATATATATATATATATATATATATATATATATATATATATATATAATACAATGCTCAAACTGCCGGTGTATAATATAATTTTGTTTTGCTTTTAGGTTATTATTTTGTCTCACTTACTTTTGGACAAGCTGTAGATATCTATATCTCTGTGTGGTCCAAGATGCGTGTAGCTTAATCTACCTAAAATTCTGTCATATTTCTTGGTGATAAGATTATCGGCTTTTACTTCCGTGTATCGCCTGGTGCTTTCCATGTAAAGCGTCTTCTAGTCAGTTAGTTGACCTAATGTATTTCTTAATGGTAGATCACTTTGCTCTAAGAACTCCCGACTTTTGAATTTTGAAAAAAATTCTTCAAATAAGCGCTAATTAGGCCCCCCAGAAAACATATCCGGGGTCAGTTTCAATTTTTATATGTTTATATATATATATATATATATATATATATATATATATATATATATATATATATATATATATATATATATATATATATATATATATATGTATGTATCACACCGATAACTCAAAAAATAATGGGCCGATTTTGATTAAATTTGGTGGAAAAATTCCCTTTGCAAATGGCTTGGATAAGTTTGTTAGCCAGAAAAATCTGCCCAGGTTTTCCCGGAAAATTTTGTGTTTTCTTTCAAAAAAAATTTATATCTCCGGAATTAACAAAGTAAGGGCAACCAAATTTGGTACGCAGGTCTACGTCCTTATAGGTAAGTCACTTGCCAAAATTTAGCTTCGTAGATCAAAAGACAAAAAAGTTATGGGAATTTAAAGAAGAATTAATTGGGGTTTTACTCAAAACGTCAAAGTGGCGATTTAAAATGTCAAAATTGGCAACATTTAGGCAAATAACTTGAATATAATACGGGCTATGGAAATAAAATGTCTCAAGAAGAATATTTTACAAACCCTGAAGTCTTAGTTTCAACCGTCATTGTCCTTCATTTTACTAAAATGTTACCAGAAAATTCATTTCAAATAGACCCTTTCTCTGATGCTTGGCAGTAGCCTTAGCTATAGAGTTTATCGTTTATTGATATATAATTTTTGTCGAATTTTCGAAAAAAATCAATAAAGCTCAATATATCCGTTATTATATAAGATATGAAAAATTTTTGTATATATTAATTACAGGGTGTCTTGAGCTACATCTTAAAATAATATTTCTACAATCACAGGATGGCCCATAAGTCGTTGGTGATACAAATTTCCTTTTTTTTTAATCAAACACGCCTTATGTTATTGCATTTTTACATTTTCCATCGAAATATAATGCATGTTTGTAATAAAAGAAATTCTGGACGCAGCAAGTGCGTTATGGTAGCTAATTTTGATCAAATGTTGCATATTTGAACAGCTCAATTTGCTATTAACCTATAAGGTTGACCAAGAAACGTGTTTTTTCGGGCACACTTTAAGTTTACTTTTGGGAATTTGTGTACATTTTCATACAATATAGTTATTTTTATAAAACATGGCACATTGTTTTTACTATATAGGTTATACTGGTAACCAAATTTGATGCCTGCTTTCTTAAAAAAACACACATATTTGTTATTAAAAACATTTTTATGAAAATTCACTATCATAACGCACTTGCTGCGTCCAGAATTTTTAGAACGCAATAGACCCTAATGAATTTCTATTAGGCACTGGTCGAATTATAACAAATACGATCCAGTCATTTTATTAATCTGAAATAAAAATCCCCTTTTTTAGTGAAAGATCGTTACCATAGCGCTCCTGTTTTTTATTACGTTTGCACCCTTTGAAGTACAGAACCCCGATACTAAAATTATATCGTAAATTGTATTAGTTTTCAGTGAATAGGAGAAAGTTATTTTTGGCACTAAGGGTACTATGACCTACTTAACTATTTTCCATTTTAGCATCATTCCCCTTCATTCACTGTTCTGTTGTAAACTCTCTTTACAATTAGCAGGATTTTGTCTAAACATTCACACGAGCACGGTCTCGATTATGTCACATAATACAAACCCGCATCAAGCCAGTGAGAGTTGCCAGAGTGGAGGGATTCTTTGATAGACATGAGGTGGAAATTTTAACCTTGCACTGTTCGGAAAAGAGGAAATGAATAGGGAGTCTGCGCTGATGCCGTACTTTGTATAGTCTACGGGTTTTCATATCGATCAACGTGGCAATTGTGTTCCGTCATAGAGAGAGGCTTCTGAAGTAAAGCTCCAGAGCCTACTGTCTGTGACCCAGACTGGGATTAATAAAGTTTTAGTTGGTGGAGAAATAGTGGTCTACATATTGTGTCCGGCCTGGCTAGAGTACACAAAGGACAAGATGAATCGACAAGAAGTAAACAAAGCGGACTTTAAATAAAGACTTTACTTTGAAGTAACTCGGCTTAGTAATGTTAAGTTTGTGACAACAATGGTTATTGTTGGAAGCTCAGATGTTTTTGCAACTGCAGCTTTTAAATAAGTATTTTGAAACAATAAGGACAGCGTTTAAAAAGCTATAAAAAGAGAAAAAATTTATGGATTTAATAAAAAGTAGTATTAGGATTTTCTGCAATCTGCGCCAATTATGTTCCAAACCACAACCTTACAAATCATAATATATACGGTGTCCGAAAACCTTGGTAATACTGACTGTTATCAATTTTGGTAGCTTTAAGAAATTAGTTTGTCGATATAGATTTACTATCAAAGAAATACAAGTTTATACCCACATTTATATAACCCTCAAAAGATGTTTGCAATTGGGGTGGATAGAAAATATTTTATGCACTCTTACATGGTGTGGCACCTCATTTTAGAGATCTTAAAGCGCGCACCATTGTGCTGTCCATGATCATGGTGAGTCGAGTAATAACAATAGTAAAAATATATTTGGATGTATAGACTATTAGACCATAAACTCTATAACTATAACTACTGCCATAGCATCAGAGAAATGGTCTATTTAAAATGAATTTTCTGAGAATATTTTTGCAAATTTTGGACAATGACGGTTGAAGCTGACACTTGAGGTTTTGTAAAATACATTTCTTAGGGCATTTTCTCTATATAACTCGTATTCGTTTCAGGTTCTTCGCCGAAAAAGTGCCGATTTTTACCTTTCAAATCTCGCCTTTTTAAGAAGAAAAACCATAATATTTTCAAAGTAGTTTTTCTGATATTATTTTACATTTTCACACCACAAAACGTAATATTTATCTGGAATATGCAATAGGTTTCGTCCGCACAAAATAATTTAGTATTGTGCAGTTTTCTGGTCATCGGTGGCACCCAATTTTTATTCTTTTAAATGCCTATAACTTTTTTTCTTTTAACTTATAAATAAAAAAAAATTGTAAGTAGTATACTTTTTTACAATATAAAGCTGAGTACCAAATTTGGTTGCCACAATTTTGTTATTTTCTAAGGTACAAAAATTTTCGAAAGGAAAACCCAAAATTTTACCGGAACACCTGCTCGAATTTTCTTGGTCAGATTTTCCTGGTCAACGAACTTATCCAAGCCATTTGCATAATAAAGGTACTCACCAAATTATATCAAAATCGGCCCATTATTTTATTATATATATATATATATATATATATATATATATATATATATATATATATATATATATATATATATATATATATATATACAGTGTGTAAAAGCCAAATGGAATAAATTCATTATTTCGGTTACTGTACATTATTATAAAAAATTCCGAAACACGTCAAATTTGCATTATAAATTGACATTTTTCAACGTGAAAATGCGATCCCTACTTTCAACCCCATTCGAATGTCAGGTACACCCCCCAATTTTTTAAAGGGGAAGTATAGGCTTGTGATATGTCATTTGAAAGGTCTATTCATTCTCTATCCAAAAATATTATCGTTTTCAAGTTTATTGCAACAATTAAGATAAAATAAAATAAAATCATGTGGTTACCGAAATTCGCTATAAAATACTCAAAACTTATTACAATATTGTAATTAGTATACTCAAAACTTATTTCCCGTTTAGGTCTTGAAGATAATAAAGTAATCAAAAACCATAATAATGTGCTTTTTACATTGTATCCATTAAAAATAGATTAAAGGGTTGCCGAGGCAATGTTAGTTTGTTTGAAACGCCTAAGCAAATTGTTTTGTAATTATAAGTTGTCATTTAAATTGTTAGTATTATAATTTTAGTTTGAATTTCGTTAACTTCAAATCTGAAAAATGGTTAGATTAACGGAAATGCATAAAATAACAGTTATACAAATGATTGGTTACGGAGATAAAACCCGAATACAACATGAAGTAACTCGCCTATTTCATGAGGAATTTCCTGATTTACCGCCTATATCCCAAGGAACAATTAGTAAAATAGAGAAGCAGTTTCGCGAGTTTAGTCATGTAAGACAGATAAAAAAAGCAGCCTATGCACTGAGTGTTGAAACCAAATTAGATGTGATACTTGAATTTGTGGAAAACCCACATATTTCGGCTAGACAGGCATCCGCTACATTTAATGTTAGCTATGCGTCGATAGTTAACATATTAAAAGAAAATAAAATGCATCCCTATAAAATGATACCTACTCAGGAGCTCATGGAAGACGATTATGATAGGATTATGATTGGATAACAATATTATCGAATTAGAAGACGTTATGTTTTCTGATGAGTGCACTTTTTTACTTAACGGTCATGCTAATCGGCAAAATTGACGCTACTGGGCAACGACAAATCCTCACTGAATGAGAGAAGAACAGACGTAATACCCTCAGAAGGTTAATGTTTAGGCAGGCATTGTGGAAATCATATCATTGGTCCCTTTTTCATTGCGGGTAATTTGAATGGCGATAATTATTTGGCACTACTTCAAAATCATGTCATTCCAACTTTGGCAAATTTAGATCCTGATGCAGGAAACCCCCAAGTTCCAGTGAATACGATGTGGTTTCGGCAGGATGAAGCACCACCACATTACCAACTCAATGTCCGGCAGTATCTCGATGCAATATTTCCCAATCGGTGAATAGGGAGGCGAGGATCGATAGAATGGTCAGCGCGATCACCTGATCTTACCTTATTAGATTTCTTTTTATGGGGATATGTGAAGAGCATTGTGTACAAAACTAAACCTTTTGATTTAAATGACTTAAAAGAACGAATAACGCTTGCGATTAGGTTGATCGCGCCTGATATGTTAAATAATGTTAGAAGACAGTTTTATTTAAGATTAGGATGTTGCCAAGAAGTTCGCGGTGAACATTTTGAACATCTACTTCATTGACATTCATGGTCCTTTTTAGTGTTTTACATTTGATTACATTTTGCATTAGATTTTAGTTTTTTTTTGTATTGTAGCGAATTTCGGTAACCACATGATTTGATTTTATTCTATCTTAACTGTTACAACAAACTTAAAAACGATAACATTTTTGAATAGAGAATGAACAGACCTTTCAAACGACATATCACAAGCCTATACTTTCCCTTTAAAAATTTGGGGGTTGTACCTGTCATTCGAAGAGGGTTGAAGGTAGGGATCGCATTTTCCGTTGAAAAATGTCAATTTTAAATTTAAATTTGATGTATTTCTGGATTTTTTATAAGAATGTACAGTAACCGAAAAAATGAATTTATTCCATTTGGCTTTTACACACTGTATATATATATATATATATATATATATATATATATATATATATATATATATATATATATATATATATATATATATATATATCATGGTCGGCCAGTGCGTTCAATTTCAATGTCTCATTTATTATTCAATAAAAAAAGATTTTGAACAAAAGTTACAGGTTCTAATGTTAGCTACAAACTTAAATTATTTTTGCATAAACAGGGTGTTGCATAGGTTAGATACAACCCAAAGTTCACTTTTTTAAATGGTACATGTATATTCTTTCATTTTTCAATTTCTCTTGCTTTGCGGATTTATCCAGTGTATAGTTGTTGGGGTCTCTACATTGTCGTTCAAAAGTTATGGTGAGTTTTCTAAAACATCAGAGGCACATTTAACGGGCTGTATCTTCATTAATATGTCAGCATGCAACACTCTACCATGCCAAATATCTGAAAAATAGTTCTTCTTTGAACTTCAATTAAAACGGAAATAATTCCTTGAAAACAGTATATAGGCTGAGCACAAAGACTGGAGTCAAGTTTTCATGATAAATTCAAGCGTAACACCCTATATATTATAATCAATTTAGATAGATGGACAAATGTTATTTCAGTTTCATGAAGTACTCCCTATACCTAAAACCAGTATTTACTGAGATATTGGGTGTTTCTTTAAAAAAAATTACATGGCAACGAATTAGTGTTTTATTTTTGAAACACCTGTTTACAGTTTCCTGTCTCGAATCCTCTCGGTGTTGATTATTAACCGTCTGTTGGGGCATATGAAGAACTATATTACGATTTACTACTTCTCATTACCTAGTACCTATTTCGACCTCGTTTTATTATTTCAGAAAACTGGCATCTCGGCTTGTTTCAACTGTGAAATATTCCTTAAAGAATGTATTGTTACCAATTTACAAAAGCGTGAAGAAAAAATATTCCTCAAATAAAAATAATAACTAGAAAAAAACTTAAGGGAAATATTTAACAAGTATAAATTAAAGACTATTCGATTTAGTGATATTGAAATAAAACTTAAAGCTGAAATTAGAATGTATCTAATCACGGAAAATTGTGATAACAATGATATAACAACCACACAAAAACACTGAAAACTAATTAATTAGGTGTTCAAAATGACCATCATTTTGCTCAGCACATAAGTTTCATCGAGTTTTAAAAGAATAGTTAGCGTCTCGTAATACCCTTAAATTAATATTATCAAATACATTACGGATTCTTGACTTCATATCTTCTGTCATCGACGGTTGTGTCTGATAAACTAAATTTTTTACATAATCCCATTAAAAGAAGTCATTTTTTGTTAGATCAGGTGACCTAGGCGGCCATGCATTCGGCTCTTCTTTCTCAATCCAGCGTTCTGGAAAGTGTTTGTTAAGAAAATCCTGACTGTTAGCTGTATGATGAACTGGAGCACCGTCATGCATAAGCCACATATGATCGCGTATGCTAACAGGCAGTTGGTCTAATAATGGTCCAAGGTCTTCTCTTAGAAACTGAAGATATCGCTGTGCAGTGAACCGTTCTTCAAAGAAATGCGGACCGATGACAAAATTTACAAGTATTCCACCCCAGACGTGAAGAGACCACCTATTTTGACTAGTCGTGTGAGTAAAGTGAGGGTTTTCAGTAGAATAGTAGTGAAAGTTATGTCCCTTGACATGTCCACTCTTATGAAATGTTGCTTCATCAGTGAACAACACAAAGTTGAATAATCTTGTATCTCTTTGGATTTGTTGCTGTGTCCAGTAATAAAATGATAGTCGCCTTTGATGTTCATCACTGTACAGTCCTTGGAGGAGTGGAATATGATATGGTTGAATTTTTTTTACGTAAAATTCGTAAAACCGAGGTGTTACTGATATAAATTTCTCTTGCAATTTTTCTTGAGCTGATATGAGGGTCTTCTATCATTTTCAAATGTATTACCAACTTTACTTCTCTTCGTTCAAAACAGGTTTAGTTCTCTCAGTATTTTTGTATCCTGTGTTCCAGGTTTCGTCATAATGTCACATCAGTCTTTCAAAAGCGCTTCTGTGTGGTTGTCTTCTATTGGGATACTTCTCACGATAGATTCTTGTCGCGAATAAACAGTTTTTGCTACTTGCTCCTAACACATAAATCGTATCAATCATTTCTTGTCGAGAGAAATTGATTTTGGCGTCTTGTTATAATTCAAATATGAGAAAGTAACTACTTCATCTTCTTCTTCTTTGGGTGCATCTTCACTAATAGAGGTTAGCGACTACAACAGCGAACTCCTCACTATCCTCCGCCGCTTTCATCAAGTCCTCAAAGCCCAGACCTGTCCAATATCTTATGTTGCTCAGCCATGACAGTTTACCTTTAATTGTGAGCTGTGGGATATAATATTTGGGATTGCGCAATAAGTGGCCCAGATATGCTGTCTTCCTTCGCTTGACAACCTGGAAAAGCTCTCTGTCTCGGTTCACTCTGCATAAGAGCTCTTCATTTCGCACTCTTACGGTCCATGATATTTTTAGTATGCGCCAATAGAACCACATCTCGAAAGCTTCCAGTTTATTCATGCTCGTTATTTTTAAAGTCCATGTCTCTACTCCATACAGAAGGACCGACCATATGAAGCATTTTGCTAACCTTAACCTTAGGTTTATGTCGAGATGCGAATCGAAAACAAGGTTTCGTATTTTTGTAAAGTTGCTTTTGGCTTGTGCAATTCTGGAATTTATTTCTTTTTTTGGGTTTAATTGGCTGTCTATCTAGCATCCCAAGTATTAATAATGGTTGACCTGTGGTAATATGTTATTATTTATAATGAAGGATGTAGGTAAATCCTGTCTCCTCTGCATTACCATTATTTTCGTTTTCCTCTCGTTGATCCGCATTCTAAATTCCGAACATGTCTCATTTAGCTGATCTAGAATATTTTGTAAGCTGGTATCCGTATCTGCCATTAATACGGTGTCGTCGGCGTATCTAATAGTGTTTATCTGAACGCCATTTACTTTTATACCGTCATTAACTTTCTCAAGAGCCTTTTTGAACAGAAGCTCGGAATACAGATTAAACAACATGAGTGACAAGACGCATCCCTGTCTTACTCCTTTCCCAATATTTATGCTGAGTTAGAAGTTTCGCCCTCTATTCGAATTTTGGCCACTTGGTACCGGTACAGGTTTTTGATAATGTTAAGCTCTTGCCATCTAGACCTATATTTCGTAGGGCGTCTATCAATTTCGGATGCTTCACTCGATCGAAGGCCTTCTCAAAGTCGACAAAACAGAACACGATGTCCCTGTGTTGATCGTAACACTTCTGGCACAACACTTGAAGGCTAAACAGCGCTTCTCTTGTCCCCATACCACTCCTAAAACCGAACTGATCATGTCCTATCTCTGCTTCGCAACTTCTAAATAACCTGTTATGTAATATTTTTTATAGTATCTTAAGGGCATGGCTCATAAGACTTATCAGCCTAAGGTCCTCGCATCTGTGGGAGTGTGGTTGTTTTGGCAAGGGTACGAAGATCAACTCCATCCATTCGTCTGGTATTCTTCCGGTCTCGTAAATTTGATTAAACAGGGAGACAAGTAAGTCGAGATTGTTCTCGTTTATCAGTTTTAATATCTCCAGGTAAATTACTCCATAGTTTAAGTTAATGTTTGACAAATAATTCAATACATTGTCTATTTTGCATACTTACGATATAATACACTAATTTGTTCCTGTGTATAACTTTACCTTTTTGCCTAAAAAGCACACAATATATCAGTAAATACTAGTTTTAGGTATAGGGAATACATCATGTAACTGAAACAACGTTTGTTGATGTATCGAAATTGACTATAATATATTATATATATATATATATATATATATATATATATATATATATATATATATATATATATATATATATATATATATATATATATATAGTGTTACAAAGCACTTCAATAGACGTAGGTGCGGTGTTGCCACATCTCCAGAATTTCCCCAACATCTGGGAATTTTTGCACAGTCTGGCAACACCGCCTCCCCACCCCCCTGGGGGTGCCTGGGGTGACCCCCCTCAGGCAAAGTCTCAACCCTCTAGGACCAGAAATAACGAAGTTACTAACTTGTACCCCGTCGGAACGGATAACTGAGGTCTGCACATTCCGAACACCCTGTATATACACCCTGTATACGCAGAGAACCCTTACACCCTGTATACGCAGAGAGATCTTATAGTTCGAGAAACACCTCTTGTGTAACATAGGAGTGGTGACCACATTTGGATCATCCTGTATATACATCCCCCTGTATACACACGGGACCGATCTGTATTCACAGAACTTTCTAGTGAAAGAAGGTCCTGGAACGTTCTGGAATGGAATGCTCTAGAAAGGAGGGGAAGGTACGGCGAGTATATAAAAGCGAAAGCAAGCCAGCCCGAGTTCAGTTCAGTAAGAGAATGTGGTAGTGACTTGAAGCAGTGTAAAGTGTTAAGAGAGTAGTGACTGTAGTACCAGATTAGTGACTTTTGTTGAGAGTAGTAATTGTAAGGCCAGTAAATGAAGTGTTTTGTGAGAGAGACATTCTAGAAATTTTATTGTATCCATATTTAGAGTGTAAATAAAGTTGTTTTGTTAAAATTAAAAGTCTCACTTATCCAGAACCCGGAGAAAACGTAACAATTTGGTGTCAGAAGTGGGATAAGTGAGTGAAGAAGTGAACAAGCAAGCTAGCTGTAAATGGTAAACACCAGATCGACTGACTACGACAAGATGGCTGAAATCAAAGAGTTGATGGACTTACTGAAGAGGCAACGCGAAGAAGACGAACAACGGCGACAAGAAGATGAAAGAAGACGACGCAAAGAAGACGAACAACGGCGACAAGAAGAAGAAAGAAGACGACAAGAGGAGTTACTGGAATGTCCCCAGTTCAAAATCGGCCGGAAGAAGATATGCCAATCGTGCAGCAGCCTCATGGAACCTTGAAGCCGCCGACTTTTGACGGAGAAACATCGTGGCCCATGTACAGGAGGCAGTTTGAGGCGGCAGCTCTCAGCAATGGGTGGAGCGAACAACAGGCAGCAACTGCTCTAATTCTCTCGCTTCGAGGTAAAGCCCTAGAAATCCTCCAGAACATCCCGGAGTCGAAACAGCAAAACTACTTAACAGTGATACAGGCCCTAGATTTGAGATATGGTAACAAGTACATGAGCCAGGTCTACCAGACACAACTAAAGTCAAGGGTCCAGAAGCCAAATGAGACGCTGCAAGAATTTAGTGCCGAAGTGGAGAAACTTGTGCGACTGGCATATCCCCAAGCCCCAGAAGAATTTGTCAACCAGATAACCGTCCAGACCTTCATCGATGGGGTACTTGACAACGAGATGCAACAATCTTTGAGGCTCGGAAGGTTTAAAACACTTACAGACTGCGTCATTTATGGTTTAGAATTTGAAGCAGCCAAGAATGCATCTCAACCTCGCCGAAACAGGCTGCGCGAAGTGAAGGAGATAGAGGACCATGCAGACACGACAGAGGACCTAAGGCGAGAAATCAAGTTGATGAAGGAAGCCATAAGCAAGCTCACTGCAACGGTTGGAGCACGTCAGACGAAAGCAGATTGGTCCCACATAGAATGCTACAAGTGTGGTAGGAAAGGGCACATAAGTGGGCAGTGCTCACAAACCCAACAGGTGGCTCGCAGGGGACAGGAATACACCAACAGGGAGCGCCGTCAGGGAAACGACCTGACGCCAGTGTAAGGGGGCGGCAGCTGGCGTGCGAGTCCCAAGGCCCCAAAGTAAAGGTCTCCACTATCCGACGCTACCACGAGAGCCTCGTTATACCTGGCAGCATAGACGGAAGACAATGCAGTTTCACCATCGATACTGGTGCCACTAGATCCGTTGTACGTCCAGACATGTTGCCAAACAAGTCAGCACTCACTACCAACAAACAACCTGTGTTGGAGACGGCAAAAGGAGATAGAATACCCGTGCATGGAGAGGCCACTGTTTACATTAGGCTGGGCAGTACTGAGCTACAGGTAAGGGCTGTCGTCGCAGAAATCGTCGACGAATTTATTCTGGGCCTGGATTTAATGGAAGATTTCGATGTCCTATCAGTAGACTTCCAGAATAAGATCTTGAAAATCGGTAACGAAGAGTTGTATTTATCTCCAACAGCAGGCGAAGCTAATCCCAGGGTGAGACTTGTTGTCGACGAGGATACACGGATTCCTGGTAACAGTGAGAAGATTGTCAGAGCCAGGCTAGAGAAGAAACTTGATGGTATGACTGCTCTCATAGCGGAGCCCCTAAAAGATAGGCATGATGGTGCCCTGGTCGCACGATGCTTAGTAGACCCGAAGAGGACAATACCCATAAGAGTGGCTAACGTACAAACTAACAGGGTCACATTGAAGAGAGGTGAAGTTATCGCCACTTGCGAACCCATTGACCGAGTGACGTTGTCCAAAAACGTGACACCCACTGCATTAGACAGAAGACTGCCAGTAGAAATAGTAGAGCGGTTCAAGAATTCATGGGGCCAATTGAACAATATGGAGATGGAGATGGCCCTGAAGTTCGTATTGGAGGAGGCCGATATTTTCGCTCAAGATAAAATCACAGGTCGTACGAGTCTAGTGCAACACAGGATTAATACTGGCAACGCAAGACCAATTAGACAGCCGCCGAGAAGACTGCCTTTTGCCAAGCAATCAGAAATCAAGGCGATGGTTAACGAAATGCTGGAAGATGGTGTGATCGAGGAGTCTAATAGTCCTTGGTCGTCCCCAGTAGTTTTGGTCACCAAGAAAGACGGCACTATGAGATTTTGCGTGGACTATAGGAAGCTGAATGATGTCACCAAGAAAGACAGTTATCCCCTGCCCCGGATCGACGACACTTTGAACACTTTGGCCGGATCAAAGTGGTTCTCTACATTAGACCTGAAAAGTGGTTACTGGCAAGTAGAACTCCATAAAGAGGATAAGGAGAAGACTGCTTTTTCAACCGGGAATGGGTTGTACCAATTCAAGGTCATGCCATTCGGCCTGTGTAATGCTCCTGCCACCTTCGAACGACTAATGGAGTTAGTGCTGAGAGGACTGACATGGGAAACATGCCTGGTGTATCTTGACGATGTCATGGTGATTGGAAGGACTTTCGATGAACACCTGTCGAATCTGAAGCAAGTCTTCTCCAGGCTGAGAGGTGCCAATCTGCAACTCAATCCCAAGAAATGCGTCCTCTTCCAGAAGAAAGTGAGTTTCCTTGGACATGTCGTTTCTGAGAAAGGGATAGAAACCGATCCAGAGAAAATAAAGGCAGTAAGAGACTGGCCTGTGCCGAAGAACAAACATGAGGTCAGAAGTTTTCTGGGACTTTGCAGCTATTACCGACGCTTTGTGAAGTACTTCAGCAGCATTGCGAAACCTCTGCATAGCCTGACTGAAAATAAGGCCGAGTTCATCTGGTCACCAGATTGCCAAGAGTCTTTTAGAGAGCTCAAACATCGTCTTCTCACTGCTCCTGTGCTGGCTTATCCTCAGGACGAAGGATTGTTTATACTGGACACCGATGCTTCCCAGTATGGCATTGGGGCAGTACTCTCACAGCTCCAAGCCGGAGAAGAAGTTGTGATAGGCTACTTCAGCAAAACGTTCGGAAAAGCAGAAAGAAATTACTGTGTAACCCGGAAAGAACTGCTGGCAGTTGTAAGATCCATCGAACATTTCCACAGCTTCCTGTACGGAAGAACATTCCGCGTGAGGTCAGATCACTCTGCTCTGCAATGGCTTCTGAACTTTAGAAATCCCGAAGGACAGATAGCCCGATGGATAGAGAAACTGCAGAGCTACGACTTCCGGATTGAACATCGAAGAGGAAGAAGTCACGCCAATGCAGACAGCCTGTCAAGAAGACCATGTTCAGTGCATGCATGTAAATTTTGCGAGCGACAAGAGAACAAAGAGACCGATAAAGTAACTCATCAGATCAAACAACTGGTGACGGAAAAGGAGAATAATACCGATCTAGACGTAAATCTTGAATACATCAGAGACGCACAGAAGACAGATCCAGACTTGAAAAATATTAGAGAATGGCTACAAAAAGGGAAAAAACCTGAGTGGCATGATGTGTCCCGGTTTGGGGCGGAGGTTAAAGGCTACTGGCTACAATGGGACTCATTGTGTCTAAAGAATGACATGATCACTCGAAAATGGGAAACTGCCGATGGTAGAGACTGTATATACCAGACCGTTGTGCCAAGTGAGTGCATAGACAGTGTTCTTCAAGAGTTACACAATAGTAGAAGTGGAGGCCACTTTGGTGTCAACAGGACTCTTGCCAGAGTGAGAGACCGCTTCTATTGGATAAACTGCCGAAGGAGCGTGGAAGAATGGTGCAAAAGGTGTGACCAATGTGCTTCAAAGAAAGGACCAAAGACCCGATCCAGAGGAAAAATGATGCAGTACATCTCAGGTACACCGTGGGAGAGAGTTGCCGTAGACATCGCAGGACCTTTTCCCATCACGGAGTCTGGGAACAGATACATAATGGTGGCGATGGACTACTTCTCGAAATGGCCTGAAGTTGCGCCGATCCCCAACCAAGAGGCAACGACCGTAGCAGAAGCCCTGATGGAAAATGTCATATCACGGCATGGCGTACCCTTGGAGATTCACACCGACCAGGGCCGGAATTTCGAATCAGAGGTCTGGAAGAGCCTAATGGACTTGCTAGGCATAAAGAAAACGAGAACAACGCCACTCCACCCTCAATCAGACGGCATGGTAGAACGGCATAACAGGACCATCAATCAGTATCTTGCTATGTTTGTCGACGAGAATCAGAGAACCTGGGACAAGCTGATACCTCTGTTCCTCCTAGCTTACAGAAGCTCTCAGCATGAATCTACCGGCTACACTCCATCCATGATGTTGACCGGCAGAGAGATGCGGTTACCAATCGACATGACGAGACCACCACCGAACGAGGACATAGCGGACCTAGCTACGTTACCTGAGTATGTCGCCGACCTAGAAGGGAAACTGCGCACTATACACAGATGTGTCAGAGATAGGCTCCTCTTAAGCAGTGACCGGATGAAGATGCGCTTGGATCGCAGAGCAACACCCCATACATTCAAGGAAGGTGATGCAGTGTGGCTGTACCAACCAACAAGGAGAAAGGGCCTCAGTCCCAAACTTCAGAAACCATGGGAAGGGCCATACTTGGTGACTAAGAAAATTAACGACCTAGTCTACAGAATCCAGCTGTCTCCAAGAACTAAACCCAAAGTTGTTCACATAGAGAGGTTGAGTCGCTATCGGGGCAATGAACCCCCAAGTTGGCGGCCGGTAAATACTGTTCGGGACGAACAGTCTTAAGGAGGGGGGCAGTGTTACAAAGCACTTCAATAGACGTAGGTGCGGTGTTGCCACATCTCCAGAATTTCCCCAACATCTGGGAATTTTTGCACAGTCTGGCAACACCGCCTCCCCACCCCCCTGGGGGTGCCTGGGGTGACCCCCCTCAGGCGAAGTCTCAACCCTCTAGGACCAGAAATAACGAAGTTACTAACTTGTACCCCGTCGGAACGGATAACTGAGGTCTGCACATTCCGAACACCCTGTATATACACCCTGTATACGCAGAGAACCCTTACACCCTGTATACGCAGAGAGATCTTATAGTTCGAGAAACACCTCTTGTGTAACATAGGAGTGGTGACCACATTTGGATCATCCTGTATATACGTCCCCCTGTATACACACGGGACCGATCTGTATTCACAGAACTTTCTAGTGAAAGAAGGTCCTGGAACGTTCTGGAATGGAATGCTCTAGAAAGGAGGGGAAGGTACGGCGAGTATATAAAAGCGAAAGCAAGCCAGCCCGAGTTCAGTTCAGTAAGAGAATGTGGTAGTGACTTGAAGCAGTGTAAAGTGTTAAGAGAGTAGTGACTGTAGTACCAGATTAGTGACTTTTGTTGAGAGTAGTAATTGTAAGGCCAGTAAATGAAGTGTTTTGTGAGAGAGACATTCTAGAAATTTTATTGTATCCATATTTAGAGTGTAAATAAAGTTGTTTTGTTAAAATTAAAAGTCTCACTTATCCAGAACCCGGAGAAAACGTAACAATATATATATATATATCAAGATGTTCCATTTGAATGTCTCGAGAAAACTTGACTCCAATGTTTTTACTCGCCCTGTACACTGTTTTCAAGAAATTCTTTCTGTATTGATTGAAGCTGAAAGAAGAACAAATTTTTAGATTCTTGGCATGATAGAGTGTTGCATTCTGACATACTAATGAATACACTGATCATTAAATGTGCCTCTGATGTTTATAAAAGTGGCCACAACTTTTGAAACTTTTGAAAATAAAGAATGAAACTATATACAGGGTGTACTATTTTAAAAAGTTAAGTTTGGGTTGTATGTAACTTATGCAACACCCTATATATGCAAAAATAATTTTGGTTTGTAGCTAACGTTAGTACCAGCAACTTTTGTTCAAAACTTTTTTATTATTGAATAATAAAGGAGATATTGATATTGATCTTCAACGTACTGTTGTACCAGCCTATATATATATATATATATATATATATATATATATATATATATATATATATATATATATATATATATATGTATATATATATATATATATATATATATATATATATATATATATATATATATATATATATATATATATATATATATATATAACATATGAAAATTTAAGCTGACCTCAGATATGTGTTCTCTTCGCAGAGTTTCAGTTAAGTATCGCATTATGAGATCAAAATTTAATTGAAATTATCGGAACAAAATTACGACTAATTTGATAGGAGACCGTGCATTCAACACAATACAGCTCAAAATACAACAGAACTGTTACATTTCAACTTTTACACTGCAAAAATTGGTAGTTAATAAGAAACGATTAATGATACCAAGTAGGTTTTAAATAAAAGACAAGATAAGAAAAGAACGTTTTTATTAAGTTTATTTTCAAAATTTGAATTTCAGGGTAAACTGTTGGTATTAAATTTCCACCGTGTATTGAAAACTGTAATATTCGACCATACATATGGGGTATCTCCGCATTGAGAAAAATATGATCCATCGAATTGTGATGAGAAAATGTAGGGTTGTTATTTAAAAAAATAATGGATGAGGTGGTGAGGGTATAATGGTGGGAGTTTCAGTTTTTAACTATGAGTATAAGATAATGTTCGACAAATTAAACTTCATGTGTCTCAGCGTTTTCTTCAAAAATCTTTTTACTTAATAATGAATTTTATTCAATAAGTGTGTTTTACACTATATATATATATATATATATATATATATATATATATATATATATATATATATATATATATATATATATATATATATATATATATTTCGAAGCAGCAAAGTACATGTCTTAGCATAATTGAACGGCACTCGCTACATATTTCCTTGATTAGATTCATTGTTAGTGGGCTATTCCAGTCCCTCTACCGCGACCTTACGTTTATTGTGGCTCATTTCCTTGATAGTCTTCTATTAAATCGTGTGAAGTAAAAACTGGAAGGATGTTTTCAGAATCTAAAGAGTATTAATTTACTCATACTTAGGGCGGCACAATGTTGAAAGACTATTATCGCTCACAAAAAATCCTATTAGCAGGAATGTTTTTGCTGAATTAACTTGTAAGTGGGAAACCACCATTCTTCACCCCAAGAAAAACCACTTATTACGAGTTGCTGTCGAATAGCTTTATATATCCCAACTGACCGTTTTGTTTCAGGGAAAGTGAGAATGTTACAGCCGAATAAAATATTAAACGCATGTGCTTTCGTGTACCATATCGTTTATTGCATGTTATACGAGTTTATATGTATAGATGTGTTATGTCAAGTATACATTTTTTATTGGTGTTTATTTGCTGATACAAATATTAATACGTAAAATTGGCCAAACTTTTTGTCGTACTTTTAAGTAACAATAATAATAGATATAATAATAATCACCTTTGCCGGCAAGCATTATTACTAATTTTAAAACAAAAAAGTCTGGACGCAGCAAACGCGTAATGGTAGTGAATTTTCATTTAAAAAAATTTAACAGCAAATATATGTGTTTTTTTAAGAAAGCAGACATTTTGGTTATCAGTATAACCTATATAGTAAAAACAATGTGCCATCTTTCATTAAAATAACTTTATTGTTTGAAAATGTACAAAAATTTCCAAAAGTAAACTTAAAGGATTCCCGAAAAAAAAACGTTTCTTGGTCAACCTTATAGGTTAATAACAAATTGAGCTTTTCAAACATGAAGCATTTAATCAAAATTCGCTACCGTAACGCACTTGCTGCCTCTAGAAATTCTTTTCTTACAAACATGCATTATATTTCAATGTAAAATGCAAAAATGCAATAACATAAGGCGTGTTCGACTAAAAAAAAAGAAAATTTGTATCACCAACGACTTATGGGCCTGTGATTGTAGAAATATTTTTAAGATGTAGCTCAAGACACCCTATAATTAATGTATACAATTTTTTTTTCATATCTTGTATAATAACGGATATATTGAGTTTTATTGGTTTTTTACGAAAATTCGAGACAAATTATATACCATTAAACGATATAGCTAAAACTACTGCCAAGTATCAGAGAAAGGGTCTATTTGTAATGAATTTTCTGGAAACATTTTAGTAAAATGAAGGACAATGACGGTTGAAAGTAAGACTTCAGGGTTTGTAAAACATTCTTCTTGAGACATTTTCTTTCCATATCCCGTATTATATTCAAGTTATTTGCCTAAATGTTGCCAATTTTGACGTTTTAAATCGCGACTTTGACGTTTCGAAAAAAAAACCAATTTCTTTTTCTTTAAATGCCTATAACCTTTTTGTCTTTTCACCTAGATAGCTAAATTTTGGTAGGTAATTTAGCTTTAGCGATCTAAACCGGTGTTCTAAATTTAGTTGCCGTTACTTTGTTACTTCCGGAGATATAAATTTTTTTCGAAAGAAAACAAAATAATTTCCGGGAAAACCTCTGTTGATTTTCCTGGCTAACGAACTTATCCAAGCCACTTGCAAAGGGAAGGTATTCACCAAATTTAGTCAAAATCGGACCATTATTTTTTGAGTTATCGGTGTGATACATACATATATATATATATATATATATATATATATATATATATATATATATATATATATATATAAATATATCTATATATATATATATATATATATATATATATATATATATATATATATATATATATATATATATATTAAATTTTTGTGACGGTAATAGTTATTTACTTAAAAAATTGTGGGAAATCCGTCAGTTGCAAAATAACTCTTTATTAAAAGCCGAGCTTTCGGAAAATTGTATTCTATTCTCAAGGCTACAACATGGAAAGGAAAAAGTTTACAGTTTACTTAGGAAAAATATAAAAGTTTAAAATACTTACATTTAACGTGAGTTTTACTATAACTAATTATAGAATACCAAACATGAAAAAAACCTATTTTTTATTTTGAGTGAAGTCGAAAAGTTGAAAACTGACATATGAGGCTAACTATTCTCTGTTTGAATTTGTTTTTTGTTTTTGTCTAGGAAATATAAATATGTGTAGTAATTTCTAAAATTATTATCTTTCTTTAAGTTTATCAAATTGTCGTTAAAAGTAATTTCAAATTCTTCTAAAAAATTCTTTTATTACTTAAGGTTTCACAGTGTAAAATAGAAACATCGCTAAAATTTATATTGTGGCCAGTGTCGAGATTATGTTCAGACAGAGCGCAAGTTCTTTTGTAGCCTTGAGAATGGAATAAACATTTCCGAAAGCTCGACGTAAATATATATATATATATATATATATATATATATATATATATATATATATATATATATATATATATATAACATATAAAAATCGAAACTAACTAACCCCGGATATGTGTTCTAGGGGGCCAAATTAGCGCTAATTTGAAGAAGTTTTTTCAAAAATCAAAAGTCGGGATCTCCTTATTAGTGATTTTTTTTAAAGCAAATTCACTAAAAGTACCTTCAGGGAGACAGTACCTTGTTTAAGTATACAATGTGACATTTTGTTTTGGAACGCTTTGGTTAAATTGAATGTATGTATATCTACAGCTGGTCTAAAAGTATTAGTACACAGAGCTGCAGTGGATTCATCGTATACAATATTACGATTAAGTTAAACTTACCAGGGGGTGGCTAAACAGAAGTCATAAGAAGAGAAGGTTCTCTGAACACGAGGGAACCAACTTTAACATTCGACACTGTCGCATTAATTATACTTTTGTTACAAGATTCTAAAATCCTTAACTAGCACTATAGCTTTTCCAACATACCGGAAGTAAAAAAAATGTGGATTATTGCCAATATTTCGGAAACCACTAAACAGATTTTTTGACACTTGGCATATTGATGTACTTACATTTAATACTTTGTTGACAAGTAAATAAGTACATGTAACTAACAAGCTGGCTGAGAAATAATACCAACATTTTTATTTCAAAATGGAATGTTTTTGCGTTTTCTGAATTTACATCTAATTCACCAGTTAAAAATGGTTGTTAAGGACAAATTTTGAAAATTTAAAACTGTTAATATTTTAAGAACAACGGAACATATTTTTTTGAACTTGGTATGAATGAAGTCCGATTTATTACGGTTATTTGAATAGCCAATAATTCATTTAGGCGGTGTAAATAACGGATATTTGCTAGGTAATAAATCTGACTCATTTAGAAACACTTCAGAGTATGAAAAGTCGCCACAGGCGGAACGTAGATTTTGTAGGATAGAACGCATAGCGCCGGTCTGACAGGTGCGATGAGATTCATTCTAGGTGCGTCACGGAGCGCATGGCAAGTAAGCGAACCGAGAAACGGAACGTCGAGGAGAGATGCCTTCAGCCCGTGGTCGCGACAACAGGTTCCAGTGGTCGTACGTTAGTTTTAAAGGTTTTAAAAGCGTCAGTTAGGTGTAATAACTGGGAAGTTTATTTAGCTGTACTACGTAGTAGTGAAAAGCAGCGTGTTATTTATTTAATAGTAAAGAACGAAAGTCTAGGAAGACTGTGTTCTGTTATCATAGTTTGCAAGGTTAGTTATACTTCGGAAAACTTGAAGAAGTATAATTGCTACCTGTAATAAATGTTTGGGTGTTTTATTAATGCTGTTCTGCGTGTAACATTAACCTCGTGTTAGGATTTAAAAGTATACAGGGTGTAGGAGTGACAAAACTGGTCACGGGTTACCCATTTAAGGGAGGTCGAAGTCAGGTAAATAATTATACCGTATTATAGTGGAATTAGGGTGTTTTAGCCAATCATAGCCTGCTATACAGGGTAAACTACGTTTATTTCGAGGGACGTATTGTCCTTGAAGCACGCATGGATCTATTGTGAATGGTGTGTGCTCCCTAGACAAGGTGCTTGGTTAGCTAGAGTGTCCAGCCTAGTTAAGCGACAAGCTGGTCACGTTTCTTACCCATATACTGGAAACGGAAGCACGGACAGTGCTGATTGAAGGGGTAGTATTTAGTGTGCCCGGCATCCTGTGCTGTATTGGGTCGACTACGTTTGCTTCGAGGGACGTATGTCCTTGAAGTACGCATGGGTCTATTCAGAATGATACGTAACCGCTGGATGGCACTGTAAGCTATATAGGGTGTTCGACAGAAATAGGGGACAAGTTACCCGGTGGTCTTAGTTAGCAAGTTTGGGTATTATAAGGGTGGGAACCGTTTGCCTACCCACCTAGCAGAGTAGGACTGCAAGGGAATTGCGGGAATAAAGCTCAGAGGAAGGTAGAACCCCCGACTGAGGCGGAATTTTTGGCGGGGCTATTTTCCGTTTGATGCATGTGTATGTCGCTTTCCGCTTGCTGTTGCTTTGCTATGCCTTGTTTTTTGCTGTGCTAATGCTAATATCACGCTTTATTTGTAATAAATAGCACAAATATTATTCTAGTCGAATATCATTGTATTTTTAAATATTAACATATTTGTATCGTTTCCACTATGAAAGAATGTCTTATCAGAGATAACGTTATCTGACCTGAGATATGGTTTCTCTTTATTCGCATGAACTGTAGCGAATTTTTGGTTTTAATAATTTATGGATTTTTATTGTTGTCATTTTCATTTATAGATATTTTAAATATTATTAGAGGATTTTATAAAATTAGTTGCGTTTCGCTGCACTGTCTGTAGATAGTTGCACTAGTGTAGGTTTGTTTAAGCTAGAATCCTGTGACGGATTGTAACTAGCTGAGGTATATCGTAATTGAGATTTACCTGTTCATAATATTTCTGCTTCCAACTTTGTAAGCTAGGAAAACAGCCATTATTCGGGAGTAAGTAATTAAAGCCTACTTAGCTCCCGAGAACTCTGCGGGTTATAATAACTTTCGACCCCTGGCTATAGTTTTCTTCTCCACTCAAGTTACCCTAGGACAAGGCTGTTATCAAACAGTAACTTTGAGGTATTCTACGTGGCCCTTAGCAGATCCTCGCGGGGATCTGACCTCATCCTATTTGATAGGGAAAAATATGGCGCCCGAGGATATTTAACTTAAAATATTTAGGTCACGCCCGAACGACGGATTGGAAACTAATCCATCGGGCCTCTGCTTGGCCGGGACATCACAGTATATTAATATATTTAAGTTCCGTATACTTTTGAAAAGTAAAAAAGTGTGTGTAACTATACAAGGTGGCTGAGAAATAATAACAACTTTGTTAGTTTAATTGGAACAGCCTGTATATTTTGCAGATTCTAATAAGGATTTAAAAGGTAAATTCAATGAGGTAAGTTTTAAGTTGTTTATTCGTCTACATAAACGGAATTATGGTATTCATATTACAATTTCAACGTGTGTACGTAATATCACATAACACAAAAAACAAATTAACGATAATAAACAAGTTAAAATGTTCGAGGCGCAGCAAGTGCATTATAGTAGTGAATTTTCATAAGAATTGCACACTATTAGTAAGGTATATTATTAAAACTAATTCTTTAAATTTAAATAGAACTGAGAGACCGCCTTTAGAGGTCCCAGTTATCAAAGTTTCTATTTTCTATGGAGCTAGAAATTTATAATTTGGTAGAGATATATGTAAGTACTGCAAGTCACTTAAAAAAAAATTGAGTTACAAATTTCATTAAAGTCACAAAAGTTTTCTAGAAAAAAATTAATTATTTACAATGGCAATGTGCCTGCCAATTTATAAGTATAGCAGGTATTTTCCTTTTAATTGCTTGAATGGTTTTGTTTTAGTCAACCCAGTCGAACGAGTTTTTGCAAACAAAAAAACAAAAATGGTTTTCTAAAACAAAATTCTAGCTTAATAGGAAATTAAGTTATCGGATTTCGAATATTTTTTAGAAAAATTCTCTACCATAAAGTATTTGCTGCACCCAGACCTTTTTCAACACTTATTTACTGTTGCTGTATCCACACTTTTTGAAAATAATGAAATATTGTAGCTCTCTATATAAGATCGACAAACAAGGCAACTTAAATTTCATTTTTGGAAAAATATATTAAACCAATGAAATGTGGTTATAATTTAAACATAAATTGAAAATCTTGGTTCGCTGCTTTGTCACAGAGGTTCCCCTTTCCCTTCTGCATGCCTACAACCACCCTCACTGCATAAACCAAAACAACGTAAACAAGAAAAGGTTTTTGGGAACAATCCGTAAGAAAGTTACGCGACTTGCGGCGAATATAGGGGTTCTGGACGGGATAAACAGAATTTTAAGGAGGTATAGCTGCAAAACGGGATAAAGACAGCTGATGGAGGTCCAACTAAGCTGTTTTCTTCACACTTTCTGCTCACATTTCCTTTTTATCCTCTTCCCCGCCCAACACCCTTATTCCCTCCTTGTCCCGTAACTTTCTTGGGGGCTGATTGCAACAAATATTTGCTGTGATTTGTGCATCCAGAAGGAGATCTAAGCATGTTTCTGATTTTTTTTTCTAAAAAGCTCCCGTGTGCTAATCTGCAAATTTACCGAAAATTTAATTTTTATTTACAAAACGAATGTACCTGCCAAATTATAAACGTGGCATGTATCTTTCCATATCAGTCGCTTGTATAATCCGTTTTTGTCAACTTAATCGAACCAGTTTCTGCATACAAAATAACAAAAATGGTTTTCTAAAACAAATTTGTCGTTGCTTGTGAAGCTCATTGTGTTATTTTTTAAATTTGATACCCACGCTGCTTTTATATAGGTTTTAGTATGTATCAAAACTGAAGATTCTAGTTTAACGGGAAAATGAATTATCACCGTTTGGAATATTTTTACGCTACCATAACGCACTTGCTGCACCTAAACTCTTTTCAACACTTATTTACTATTATTATCCATACCTTTTGAAAATGAAATAAATAAATATAACCAATATAAAATTTTGAAATTAAAATTTTAATAATTTACAGAACATCTGTTAGGTATAATTTAAACTACTGCATGATATTATGTAGTTTCATTTACCTCAAGTTTTCCATATACGACATAAAGAGTAAATAAAAACTAAAAGTAACCCATGAGTACCTTTTTCTAAAATTCTAAGGTATTAGAATTTAGCGGAGTCGATTTCGAGATTATCTTCTCCCTCTTCTTTGTTTATGACGTCTGTAAACAAAGAAGAAGAACAAGATAACCTCGAATTCGACTTCTCTCCTGCTGTCAGTTGGTAAAATAACAAATGACAATTAGGTAACTGGTGTTGTGTCAGATTTAACTAGGAGAGGGCTTTAAAATACCCTGAAGAATGGGAAGATTAATATTTATACATAATAAAACGTAGTTCTAGATTACCTTTACACAAATTGAATCACTTTCATCTATATTTTTATTTATTATTATTTATTTTTCTAATATCTCTGCAGATCCAGATGAGAGTTTTGGCAAATGGCAACCCCGCTGATTGTTTATTGTGACACATTTTTATAGCCTGTTCGTTTGAAGTTTTATTTGGAGCATTTGTTTGCAACATCAGCGTAAACTCTGACCTTGTCTAACATTGTAGGCACCCATACAGAGGTAATTTCAGGTTATATCGTAAATTCTTCATTTTTTCTTTGGTTATAACTCAAAGCTTGCTGAAGCGATTAAGTTCAAATTTGGTATAGAGGACAACTTATGCGATATCTACATGCGTGTAAAGTTTTAGTTTTATACTTCTAGTAATTTAAAAGATATTGCGGTTTTCGCATCCAAAATTTTTTTAAATCTCAGCTAGTGCGTTATGGTAGCGAATTTTCTTTAAAATATCTTTAATAGCAAATGTCTTTCTTTGATGAAAGCAGGCATCAAACTTGGTTGCCTATATAGTAGAAACAATGTACCATATTTCATCGAAATAAATTTATTGTTTGAAAATATATAAACATTTTTCAGAAGTCTGGATGCAGCAAATGTGTTATGGAAGTGAATTTCCATAAAAATGTTTTTAATAGCAAATGCGAGCAGGCATCAATCTGGTTATCGGTATAGCCTATGTAGTAGAAACAATGTACTATATTTTATCAAAATTAATTATGGTATGAAAAGTTACAAAAATTTTCCG
This sequence comes from Tillus elongatus, assembly GCA_964006375.1. Classification (NCBI taxonomy): domain Eukaryota; kingdom Metazoa; phylum Arthropoda; class Insecta; order Coleoptera; family Cleridae; genus Tillus; species Tillus elongatus. The sequence goes on along the minus strand of OZ023266.1, from coordinate 22,537,449 downwards.
AAAATAAACTTAAATGCTGGTTTCCTAACCAATAAATCTTACGTTAATAGCAAATTGAGTTATTGAAATTTGAAGGATTTAATGAAAATTCGGTAAGTTTGCAGATTAGGTCCCGAACGCTTTTCAAAAAATTGTTTTCAGAAATATTACTAGGACCCCACCTGGATGTACAAACCACAAGAAAAATTTCTTGTTCACAACCCCCAAGGAAGTTACGGGACTGGGAGTGAATGGCGGTGCTGGGCGGGGTAGGTAGTAAAAAGGAAATATGAGCAGAAAAAGCAAAGAAAACTGCTTAAAAGCTGTCTATTTGAAGCCATATCCCCATTAAACCCCGCCTACCCCACCTACCTCGCACAGCACCCCTATTCGCCCCCAGGTCACGTAACTTCCTTGGGGGATATAAACAAAAAGTTTTTCTTGTGGTTTATGCAACGAGAGTGGTTGTATGCACACGAGGGGGGAAGGAAAATGCCTACGACAAAGCAAACCACCCTCACCCCCCTCCCCGCTTTGACTTGCGGTAAGGTTGGGGGGTTGGGGTGGCTGCTTCGTCGTGGGGATTTTCCTTTCCCGCTCGCGTGCATACAACCATCCGCGTTGCATAAACCACAAGAAAAATTTCCTGTTCATACCCACCAAGGAAGTTACGGCACCAGGGGGAATAGGGGTGCTGTGCGGGGTAGGCAGGGTTTAAGGGGGATATGGCTTCAAGATGTGAAAAGGACAACTTTCAAGCCCATTTTATTCGCATTTTCTGCTCATATTTCCTTTTTACTACCTACCCCGCCTAGCACCCCTTTTCACTCCTGGTCTCGTAACTTCCTTGGGGGGTGTGAACAAGAAATTTTTCTTGGGGTTTGTGGATCCAGGGGGGCGCCTAGGCAGGTTTCTGAAAACAGTTTTTTTTAAAAGCGTTCGGGAGCTAATCTGCAAATTTACCGAAAATTCGCTACCAAAACGCACATCCTGCATACAATTTTTTTCTTATAAACGCATCATATTTCGATAAAAAATGCAAAAATGCATTAATAAATTTGTTCTACGGAAATTAGCTAAAAAAATTATAGATCGTTAAACCATAAACTTCACTAAACGTACAAATAAATATCCAAAAAAGCATCAACTTAACTAAACTGACAGCCAAAGCATCAGATAAATGGTCTATTTGAAATAAAGATTCTGTAAATATTTTAGTAAAATAAAGGGCAATGATGGTTGAATCTGAAACTTAAGGGTTTCCAGAACACTCTTCTTGCAACATTTTCTTTTTACAATCCGTATTTGTTTCACATTCTTTGCCTAAACATTGCTAATTTTGACGTTTAAAATTTCGAGTTTGACGTTTTGAGGAAAACTGAAAAATTTGTTTATTTAACTGCCCATAACTTCTCTGTCTTTATATATAGGGACCTACATTTTTGTACAGAGTTCACTCTTTATAATACAAATACGCGTACCAAACTTGGTTGTCCTTACTTTGTTATTTACGGAAATATGATTTTTTTTTTTGGAAAAAAAACACAAAATTTTACGGGAAAACCTGGTCCGATTTTCCTGGCTAACGAGCTTATCCAAGCCACTTGCAAAAGGAAAGTACTCAACAAATTTGATCAAGATCAGTATATTATTTTTTGAGTTATTGGTCAGATATATATATATATATATATATATATATATATATATATATATATATATATATATATATATATATATATATATATATATATATATATATATATATATATATATAAACACAGATCTCCTCAGTAGTGGATTTTTCGTTTTACGAAAAATTCGCTAAAAGTCGCATTCTACAACATCCGCTACCTATGCTTAAGGGTTGTACTCAATGTATTTATGCCTGTAAGTTTTAGGTTATACATAAACATATTCGCAAAAAGTTTCTAAGATTTACAAAGTAGGAGACCAGCATATAAACTTTTGCTTGTTTGTTCAAAGCACGTCCAAACTTTTTCAGTTAAACTCTTATCTTGATTTCTGTGGGAAAAGAAACAGTACGCTCGCAAAACTTTTGATCCGATGTCTTTTTGAAACTAAATTAAAGCAATATTTTGCTTTTTTTCAATTTGATTAAATGTGATAATAAAGTGATAATTTTCTCTCATACACACAATTCTATTTTTTTTTGCTTTAGATCTGCAAATAGCGATAGATGCGTCAATGCTTGCTTGGCTTTAAGAAAAGCATTGTTTACGTTTCATTTTAGAAAATTTTCATAAACAAGTTTGCGACTTTATAATTTTTATTTTTTATTTCTATTTCTTTAAATTTTTTTAAGTTATATATATATATATATATATATATATATATATATATATATATATATATATATATATATATATATATATATATATATATATATATATATATATATATGAACTGTAATAATTATTCTGGACACAAGAAAAATGCTGGGCGAAATTACAATTTTAAACGTGCTGATCTAGGAGCATTGTATGAGAGACTTTCCTTTGTTGATTGGTCTCCGTTACTGGCATTCGACGATGTTGACCTGGCTTGCTCACAATTATATTCTATTCTCTATGATACTTTTGATTCTTGTGTCCCAAAGTCCACTCCTAGATTTTCTAAGTACCCCCCTTGGTTTACTAGGGAGGTGGTGAAGCTGTGTAAGCTAAAAACTAAGAGTCGGTCGATATATAGACATTCTGGGGAGTCAGCTGACTATGATGAGTTTAGGAGGTTAAGGTCTGAGCTTAAGGATTTGTTGAACACTGAATATAATATAATTACCTCATGAGCTGTGAAGTTTCAGTCTCCAATAACCCAAAGAAGTTCTGGTCATTTATTAACTCTAGGAAGCAACAGAATTCTCTTCCCAAAACAATGGAGTATAATAGTCTCAGCTTGCATCAACCTGATGAGATTACTAATAGTTTTGCTGATTTTTTCCAGTCTACATATCTATCTCGACACTCCACACCTGCACCGAAATCTGTGGTAAATACCACCTTGCAAGACAATGATTATTCTTCATTACAAATAGTCAGTTTTCTTCTTTCAGAAGTTGAGGAGGTTCTTCGGGCGTTTAAGCCTTCTATGACGTCAGGTCCTGAGCTAATCCCATTATTTATTTTGAAGGATTGTGCAGCCGTTTGAGCTTTCCCCTTACAGGTTATGTTTAATTTATGTTTCATAAACTGTACAATTTTAATAGTGTGGAATATATCGAAATTCTGTCCAGTTAATAAGGCTGGTGATAAAAGACTTATAAATAATTGGAGGCATATATCGTTATCCTGTAACTTCCTTAAAGCTTTGGAAATGTTATTACACAGGCATATATTCTTCCATATAAAGAGCTTCATCACTCCTTCTCAGCACGGCTTCATGCCAGGCAGATCAGCAGTTACAAACTTAGTTTGCGCTAGGCAACACATTGCGGAAGCTTTAGATAATCGTAGTCAGGTCGATGTCATCTACCTTGATATGTCAAAGGCATTTGACCGCATTGATCATGCTATTGTGCTACGTAAATCAAAAGCATTTGGCCTATCTGAATCACTCCGAAAACTAATAGACAGGAAGCAATATGTGGTTGTGGATGGCTGCAGATCAAAATATATTTCAGCCATATCAGGGGTCCCTCAGGGATCTATTTTGGGTCCTTTGTTCTTTAATATTTTCATTAACGATCTCGTTGGTGGTTTGAGGGTTGAATGTCTCCTGTATGCCGATGACATCAAAATTTTCTGTGAGGTGAAGTCGGTGGATGATTGTATTCGACTTCAATTAGCATTAGAGGATGTGGAGGAGTGGTGCAATATAAACAATATTTCTTTAAATATTGCCAAATGTAGCTGTCTTTTCTTTACTCTTAGGTTGGTGCCCATATAATTTGATTATTGTCTTAATAATGTGTCTCTGGATAGGCCGGTATCTATCCGTGATCTGGGCGTAATTTTTGCTACAATTAGTATGCCGTACTGAAGAGCTCTAATGAGAGCGAAACCGGTCTACGGTTCTAATTGTTCCGAAAATGCATCGAGTCTTACATACTTTGTCCCTATATTGGGGTAGAAATGGGCCAGGGCTGACAATTTTCTAATTTGTTAGTTAGCTGTATCCAGTCTTTTTTTTAACACTTTGTGTTATTTGGAGCTGGCGTGACAGCATACTACTTGGTTCCGCAACTAGGTGGCGGCACGTCCACCACTTACTGAGTATTTTAAGACTGGCTCTACGATAGCCGTATTACTTTTGGTGCATTTTTGCTACAATTAGTATGCCGTACTGAAGAGCTCTAATGAGAGCGAAACCGGTCTACGGTTCTAATTGTTCCGAAAATGCATCGAGTCTTACATACTTTGTCCCTATATTGGGGTAGAAATGGGCCAGGGCTGACAATTTTCTAAATTGTTCGTTAGCTGTATCCAGTCTCTATTTTTTTAACACTTTGTGTTATTTGGAGCTGGCGTGACAGCATACTACTTGGTTCCGCAACTAGGTGGCGGCACGTCCACCACTTACTGAGTATTTTAAGACTGGCTATACGATAGCCGTATTACTTTTGGTGCATTTTTGTCACAATTAGTATGCCGTACTGAAGAGCTCTAATGAGAGCGAAACCGGTCTACGGTTCTAATTGTTCCGAAAATGCATCGAGTCTTACATACTTTGTATATTGGGGTAGAAATGGGCCAGGGCTGACAATTTTCTAAATTGTTAGTTAGCTGTATCCAGTCTCTATTTTTTTAACACTTCGTGTTATTTGGAGCTGGCGTGACAGCATACTACTTGGTTCCGCAACTAGGTGGCGGCACGTCCACCACTTACTGAGTATTTTAAGACTGGCTATACGATAGCCGTATTACTTTTGGTGCATTTTTGCTACAATTAGTATGCCGTACTGAAGAGCTCTAATGAGAGCGAAACCGGTTTACGGTTCTAATTGTTCCGAAAATGCATCGAGTCTTACATACTTTGTCCCTATATTGGGGTAGAAATGGGCCAGGGCTGACAGTTTTCTAAATTGTTAGTTAGATGTATCCAGTCTCTATTTTTTTAACACTTTGTGTTATTTGGAGCTGGCGTGACAGCATACTACTTGGTTCCGCAACTAGGTGGCGGCACGTCCAACACTTACTGAGTATTTTAAGACTGGCTATACGATAGCCGTATTATTTTTGGTGCATTTTTGCTACAATTAGTATGCCGTACTGAAGAGCTCTAATGAGAGCGAAACCGGTCTACGGTTCTAATTGTTTCGAAAATGCATCGAGTCTTACATACTTTGTCCCTATATTGGGGTAGAAATGGGCCAGGGCTGACAATTTTCTAAATTGTTAGTTAGCTGTATCCAGTCTCTATTTTTTTTAACACTATGTGTTATTTGGAGCTGGCGTGACAGCATACTACTTGGTTCCGCAACTAGGTGGCGGCGCGTCCACCACTTACTGAGCGTAATATTTGATAGAAAATTGTCTTTCTTATCTCATATTGAGAAAGTTGTATCCAACGCATTTAAACTAATGGGCTTTATTATTAGGAATTGCTGCGAGTTTAGTAATGTTGACACATTTAAAATGATTTTCTGTACTTTTATCCGTAATAGACTTGAGTATGCTTCAGTAGTATGGTATCCGGGTTACCAGAACCATATTCTCCAGTTGAGAAGATCCAAAGACGCTTTCTAAAATATCTTTACTTCCGCCTCAATGCAATATCCCTCTGTGGGTTACCCTTCGGAGTATATGCAGCAGGACTTCTTGCTACCAAGTCTAGAATCTATGAATCTTGTGAAGTTCTCACCGCTTTATAGATTGTGTCCTGTTGCCACCAGGCCCGCGTTTTCCATTGATATATTTGTGTCAAATCCAAGGTTGCTCAAAGGGTTGGCAGTCTCACGGTTATGAAGGACTGGTTTGTATTTCACAGTATGGAGGACTGATTTGTGTTTCTGATTATTTTTTACTCATTGCTGATTGTTGTGATTTTTTTATATTTTTCTCCTTTACTTACATTCTGTTATGTAATTGTAAATTATGGTGTAAAATGCTTATTTTTAGTTTTAATTTTAGTTTTTAATCCTGTTTTTGTAGGTCATTTCTGTATTTTCTGCCCAATAATTGGGCTTGTTCTGCTGGGTAGTGTAGTGTTAAATAAATAAATATATATATATATATATATATATATATATATATATATATATATATATATATATATATATATATATACAGGGTTATCCAACAGGGCGTTCAAGATCAATATTCCCTTTATTACTCAATAATACCTCTACATTAAGATGAAACAACACTTTTAAAAGCACTAGATTAATTGGTAATGAAAATAAAACCTGTCTTATCGATAAACTTGCTCGCAACAAACTACAAACTAACAAAAAATTTTTCTTTGTTAAAAAATATTTTGCGAAGTGTGCATTCATTCTTATTAGGAATAAAACAAGATTGACTGACAAAATGCGCTGAGGAAGTCTGTGGGGGCTATCTCAGACATTCGTGTTTATTTAGGAGGCTCAGGTTGTGCGATACACATGTAAACTTATATTAGGAATTTCGTCGCTTCAGTTTACTCAGCACAACAAATGAAAGGAGATGTGGACCAAATCCCTAGTACAATGGCTGGTTTCCCTTGAATTTTTCAGCATGCTCTGTTCAGCATGTAATCTGAAATGTGCTCGTCTGTGTAATATGCAAATGAGCTTTCACCGCACTTCCATAAAAGAAATGAAAAAATAGCACTCTCTTTGAGACTATTCGTTTGAGTTCTGTATTGTATTTTTTGTGAGAAGCGTATGGATACTCTAGATAGTGGAGTTGGATGTAACGAACGTGTTTAGAATTTTTAACAATATAATATTATCCACTTGTTGTGCGGTCACAGCAGCGGTAAATGCGATTTTCCAAGAATGAGTTATTTCTCACGATACCAATCTCGCAATACCATCAGAAACTTATTAGCTTGGCTAAACAATCAGCTTCTAAAGAATATATCATTATTATTACGTTGTAACGATTGCGTTTCGTTACTACTTTAAATATTCAAAATGAGCCCGTAAGAGATTTAACTAATAGCTGACAATCCAATATCTGTAGAGCATTTCATCTTTTAATTTCAAAAATTAACTGATGAAAAGTCGCTTAACTACCCTAAACTCTGTGCTGCAGGCTAGAAAAGCACGTTAAAAATTCAAACATCTAAAGACGCAAGTAGGTAGGGCGCCACTCTGGCCAGACAGGAGTGGGGGTAGGAGTGGGGGTACCCCTCCCCTCCCCTAGTGGGCGGAGCCCCACCCCTTGTTGGCGTGGCCACGCCCCCAAGATGGCGTCCAGCCACGCCCCCAAGATGGCGTCCAAGATGGCTTCCAATGTAACCTGCATTCTAAGGTCATTGACCTGTCTAGGAAACTTTGGCCAGACAGTGACGTCACACGACTTGGGCCAGACAGTCACATTCCAAAGTGTAAGGGAAATTATTATTTTTGAAAAAAAGCCACATGGAGCAGGTGAGTTTCGAACCCCGGGCACTCAGACGGGAGGCAACGATGCTAACCACTGTGCTAAGCAGACGCTTATTAATTTACTGTTTTAGGCTGGTATATATATACGACTTTTAATTACAAACAAACCATACATGTAACAATTAAAGTTTTTGTTATTATTAGACAATTAAGTGATTTACAAAATAAGAATTAATATGTGTTTTTGTTATATAAATATTAACCATAAAGCAAATGACTCTGGACGTAATAATTAGATTTGTGTTTCGAGCCGCGCTTCTTGTTTTACGTCACTCCAACCTTTAGAGCCGACAAATGAGAGTGAGGTTGATAAGCGAGAATAATGGTATTGGTCGAGGACTCCATGATTTAAAGTTACGCCCCCCATTAAAACAAACCATTCATAAAGCTTTTGTTATTAGACATAAGACATAATAATTAATATGTTTAATATTAGACAGACTATTAGATTTCGCATAGAAATTAGCCGAACGCCACAATTGTTATATGGGTAGGTTCTAAAAATAACACACAGAGGTCGTTGGCAAACAAAAAAGAAGGAAGTTCAGAAACAAAATAGACAACAGGTTCAAATAGGAAACCAAACTTAAATATCGTAGAGACAATAGAGGTCGCTGGCAAAACAAAGAAGGAAGCTCAGAAACAAAATGGACAACAGGTTCAACTCTTAAAAATAGGAACTAGCCTTATGTGTGGGCGCGGCAAGTAGTTGATTTTATTTTGAAAGAGATACAGGTTCGATTCCTGATATATGCTCCGTGATATGGTAGCGTCAAATACAAAGAGGTACTGAATAACTAAACAGTAAGCTTAGAAACAATGGTTGGTTACAGGTTCAATTCCTTTCTAACCCCACGTGTTTAGTGTCATGTTACTCGTCTAAGTAAGCAGAATTAAAAAATGGCGACTAAAATAAGATAAAAAACTTAAAACCCTTATCGCGGAAGATCCGTGAGATGTACGATAGAACCAACACATGCACGGTGTTAAGGAGGTCAAATCAAAGTGGAATATACAATAAAATGGCCACTTCCGGTCTAAACTTTAAATCCTTATATCTTTTCAACGGAAAGTGATAGAAATGAACTGACTTTAAAAATATATCGTTTCATAACAAGCTCTACAAGAAAATGAGATAAAAAACTTTAAACCCTTATCGCGGAAGATCCGTGAGATGTACGAGAGAACCAACACATGCACGGTGTTAAGGAGGTCAAATCAAAGTGGAATATACAATAAAATGGCCACTTCCGGTCTAAACTTTAAATCCTTGTATCTTTTCAACGACAAGTGATAGAAATGAACTGACTTTAAAAATATATCGTTTCATAACAAGCTCTACAAGAAAATGAGATAAAAAACTTTAAACCCTTATCGCGGAAGATCGGTGAGATGTACGAGAGAACCAACACATGCACGGTGTTAAGGAGGCCAAATCAAATTGGTATATACAATAAAATGACCACTTCCGGTCTAAACTTTAAATCCTTGTATCTTTTCAACGGAAAGTGATAGAAAGGAACTGACTTTAAAAATATATCGTTTCATAACAAGGTCTACAAGAAACTGAGATAAAAAACTTCAAACCCTTATCGCGGAAGATCGGTGAGATGTACGATAGAACCAATACATGCACGGTGTTAAGGAGGCCAAATCAAATTGGAATATACAATAAAATGGCCACTTCCGGTCTAAACGTTAAATCGTTATATCTTTTGAACGGAAAGTGATAGAAAGGAGCCGACTTCAAAAATGTATGTTTCGTAACAAGGTCTACCAGAAACTGAGATAAAAAACTTAAAACCCTTATCGCGGAAGATCGGCGAGACGTACGATAGAACTTTAAATAGAGAATCGGTAGCGAATTTTTATAAAAGTTATTTGGTGTAAATTATTTTATTAGAAAATTGAAATACATGTTTTTTATATCGTAAACCCACCAAATTTGTTTCTTAGACAACGGTTTAAGGTTATAAATAAAACACTCGATTGGAATACAATTAATTTATTAGGAGTAATAAGATTTACATACAAAATATTACATAATGGCTCTTACAATACCAGTTAGAGGTTTATATTCAAATACACAATCATGAATAATTAAACAGTAGGCCCTAGTTCTCGGAGCAAAATTGTCTTTACTCATAAACTCCACTTTGATGTCGACTGTTGAAGACTTGATTGATTCATTCTGGTGTTGACAATCGATTACAAATAGAGCTCGATCTTTAAACTCATCATAATTTAAAAGAGGCTCCGACATGTTTTTATAGTAAAAACTTTTTTGAAAATCTGTATACATCTGGTAGGCTTCAACGTATTTTGATCTTTCGAAATCCATATTCATAGCTTCATAAGGGTAGCATTCTGAATTTAGGAACACTCGTAGTTCTACCATACCGATGTTATCGAAGAAGTCACCTTTTTTGCTTATGTTATCTTTCCGATCTGTTTGAAACGCTATAATCACATATCTAGGTCTTTCCAAGTTGGTTGCAGTTTTAACAGCCCACACATCTCTGTTTATATCTCTGAGTGATGGTAGCTCATATATATCCCATTTCCGATATGCGAGAAATATAGATGTGTCTTTTGCTATTTTATCCATCAGTTCCAGCTTCATTTGATCGTTTGGAAATCCATGTTTTGCTTTTAAAAACATGTTGGTTACAGTTATCTTAGATCTTGCTGTACCTGTGCTGTAATAGCAGTTGGAATCATTTCGAGCTCTTGTAAATCGGAAAGTATGTTTACCACAGAGAACTCCTTTAAAGTATTAGTATATTTAGTATATTTATTAGTACATAATTTTACAATGTGTTTTACAAATAAGCTTAATGCTTGTGCGTGCAATAAACACAATTTTGATTTCTGACTTGCCTAAAGGGAACTGCCAAATCTTGCTGGTGTCACATTTTTAATTTTATTCAATATTCAATAATTTTGAAGTTCTCTTCTACCACTAACAGTTGCACTACCACTCTAAATGTTCAGCTTTCATTTTACCATAACTTCTCCTCTTAAACCAGAAAATTCTTTCAAAATACGGATATCAATTACCACAAAAATTTTGACATTTTGATTTGACAATTTCGTACATGAAATCCATGTTTTGCTTTTAAAAACATGTTGGTTACAGTTATCTTAGATCTTGCTGTACCTGTGCTGTAATAGCAGTTGGAATCATTTCGAGCTCTTGTAAATCGGAAAGTATGTTTACCACAGAGAAAGAAACTGAAGAGGAACCAAAGAGGTAGGAGCAAGTGAAACTTGTTATCGTTTAAGGTGATGTGATCTGATGATACATTCAACCCAGCATTGCTAAGAGATTTTGCTTCATTCTTACTAAACGAAAGCAGAGTTTTGATGTTTGTTGTGGTGTATGGATCTCGTACTCGCTCCACTTCCTTGTTATTTAATTCATATATCATTGATTCAAACAGAGCTACTCCTCCGTTATTTGACATGTGGCAGACACCAGTCGCATTTTGTACTGCTAGAGGTTCCAGAGCACCTTCGATGATTAGAGCTGACTCTGCTAGACATACGAATGCATCTTGCTGATTGATGTTTATTTCAACTTCATCGCTGTTACCAAACGATTTAGTTGATGAATAGTAAGACCTAAGTTCTTCTCGATCAATGGAGTCGTCAAACTTGGGGTCTTTGAATATTTCTAGTTTTGATGACATGATAACCAAGACTTTTAAGGAATTCAATATTATCGGAACGAAGTGTATGCTTCAAAGGAGCTGGTTGTACTAAATTTGTTTTGGTAGATTCGCTTGCTTTTATATCTTTAAAGACTAGCATTCTAGGCAATCTTTTTAAGCTCTAAGAGAACAGACACCTCTTCACCTTGAAAGTTTACAGGAACTGAATCTTGATCCACGATGTCGATGCTTATATTTGAAATCTCTCGTTTGTTTACTGGTAAATAAATTAGATTCTTAGGTTCTATATCGATTGCATAACCAGGATCGACCATCGGTGCAAACTCATATAACGTATGTGAAGGTTTTCCATTATAGTAAGAACCAGACACAATATTAGTTTCTATACGAATCTGTTTAACATCCACTATTTCAACAGGTAAATCAGATTCATGGAAGACACCTGGTTGAAGAACTTGCTTTGAAAATCCCAGCATTCGCCCAATCGAATCATCAGATTCAAAACTGATACTTGTGAAACACTTTATTTCACATCTAATGGTGTTGGGATTAGGTCTTAGAATCAAAGCTAGCTGCTTTTGTTCACGTATTGCTGTAGCACCAACAAGTTCATTTTGAAGCAAGTTTTCCAAATGTGTTATTTCATATGCACCAGTAGGTATCGTGATGATTCTCCAAGCAGCTCCTTCTTTTACATAAAATTTATTTTTACCTTTATATATGTTAGGTATGTTGTTGTATGTGTGAAAACCTATCAAAGCAACTGCATAACTACCACCTGGATCCAATTCAATTGGAGGATCGTAGTCTGTTGACAGATGACAACTGCGATCTTTCAACGTGAAGGTTTGCGACATGACTGAAACACAGATACTACCGTTTAAGGCTTTTATTTAAAAATTTTAAACATAAATGACCACAATTATAAGTATTATATTTCTGATACACATCATGATTGTACATTAGAGTAGAGTCTTTAAGGTAACGCTGCAGCTCAACTGGTGGCTTCAAGTTTCCATATGAGTCAAAGTACACGGCTGTGTCACCACGTTTCTTAACTGCAACCCAATGACTGCCAGGTTCCTTGTTTGTTTGCAAATTCATGATAAGTGATTCATTCTTGCGTGGCCCATTCGATGGCAAAGTATCTCGCATGTATACACCTCTAAAATATGGAATTTTCATTTTACCAGCAAATTTCACAAGGTCTTCATTTGTTAGAGGTCTTGCTGGTAAACATCTTACTCGTTTTTTGGTTTCTGCAAATACAACCCATAACCGCTACGCTGCTTCTTCAGATATAATCCTTTACCGAGTCTCTTATACTTTGGTTTTAATTTCAAACCATTACCTCTCTTACCCATAGCAATAGCCTCCATCGTTTTGTTATGCCGTTCTTCTTCTTCTAGTTTTTGTTTGGCTGATTTGGCATCGTTAACTGCTTTAGCAATGCCTGCAGCACCGCCACCCAGAGCACCTAGCGCTGACAGGCCACCAAAAATTAAAGGTAGTAGTGGAAGGAAGCCTCCGCTTTTAGGTATTGGAATAACTCGCGGTTTCAGCACATTCTTACGCCCACCAATCTGTTTAACAATTGCGTGAGCGATATCAAACACGGCATTCTCTGATGGAATAAGATTTCTGTCTTTTATAACTTCTCCAATCAGACTAAGAATGTTTTTAAAGGGAACTTTTTTCCTCGGTTTTGAGGTGATTACATCAAGACCCATACCAAGCTTTCTTTTAACTTTCATAGTGTTTGTAACACTCCAAGCGGCTAACTTTTCACCAAAACTCGCGTCCTTTGACTTGACTCTCTCCCAAGCTCGATTCTCCAACACTTCGTCGGCTCGATGCCTATCACTTAACTCTTTTGATTGAGAGTAAGCGATGTCGTGGTCTCGACAAGCACGATCTAAAGGATTGATACCTTGATCACCTCTAGCAAGACGTTCTTTAAGTTTAGTACCCGGGCCACAAAATTGATAACCAGGAACGTGCAGCTCAACAGGTAGCTTGTTAATGGCTGTGTTTACAAGACCTTCACCCTGTGACACCAACATTGATACTAACTGTGTGATCCGCTTACATGTCTATATTTATATACATACTCGAAAAATATAGTTTAGTTCCAGTCAAGATGCACACCATCAAACACGCTTCTGTCTTACCTATTACAAATATAGACGATGTTGTTGATACAGCAGAACAACAACTAAGGCATGGTCCTCTCTTCCCAAACACAGTTAGAGGTATCATATGTGGTCCTAGTGGGTGTGGTAAAACAAATGTTATGTTAAGTTTATTGTTTGAACCGAACGGTTTAAAGTTTGATAACGTGTATGTGTATTCAAAGTCTCTGTATCAACCTAAATATAAGATGTTACAAAGGGTGTTGGATGCTACAAAAAGTGTTGGTTATTATCCATATAGTGAAAACGATGAAATATTAGATCCAGCAGAAGCCCAGGAGAACTCGGTGTTTATATTCGATGATGTGGCTTGTGACAAACAAGATAAAATGAGACCATACTTTAGTATGGGGAGACATAAGAATATTGATTCATTCTATCTCTGTCAAACATATACTCGAATACCCAAACATCTGATACGTGATAACGCTAACGTTTTGATTCTCTTTAAACAAGATGAAACGAACTTAAAACACATCTATGACGATCATGTGACCACTGATATGGACTTTAAACAATTTAAAAATATATGTTGTCAATGCTGGAATGGTAATAAGTATGGTGTGTTGGTGATTGTAAAAGAAAACGAAGTCCACAGAGGGAGATATAGAAAAGGATTCGATAGCTACATATTAATCTAATGGTCTACAACCAACAACAACAAAGAGATGTCTAGCAGGACAACCAACCAGCTAACAAGACAGACAACCTGTCTAAAACAACCTGTCTAAAACAACCTGTCTAAAACAACTTGTCTAAAACAACTTGTCTAAAACAACCTGTCTAAAACAACCTGTCTAAAACAACTTGTCTACAACAACCTGTCTAAAACAACTTGTCTAAAACAACCTGTCTAAAACAACCTGTCTAACAACCTGTCTAACAACCTGTCTAACAACCTGTCTAACAACCTGTCTAACAACCTGTCTAACAACCTGTCTAACAACCTGTCTAACAACCGGGTCTACCTGTTGTGTTAGATACCTAACACTAGATAGGCAGACATACAACCAATTCAAAGCTAGTACACCTTAAACCACCGAACTGTTTGCATCTCTTAACACGAAACAAATAACTTTAGCAAGATGGAGGTGATGAGTAAACAAGAGAGAAAAATTAAGAAAAAGATTTTACAACTTGCTGAAAACATTCGAAAAAAACATTTAATGCTTAAGCTTGGTAGAGCTGAGAATGATGAAGCCCTGCAGCGTTTATATAAACCACTTGTTGACCCACTGAGTGAAATATCTAAAAATACATCAACGCTTAAACTGCAGTCACCAGCTGAACAAATCAAAGAAGAAGCGGTACCAGAAAAGAAACCCAAAGTTGAGTTCCTTAAAGACCATGAAGTTTTTGAAGCCGAACCAGAAGTAGAGACAAGTTTTGATGAGGATATCCCAACATTTGAAGAGCTTGAGGCAGATCTACAAACTGTCACAAACAACCCAGCATATCAAGAATTTTTGGAGCAATATCCTGAACGAGTTCGATATTATGTAGACAAGTATTTTACTGAACCACCGAGGCTTGCTACTATTGATCAAACGTATGGTGCTCGCTACGCTAAAGATACTGGTAGTTGGAGTCCTGGCAATAAACACTTGGACTTTACTGATAATGACATTCGACTAGGTCAAAGGAGATATCCTCAAACACAAGGTCTGCTAGAATTGATATTTATGAAAACACCTAGAGGGTATACCTATGACGATCTTCAACACTATAGAGATATTCTAGAAGCAACTAGTGTTCATAAAATGAACTACGATCCCAACGCACGAACCAAGGGTTGTTCCTCGGAAAAGTATCTTACTCTAATAAAACCAGTTATAAACCCACGAGGACGAAGATCCTCAACTCCTCAAGGTTTTGGTTACGACACACATCATAACGCAGAACAAAAAACTGAACCTAGAGCTCAGAATGTAAGCAGCAACACTAACAACTATATGCTACAAAATAACAAACAAATAGAATATGTCTATTGGGATGACATAAATGAGCTGGTTGATAGACTTAGACTTTTAGTAGCTTCCCAAGCTGCTGGTAATAATACTCATAACAATGAAATTCAGTCAATCATTGAAGAACTGAAGGAGGTTGGTGTTATCGCCTAATATACCTACATATATCACAGATATACCTACCTTAGTGCTTAGTATAAAAATGTCTATCGATAAGTTCGGACGTTCCCAGTCCAATAAAGGTTCTAAGTTTAAAATTATTGAAAGAGAGATTTTCCCAAGAACTGATAGTGGTGATTTTGATTTGCAAAGCCATAGATTGTGTAACATCGCTGATCCAGTCGATGCAACAGATGGTGTAAATAAAAAATTTGTTGATGTATGGATAGACGACTATCAGAAGAACAAAGATGAGGTAAAACAAAGAATCATTGCCATCTTACTTGAAGCTGTACACAAACCTGAGTTGGAAGATTTAAAAAACGAATTTGAAAATAAATTGAAAATTTTAGCTAAGGACATAACTGCTCAAGTTTTAAAAGACATTGATCTGTCAAAGAATAACAAGTTAAAGAAGAAGTTGGGTGAAATAGACAACAAACTAAAAGATTTACATAACAAGTGGATACTCTTAAATCCATCATCACCATGAAACGGAAAATAGTTGAACCATCTGATGCTAAGAAGCAAGTAATAAATGAGTTATACACACCAGCACGAATCAACTTCAAACGTAGACGTACCATAATTAAAGGTTTAAATGACTTGTGGCAGATTGATTTGGCAGAGTTTCAAGACTATCATCGCGAAAACTCTGGTTACAAATACATTTTAGTGGTTATCAATTGTTTTTCAAAATATGTGTGGACTCGTCCGCTTAAATCTAAAAATGCTGAAGAGGTGACTAAAGCTATGGCTGATATTTTAGCTAATAGTACAACGCCCTCTAACGTTCAATCTGATCTTGGTAAGGAGTTTTATAACTCAAAATTTAACGCCTTAATGAAAAAATATAACATCAATCACTACAGCACTTATAGTGTGAAGAAGGCTGCAATGGTGGAAAGAGTTATACGTACCTTGAAAGAGAAGATATATAAAAATTTCAACTTGATTGGCTCCTACACGTGGTTTAATACACTACCTGATGTCACTGCTACTTACAACGCTACTGTTCATCGAACAACTGGTGTAAAACCTCAAGATGTTAACAAGAAAAATGAAAAAGCTATTCTGAAACAAGTTTACTCAAATCTGAAAGTGTTTAACAAAAATAAATTTAAAGTGGGTGATGTTGTACGTATAAGTAAAGCAAAAGCTCAATTTGAAAAGGGGTATACACCTCGCTGGTCAACAGAATTATTCAAGATTGTTAGTGTTCATTTCACAAATCCAGTAACATACTTTCTTGAAGACATGCAAGGCAAGCCTATCAGTGGAGGATTTTACGAGGAAGAACTACAAAAGACTAAACAAACAGACATCTATCTGGTTGAACGCATCTTGAGGAAGAAAGGCAAGAAACTCTATGTAAAATGGTTGGGTTTTGATAAATCTCAGAATTCTTGGATAAATTCAGATGATGTTAAATAAGCTTATATATTTAATGTATTAATGTACTTAGAATAAAATAAAAGTCTTTATTAAAATAATGTTATTTTATTTTTTCATCTGGTTACATACAATTAAGCTAAGTGAACAATTACAATTTATGTCGTAAATCAATAATATCCTGAATAAACTTCTCCTGAGGTACATCTGCTATCTGTAGATCGTTTCTATTCGTCTTGAGGTATTTTACTTTGGTCTTTATTCTGTTAAAGAGATTTACAGAATTTGGATCATACAACATGTTTAAAACTACTTCGGAATCAGGGTGTTTATTTTTAAAGTTCTTGACAGCTCTTTTAAAACTTTTCTTCTGAGTCCTTACAGCATGATATGGATAGGTAGCATCCTTCTCATTTCTTGAAAGCAAACCAAAAACACAAAGTTTTCCAGGGTTGCTTGGTTTTGGAGATATATCTTCTAAATGTTCTGTGATTTTAGCATTTGTTTCTCGCATACGCTGCACTTCATCATCTATCTCCATTAATTTCACTTCAATTTCTTTGAGGTTATCCTTGTATTTTTGATTAAATTCACTTACGAAAAAATCAAAAATAATTTGGTTGCACTTTTCATAGAAACTATTGGATATCCAACAGGCTAAATTTAATATCAAATCTTTACAGACATATGTACCAGATATCAAGTTGTTTTCAGTCTGTGTTCCACCAAAGTCCACCAAGTATGTAGCGGTTGTAGGTGTTAGTTGAGATGTTGCTTCCGGCACATCTAGGGGGCCGGAATTCCGGCCCCCTAGATGTGACTCTAAGTGGACACCTTCGGTTGAAATATTTAGGGTATCGGTATTCCGGCTACCTAACTGTTTCTTTAGCCGACCGTTGTAATAGACAATCAACTCTTTAGTTTTCTTATTTTCCAGCCAATGTCTGAATCTTTTCTCACCATCTTTACACAGCTTAGTCGCATTAAAATAACCAGTGTTTTTATCAATAATTAATTGAAAGTCTCCAAATAAACCATACCAGAAGTTGTCTTTAATTTGCTGGTAGCACACATCATTTAATGTAGCCATTTTAAACACACTACTAAACACTTGGATACGTTAGAGTTAACTGAAGCACGTCTTACCTCTACGACAACTAAATTTTGAATGAGTTTGACAGTGTGTAGTGAACAATTTATAGATGTTGCTACCACTACGGTTTGAAGCTGTATTTATTAATATTTATTTCCAACCACATTAACTGTTCCAACATCCATCCGCTTTCAGCTTCTGCAAACTCCAAAGCTTTTGTGTAAATTTCTTCGACGAATTCTTGTTATATACTTTCAAAATTAGTTGACACTGTAACATTTTTATTTTTAGTATTAAATGACTTCATTTCTTTTTTATTTCGACTTTGGAGTACATACAAACCAAACAATTCTAAATTCATTTTAATCTCATTATGCTTAGCTAAAGCAGCTTCCATCAGATGAAACACTTTATGTCTTATTGTTTCCATAAACTGTTTAATATCAATACCTTTTTCGTATATACGATAGGTAGCCATTCTGTTTTTAAAAGCTTGAGTTAACATCTGCACTTGTTCAACTTGCCATGGTTCACATACTTTTGATTTATGAATTTCACTACGTAAATGCCCAGAGAAAGCACTCTTTTTCACTTGTAACTACGCCATACTTAACAAATAAATATTTGTTTGAAATTCTCAACCTTTTATACAAAAAAAAAATTCTAGAGTTTTATCTTTTTCATACGACTTTAAGGTCATTCAACGGAAATAAAACCACAAACAGGAAATATGAACTGCTCACAAGGTTATTTCAACAGCTGCAAGGAAACTATGTTGGCTAACAAGGTCAATTTCGGGAAAATAAAATCAACTACTTGCCGCGCCCACACATAAGGCTAGTTCCTATTTTTAAGAGTTGAACCTGTTGTCCATTTTGTTTCTGAGCTTCCTTCTTTGTTTTGCCAGCGACCTCTATTGTCTCTACGATATTTAAGTTTGGTTTCCTATTTGAACCTGTTGTCTATTTTGTTTCTGAACTTCCTTCTTTTTTGTTTGCCAACGACCTCTGTGTGTTATTTTTAGAACCTACCCATATAACAATTGTGGCGTTCGGCTAATTTCTATGCGAAATCTAATAGTCTGTCTAATATTAAACATATTAATTATCTTATGTCTAATAACAAAAGCTTTATGAATGGTTTGTTTTAATGGGGGGCGTAACTTTAAATCATGGAGTCCTCGACCAATACCATTATTCTTGCTTATCAACCTCACTCTCATTTGTCGGCTCTAAAGGTTGGAGTGACGTAAAACAAGAAGCGCGGCTCGAAACACAAATCTAATTATTACGTCCAGAGTCATTTGCTTTATGGTTAATATTTATATAACATAAACACATATTAATTCTTATTTTGTAAATCACTTAATTGTCTAATAATAACAAAAACTTTAATTGTTACATGTATGGTTTGTTTGTAATTAAAAGTCGTATATATATACCAGCCTAAAACAGTAAATTAATAAGCGTCTGCTTAGCACAGTGGTTAGCATCGTTGCCTCCCGTCTGAGTGCCCGGGGTTCGAAACTCACCTGCTCCATGTGGATTTTTTTCAAAAATAATAATTTCCCTTACACTTTGGAATGTGACTGTCTGGCCCAAGTCGTGTGACGTCACTGTCTGGCCAAAGTTTCCTAGACAGGTCAATGACCTTAGAATGCAGGTTACATTGGAAGCCATCTTGGACGCCATCTTGGGGGCGTGGCTGGACGCCATCTTGGGGGCGTGGCCACGCCCACAAGGGGTGGGGCTCCGCCCACTAGGGGTGGGGCTCCGCCCACTAGGGGAGGAGTGGGGGTACCCCCACTCCTACCCCCACTCCTGTCTGGCCAGAGTGGCGCCCTACCTACTGACGCAATATAGCTTTGTTAGTAAATGATGTGTCGCATTATTCCTGGAAGGGGGTTAGAGTAAACAAAATATACGTTAAGAATATTCGGGAACAAAATATTATTTTATCTTGGAGAACCTTGGAAAAGTACGAGTCAATTTTCAATGTGGGGGAAGCCGGGACTATATCTGCAGTTCAGTCACTAAATTAACCTTGAAGGCCCTGAACTATAGGCTAGGGACGTATGTGCTAAAGGGGGATGAAGTCAGACCTCAATGCACAAGATGTTACCTCAAGGAGAATCGTAGCTGGGCGGTTGCCGACTAAACATCTTTTAATTACGGTGTAACTATCTTAAAATGGGTGTTAAAATCCTTTTCGTTATCGATACTATCTAATAACAGTTACCAGTGATTGCTTAAAGTCATTTAAGCGGTTTTTGAATTTAAATAAACGACGTGTTTGGCATAAAAACGCGAACTAAGTAGTGATATTTTGTTCACGACCTGGTGCATTCCTCATATTAATCAGAAAGAGTATTACCGAATTTTTAGTCAATTGGCAATGAATTTAACTTGAGCCAATTTACGTTTTAATTGCTGTAGAAAAGTCTTCGTCAAATTGTCTCACCCAGTATTGGAGCAACAAAATCTACCTGCCCAATAACCGTTAATGGGAAGTACCATTCATTCTCTCCAGCCTTCCCTCTCTTATTGGAGTTTGTGAGCCTGTGTCAGGCACTGATGGTTGATTTCACTTGGAAAGCATCTTCAAACGGTCAATAGGTTACTCCAGGTATCAGGACTTGGTGAGTCGATATAAACTTTATTTCAGTGAACCAGCATAATTTTTCATGCAGCAATCTAATATTTCAACCTTTACAACTTGAACTTTCAAAATAACATAATCAAATTAGAACTTCAATACTGCCAGTGAGGTGTCTGTGAAGGCAACTGTAAATTTCCTGTTTAGTCTTTAGAATTTTGTCAATATTGTGAATTCAAATACATAGTTCTTGAAATTGTGATTAGCAGATTTTGTTTGTAAAATATTTAACCTGTAATTTTTTAATATCTTTCATTTTCAATCATTAAAGTAGAAATTTCACATAGGAATATTTTTCTTAAATGGAGCCTCACTCAAAGAACTGGCCAGTTAAGTCATTGAAAAATCAACCGAACTGATTTACAAACGTCAAGTAATTTACATAAAAAAATTATCATATTGTTTTGTCATATGCCATGTGAAATGATAATTTCTTTTTCTTGTAATTCTTGCTGTTTAGTTTATTTTTATTTGTGTATGAGTTAATGTTTATTTGAGATTTACCAACCATGTTGATTTAATTTTGTTTGCAATCCCAAGTTTATTTGTATGAATAAATTTAATATTATTGTTACATTAACATATCTGTTTAATTGAAAAGTAATTCCTAACCAATATTTCCCACATTTGACGGTAACAAAATAAATAATTCTGATTACCGCTTACCGAGACATCTACAACTTTAAAGTAACCAGGTTCTGATCAGGGGATCTAACGAATAAGGGACTTCAGACAGAACAACCCAGAACTAAGTAAGTAGTAAGTTTTTTTAACATCTTCTGACCTTATCAGTGTTTCTTGCAAATAATAAAATCTGATAGATACATACATTAGGTTAGGGTTTAACAAGTAGTGGTGACCTCACTACCGACCGGATCTAGATCCGCTCGAGGTCAATCTTTAGACAACAACTTTTCCGCTTACTATACTATATTATATTAGATTGTGTTAGCAATAACATTTTATTTGAAGGAGGTTACAACGTATGACTTCGAAGGACCGTAAATCAATTGTGTTTGTAATTTACAGTTATGATGAATGATTTGATTGATTTTTGCGTTGATTGGGTTAATTAATTTGTAACACCGTTGTTAATGGTAGGTGACTTATTAATTGATACGCCGGAGTACACTGTATACACTTATATTAACTGTACACAACATACATCTACCTCAACTGAGATATTTGATGCAACATCTTTAAGTTACGAGCTTAAGAACTAGAATTAGATTGTAGAATGAATGAATGTTAAATGTTGAATACAGAAAGAATGTTACATAATAAATACTATAGACTGAATAATATAGGATGAATAATATAGAAGGAATACTATAGAATGAATGCCGTTCTGATGCAACAGAATGAGCTTATATGCTTGGGGGTGGTAGCTTACAGCGTTGTCACGTTAAGCAATACGGAACAATGGTATATCGCAAATTTTTTAGCATTTAGGAGATTTGGGTGTCATTTCGTTCCAGGTTGACCGCGGCTGTCCAGTCGTCCTCTTACATCAAAAAAACTATTAAACAAGGAAAGCGTGGATTACTTTGGAACCTGTGCGGACGTATCAAGACAGAAAAAATCTTAGTGGGAAGTTGCACCCCACTGAACTAAAGACTGACTATGACGACCACCGCTGCTTTTCCAGTTCCCCTAATAAAAGCTTAGAAGATGTTTAAACACGATACAAACGTACTTTGCTTTATAAAGGCTATGAGGCAATCTATTGGTGCACCCTAAGGCGCGTCTTAGAAATGTAAGCGCCTATTTCGACAGGTCAGACGAAATAATCTGAACACTGCTAAAAATATGCATCCCATTATGAGAATGTGTTCATCCAAGAATCTAATGATACTATACCAACTCTTGCTTCTCCTGGGGTTTAGGGTAGCCTTAAAAATATTAAGTTTGCGGCGGAACCTGCCTGAGCATTGCCTGGTGCTTACAAGACAACTGCTTTCGCACATAGAAGATATGTTGAGTCTTTGGCAAAGCCTTGGTTGCATATTTTTAGGTTTTCTTCTCCAGTTATCAGCTGATTTCTAGTGTTATTGTTATTACCTTTAAGAAGGAAGATAATGTACTGCCATAGGATCACCAGCCAACAAATCATTTTCCTATATGTTGTAAGACTATGTAACACATGATTGCAACCCATTATCTTCTGTATTGGAGAATTGCATCGCAGCAAGTGAACATCGTTGGTTTTTACCAGAAAAATCTACGACTTGCCTTTTAAAGTACCTAAATGAGTGGACAATTAATATTGCCCACGTTAACCCTATTGATGTTATTTGTCTTGATTTCTCCAAGGCGATCGAGAGGAAACCAAAGAGCAAACTCATTTCTTAGCTTGGAAACCATGGAGTTCAAGGTGATCTACTTTTTGGCTGGTCACTGTTCTTTCAGATGGACGATTTTTTGTGCAGTTTGTATCCTTTTCTCTAAAATACATTTCGCAACATCGGGTGTTTCATTGGTCTGTGTTCTGGAAAGGTTTTATCTTTAGCTTTGTTGTGACTCGTAGTTTCGGATGGACGTCTAGCCAGTTACGCAGTTAATGCCGTAGTTTTTGTACAATTTAAGTCACCAGAAAAAGTGCTAAATTGACGCGAATAAAAGAGTATGTAGTAGCAAAGAATCTGCACTTGTATTGCCCGTTACCGTAGAAGGCCGATTGTCCTTAGAAATTCTCTGTATATATATATATATATATATATATATATATATATATATATATATATATATATATATATATATATATATAGTCACATTTGTCTATGAGAATTAAGTTTATGAACTTTGTTAATTATATGGCCAGATGTCGGTTATAGAGTGTGTTGGTAAGAGCGAACCCTCTGGAATGATATTTCTAGAAAGGACCAGAAGTGACAGGGGTAGAATAGTGTAGAAGGTCTAGAATTTCTATGGACAGTATAAATAGACAAGCGGTGCGCAGAGTAAGTCAGTTCAGTATTGAGTTAGTGTGGTGTAAAACAAGTGATCATAGAATATTAAGCGAGTCAGCAGTAGGTGTTGATGTTTAAGAAGCGATCATAGAAGGCGAATAATGGAATATCGTTCTATGGACATTTAATAATAGAAAAGAGAAATATTTTAGTTGATACTGGTGTTGGAAAGTAGTTATTAATAACAAATTAGTAGTTTGGAGAGCTGTGTTTTGTTAATCAACAAATCCAGAAGCCCGTAAAACGTAACAATATATATATATATATATATATATATATATATATATATATATATATATATATATATATATATATATATATATATATATATATATATATATATATATATATATATATAATAACACCACAGTAGACAAAGTTCGCATCGAAAAGTATTTGAGTTGTGGGTGGGAGCTTACTTACACATATAGAGAAAGGACATCACACATAACTAATCAGAAGCAGGCCTTTTCACAATAGAGTGAAAAAGACCGACTGTCCGAATACGGGACTCGAACCCGCGACCTCCTAGTCCAATTCGAGAGGTTACTCACCTAGCGGACTGAGCTATTCACCCTGTCTGTGTATATATATATATATATATATATATATATATATATATATATATATATATATATATATATATATATATATATATATATTAGGTGAAGATTGGAACCTGTGATGAGCACTGATATGTACAATTTGGACAAACAAATTCATCACAATACAGTTTTTGACCCGACGATCGTTTCGCCAACAATGTAAGCGTCATCAAGGGGATGAGTAAACTAAGTAAATATAGACTGAAACTACTATTTTTACGTTAGTTGTCAAGCAGTTTCGAACAGCGTCCTCTAGGAAGGTATACAGACAGACCCCCACTGTTGAGTCTTAAATTCCTCTGATTAAAACGGCATACCTGCCTTTGTTATGCTGTACGTCGTTATCAAAAATTCCTTCTAAGAAGGACACGCTGGTTATTAAGATAACAGTTCGAACAATGGACTACAGATAGCCGGACCTACTCCATTCATCGAAACATTTTTGTTCCAATTTCTAACGAGATATATATATATATATATATATATATATATATATATATATATATATATATATATATATATATATATATATATATATATATATATACTTTCGTAAGCATCAAGCTGACGCGACTGCCTGACATTTTATTTGTTAACTTGAGATTTTCTTTATGTACATGATGATTATTATCCCAAATATGCTGAGCAATACATGATTTGTCAATAGTGACATATCTCGGTTGAGCTAAGTGTTCTTTATATCTAGTTTTGAAGGTTCATTAAGTTTGCATAACATATTTAAGTTGACAATCCTTACAACCTATTTCATAGATTCCCGACACACCTGTGGTTTTATCTTTATCCTTTAGGTTACCTAGCAAATTTTTAATTTTGCAAAAAATGTTAGCAACAAATTGGCTTTCTTAAAAATGCTATTAAAACCTCCCGACAACGGTGTTGTCTGGTTTATCTTTTCTTTTTTTAAGTTTATTGACTAGTTTCTCCACTAAGCTGACAGAGTAGCCATTATACTTAGCAACATTTTTAATATTTTCAAGTTCTTTGTTGTATCTTTCTTTATTTAAGGAAAACTGTATTAATCTGTAAACTAGAAAATTCAAACTAGCTATTTTTTTGTGGAAAACTGTGGTGTTAGTCAAACGAAATGTAATTCACAGTAGTGGTTTCCTTTCTGTGGATGTCAAATTATAAAGTCTCTCTATTTTTAATGACTAATACATCAGGAAAAGGTAATTTGTTATTAATTTCTATTTCATGCGTGAATTTAATTGAGTCAAATTTACTGTTTAATTTGGCAATAAAATCGTCTACTTTGGACACATGTGTATTAAATACCGCAAAAACATCGTCCACATAACGAAACCATACCCTAGGAAAATAGTCATTTTCGTTTGCTAGGTCTGATTCAAATCTACTCACGAAACTGCTCATGATAAATTGGGTTATATATATATATATATATATATATATATATATATATATATATATATATATATATATATATATATATATATATGTAAGTATGTATGTATGTCTGCGCGTATGTACACATTTGTGAATGTATAACGTAAAATTCTTGCTTTTTCGTCGAGAGCCATTTTCACATCTTCCAGCCTTCAGATTATACGTTTCGTTATATAATAAAAAACTTTGTGTTTGATCCATAACTTGTGTTGTCTGTTCTTAAAAAATAAATTTAAAAAACTTCTGCGCGTAACGAAATTATATTTCTTTACACAGAAACGCGCCCTTCAACCCTTAAAGAGATTAAATTAATTTTCTTGTATCAAATTTTATGTTCACGTTAGCTTTACATAAAGGATTCTACGTATATTATTTTTTATAAGAAATTTTATATACCTTATTATATTCTGATAAAGGTCATATCCCCAAAATTCATATATCACGATAGATAAACAGCCGGAATTCCGGGATGTATCAAACAGGGGTAAAGTAAAAGCAAAGTCAATATTGATATTCGATTCTGAAGTTCATCCCTACGTGGGGGCGTTCCAGAACATATCATTAGGCCCATACAGGCATAATTCTCAATTTGGTTACCGGTTTGTGTTTATTTTCCCAGGTAAAGGAAGGGAGTACACTGTTTATATAGTCGTAAATTAGTTAAATGCGTCTATATGTTTGGGATAACACAGATATATGATGTATACCGACTAATATGTAGGTTACTAATATACCGTAGGTGGTATCAAAGCAGCTGTATTGTAAACGTTCCAGTTGTTTTGATGTTTTCTTTATGCCAAACATAAACAGTGGAAAAAAATGAAACGCTGTTAACACGCAATAATTTAGATAAAGACGTAGAGTACTAAATAAAGGCGTCGACAAATTTTTCCCTAACTTCACAAATGCTTGTTTTCTTGAAATATTTTTAATAAGATGGCTGTATTTGTTGTGATAGCAGATGACGTTTATATTCATTACCTTTTTTTATATTGTTTCAACAACACACCACGAGGGCTCACAGCCTAAATACTATCGTACCAAGGGTGACGACAAGGAGGAAAGAGGCAACTTGTTAATTCTGGACTTGAAGGTTTGGAAAAGAAGAAAACAACATGTGCCGGCAAGGAGTTCCGCAACTTGGAAGTCCTCGGGACAAAAGAGCGGGATAACAAGATACTCTATATCTGGTGACGTGGACAGTACAAGGGTTCATTCGCTCTGTTCCCCTGGTAGATCTGTTGGTGGCAGTAGGTGGAGAAACTATGGAAGAAAGCTCCGCTGAGCAGTTCCCGTGCAGATATCTATAAAATAGAGAGAAGTCATTAACGGCACGTCGGTGGGCAAGGAATGACAGCCCTTGGGTGAGGGTAGGGTCACAGATGAGACGTATAGCTCTCTTCTGAATGGAGTCCAGGATAGCGAGTGTAGAAGCGGCGGCAGCACTCCAGATGTGAGAACAATATTCGAGGTTTGGCCTTATTTGTAAAGTATATAAGGTATAGAGATTAGCTGGTGAAAGGTCTTTGCGAGCCCGGAAAAGAAACCTTATTTCGTAGTAGCCGCTTCTGCAATTGATGTGACATGTTGGTGTCAATTGAGATTTCGATCCACAGAAATGCCATCAAGTGAAAAACACTCATTATTTTGAATAACTTGGTTGTTCATTGAGATTGAGATTTGGTGGAGTTGAATTGTACAAGGTTTTTACTTCCCCAGTCTAATATTTTTTGGAGATCCACAGAAACAGAACCCCCCATAAGTTTGCGATCCTCATCTAATTGGACTAAAGAGACAGGCTTAGAAGATTGTATATTTGAGTGGAGGGTGCTGTCATCCGCGTAACTGTAAACTGAGTTGGATGTGCTAGAGAGGAGGTCATTGATGTGGAGAAAAAACAAATTATGGGCTAAAGCTGAACCTTGAGAGACTCCTGCATTAATTGGATACAGATTAGAGGAATGGCCAGCCACGACAACAGAAATGCTCCAGTTGGAGAGGAAATTTGCTGTCCAGGTATAGAGTTTTGGTGGTAAGCCATAGGCCGGAAGTTAATTAAGCAGCCCAACGTGCCAGGTCTGGTCGAATGCTTTGGATGTGTCTAGAGCGATAATCTGGAAATCACCGTGTATTTCCATAGACTTGCTGCAAGAATGGGTGAAAAAGGAAAGGAGGTCGGCAGTTGAACTGCGCTGACGGAGGGGGGTTTGGTGTAAATTATGCAGCTCGACATATATTGGGTTATATTCTACAGGAGTTCCCAAATGTTGTAATTCGGAATGAAGCTTGTTGCACCAGGTTTACTAGACGTGGAGAGATGGAATCTGCCCTGGGTTGTGTATGATGATCTACGTGGGTTAGACTGATTTTACTTTCCTCTTCTATCATGTCAGATGCGGTTTCTTTCATGCCAAGGCGAAATACTTACAAAGATAATTGGAAGCGATATCAGTTCGAAAACTGGTCAACTTATTTTCATCCTACCCCGATGGGCCTAACCTTGCCAAGGTTAGGACTGAATGATTGTATCAAGACCTATTTAGTCTTACTGAAAATGTATTTTACTCCTGTATTTTTTATTATTCCTGCTGTTTTATTTTGTTTGCAATGGATGCTAGAGTGCAGTGTGACAATGCAGACATTTAGAATGTTATTGAATGGTTTCAATCCCATGATAATTTCCCTGTTACTAATATTTTTATGTCCGTCGGCACAGGAGTAGTCGGAGATGACTCAATCAACTGCCACAGAGCCTTTGAAATTGGAAATTCCTCAATTCTTGACCTGGTTGGTCAAACCTTTGACAAAATCAAGTATGTCCGAAAGAAAAATAAGTAATAAGTATACAGGGATTCAAACCAAAGGTAGCCATTGATGGGAAGAATGTACCAGGAAACCCTAAAACCATATTTTAACGGATACCACTCCACAAGAAGTCGGATGAGCAGCTTAAAGAATTTTTCGATTACGAGCTGGTACCTCATCCTCTCTCTATCTATCTCTCTCTCTCTCTCTCTCTTTCTCCGTCTCTCCCTTTGATGCAGTTGGAATGAGGAAGACTCTCAAGTCAATATTATATGACTTGTTCACATCACTGAATGAAGTCAACTTGGAAGAAGCAGCTTTTGTCATCGATGGTGGATTTCTTCTCCACCAGGTTGTGTGGAAGAATCGTGAAACATTCAAGTTAATCCTAACCAAATACTTTGACCATCTAAAAAGAGGTGGGGTGGAGGACCTAGGATATTGGGCAACAAAGAAGTGATTTAAACAATAAAACTTTTTGTAGCCATTAGGTCCGATTTGGATTTTAAGTCTACTGGCCTATTACCCTTCAAATAAAATATATTAAAAAAAAACTTGGTCATAGCATGATTGCTGCCTTTGCATGACACATCCAAAGCTCCTTCTCCTGTATATATCCGGCGGTTACAAGTTGCGTAATTCGACTTCACCAATGCGTATTTTTTGTTGTTGTGAGGAAGCTATTACTGATGATTTCAGAGCGAAACAGGCAAAGTTGCCCTTGGAGAGGCGCAATGCTCCGGTCAAAGTGACTCTACTCGAAATTGCCAATAATATTACTTAAAAGGCGAGGATGCCGGGAGACAAGTGGGGGAAGAAAATGGAAGAACACATCAGCCAGTTGCCGAATTTTAACACTGATTTAGTCGCTGTCAATGCTGAGTATCACCAAAAATTCCTTGCAAGTTTTTACCATCCACCGAAATCATCGCAGAAAAGAGGATTCCGCCCACCTCCATTTCTCACACCAAACGCTACTCCTCAGCAGATTAGCGACGCTGGAGGAAAGTTCCTGGTAGCAATTTATGGAGGCGACATTGACAATGGCAACTTTGACGATCTACGGTACAGATTATTCACACGATCAGTGACTAAGGCTAAATTACCACTGGTACGCCTACCACCAACAAGGGACGCGGCCTAGTACCACTCCCTCCGCATTTACCAGCAAGTACAGGCGTAGTTAGGCAATGAACTTCGCCCATCAGTTTGGGGCTGGAGCCTAACCGCGCAAGGGGTACTACCAATCCCCACAACCAGAAATGCTGCGCCGTACAACATCCTCCAGATTGTTTCATGCAAATGCAACAAAGGCTGTAGTACCGGAGCTTGCGGCTGCAAGAAAGCAGGTCTTAGGTGCTCAGCAATGTACAAGCACTGCACAGGCCACTCATGCGAAAACGCTTCCGCAACTGATTTGAACGAGGACGACTCACTAGACATAGTCGACGAATACGACGACGGCGAGGACATCATTAACAGCCTGATCGCTCAGGAGGACGACGAACTGTTAGAAGCAGAACCAACGGCTAAGCAATCCCGATAGAAACTGTAATGAGTACAAATGAGTACCTACTATGATTTGTACATGTATATATGAGTACCTTTCAATAATAATATACCTATTTCATATAATGTTTCGTTGTGAATACCTTAATATAGTTAATTATATTTTTTTTCCACGAAAATAATACGTTTTTTTGCCTGCCCTGGGATAATTATGTAGTGGGGGGATACCAATCTAAAAAGTAACAAATATCAATACCAACATGGAGTGAGTATGGTTGGATTTCATCAGAGAAGAAAATTAGCTTTTGTGAATTGGGGTTGGGTGGGGAAGGGGGAGCGGGGGTGGGTGGATGTTTCCGAAGTTGGCGGTTGTAACCAGAAATCGTAATGACAACAAAATTTCACAATAATTCGGGTATAACAGAAGAAATAAGGTGGAATTCTGCATTCTTCGGCATTTAGCGAATTTTATAAATTAATTTTTTTTTGGAAGCGCCATATCTCGGTAACGATTTGAGATACTAACATGTTTGAACAGTCAGGGTAGTAATAAATTTAACGCTATATAAAAAAGTTTTAGAAGTTTTTGCCGTAGTATGTTAAGGGAAAAGTTATTAAGGAAAAACCGAAAAAAGGTCGAAAATTTTGCAGTCCCCCCCTCTTTTTTCGCACAGGCTCCTCGAGGTGCAAAACTTGAGAAAATGTTTATTAACCCATCCTTCAAAAACTTACCAAAGTTTCATTAACATCCGACCTTTTTCTATCTGAAACTACCTGTCGACTGAACTACTGCGCCTTCCTGTATTTTGAATAAGTATATACATTATTTTCCAGGCGTTAAATTGAAGAACTGTATATTATTGTATCTTTTTTTAGTAAATTTTTATTTAAAAAAAATCACTAACGGAGAGGTATCGATGGTGAGACTTTGCAAAAAAATTTTCAAATGAGCGCGAATTAGGACCCCTAGAACCCATATCCGGGGTCAGTTTAATTTTTTTTATGTTATATATATATATATATATATATATATATATATATATATATATATATATATATATATATATATATATATATATATATATATATACATATATATACATATATATATATATATATATATATATATATATATATATATATATATATATATATATATATATATATATATATATATATATATATATACATCCGTCTGATAACTCAAAAAATAATTTACCGATTTTAATGAAACTCGGCAAGTGCCTTTCTTTTATTAATGGATTGGATGAGTCCATAGGCCAGAAAAATCGGAAGATGTTTTCTTTAAAAAAAATTGTTTTCACCGAAAATAACAAAGCTACTCTAATGAAATTTACTATACCTTGGGAGAGACCTTATTACGTACCAAAATTCAACTTTCTAAGTTTATAGAAAATTGAATTATTTAAATTTGAAACATTTAATAACAATTCACTACCATAACGCACTTGCTGCGTCCCGAGTTTTTGTTTGTTTGGGAATGTTTATTTGTCAATATAAAATATGCGTTACAGCTTACGGATCTAAACACTTTTTTGTACGTAAGCTTGAAATTTATGATGATTGTATATAAGTACTGTGGATATGTATAAAGGAGTATTGGTAAATAGAACAAGTAAAGGAGCATTATGGTTACAAGTCATATCCACGAGTTCATCACGTAGGGGTGTGGGCGGGCCTTTATATAGGACAGTCGCGGTTGTGAGCACTGAAAACAGAACTGTGGTAGATAGTGTTATTGATCTAAAGGGAGGTAGTAGAGCAGACAGCCTGTTGCTTCATTCCATTCCTCTTGCTTCTCTTCGTCCTTCTCACACTTGACCTTACTCTACCCAGTTCATTCCTCGATCCAATGACTCGCGCTCTCTTATTATTTGCATTACTTTCCATAAATGTACTGTTTACTCTCGTTATAACTGTCCAATTATGACAAAGATACACAATTGTGAGCAATTACAATTGTAGTGTTTTTTTTTCAATTTGGTTTCTAAGTAACTGACTTACCTTATATTAATATCCAGACACAGAAAAATGGTATATGTAACATTATCCCAGTAGTTTAAAGACTCAAAAAAAAACTAAATTACAGGTTTAATTTAAAATAGAAAAATTAATTTAAATGAAATATTATGAAATATTATTCATTGATTGTTCTTGCCCTTACTTGGTGAAACTGGTTCATACTACATACAGACTTGGAGACTACTTCTCTGGCTTCACTGCGGACAAGGGCGTGCGGTGACATTTCAAATAAGGGAAGCAATTCTCAGAAACTTACCTATTTGTAGTGTAACTCAATTCTTCTGTCGTTTTTGGCAAGTATTAATAATGTCGTCATAAAACTGTGGATTCTGGGACATTTACTGGACGAGTTTATTTTCAACTGACAAAATTGAAATTTGCGAAAGTCTTTCCTGTCCTGTTCAATTCCTAACAAAACTCTTGATACGTTTCAATGTAAAAAATTTCGTTCTAAAAATTCACTAGTAGCAGGAATTGTTAATACTAATTCACATAATTTGAACACTTCAGAATATGCATTTTCCAATTTTGATTGTTTTAAGAAAGTTAAAAGTTCACTCGCGTTAGTTTTTGTGCCTATAACATCGGTTTCATAAATGACTGTAAGTT
This sequence comes from Tillus elongatus, assembly GCA_964006375.1. Classification (NCBI taxonomy): domain Eukaryota; kingdom Metazoa; phylum Arthropoda; class Insecta; order Coleoptera; family Cleridae; genus Tillus; species Tillus elongatus. The sequence continues at coordinate 22,504,827 of OZ023266.1, read as the reverse complement.
CTGATCGTAATAAGGCTTTGTCAAAAGAATGTCCATGGTGGTGAAATAATGATTTGAATGAATCTTCTGGGAAAGGTATCCCTTTAAATCCTCCAAAATTACACAATTCAAGACATTTCAGGTCACTAAGATGATCAAATCTGCAGTTACTTTGCTGCTGAATTTGATGTATGATTTCGTAGAAAAGGCGGCGATAAGAAGTTTAAAGGTCTCCCACACTAGTGGGCATCAGTGCGGAGACGCTTTCTTCGTGACTCCACTTCTCCTAATTCAATTGTTTTTTCCCAGAACTTATCAAATTCATTCTACTTAAGGTAGCAAAAAACACTTTACATTCTTTAATATGATATATAGATTGGGATAAAATTAAATTTAATTTATGAGCACAACAGTGTACAAATAGAGCACTGGAGAACATTTCCCGCACTTTAGCTTGAAGACCTGTTAAACGTCCGGCCATAACAGCACCCCTATCATAGCTTTGGCCAATTAATTTATTATCATCCTCCTCAATATCTTTCATAATATTAAGCACAATTTTATATAGAGCGTTTACGGTACGATCTTCTGTCACATTTTTAAAGCCTAAAAATATTTCTTGTACACTCCCATCCATTTTTACGTAACGTATTACTACATATAGTTGACTTAAATTAGTTACATCGGTTGTTTCATCTAGATCAATAGCAATGAAACGAGTCTGTTTAATTTCAGATTTAATTCTGTTCAAAATAATAGTGACAGCAGCCGAAGTTAAGTCATTCTGAATGCGATTTTATGTCCCGTGAAAAATATTAGACTGTTCCAAGTGTTTTTTAAATAAATGTCGTATTTGGCTATTAAAGAAACTAGGTCTTGAAAGTTTCCTCTATTTGCAGATGTAATTGTTTCGTCATGACCCCAGAAGCCCAATTCATGCTGACCAAGCAAACACACAACATCAATAAGTCATTTTAATATGTTTCTGTTTTTATCAACCAGTTCATTGTGTTGGCGATGACTACTTTCTATCTGCTTGTCAACGGCGTATTCAATTCGCGTTTTTCCAAAGACACTTAATTTTAAAATGGTCTGTAAATGCACTTTAGACATTACATGTCTTTTTACTACTTTACGTAGATTATTCAAGTCGGAAACCCCACTTTTATTCCACACCCCCTTTTCAGTCACAAATAGACTACCAGGCCAACAAAACAGTTTATTCCTGTTTTCACAACCCGTTAACTATTCATATTGTTTATAAGTTTTTTCCGCGTTGAAATGTCGAGTACATGTTTTAATTCTTGGGTTTACATTTTTTACAGCAGGTTTCGGCCTACCTTTATTAATAATAGCAAGTTTTTAAGCAAACGGTAAACCTGAAAATCCTTTGGCTATCAAAAACACACAATACCATCACAGTTATTATTACCACTTGTTTGTAAATCCCCACCCCCACCGACGCCGCTGTTAAAAGCTGATCTACTTGCAGCCATATTAATAATCATAAAATGCCCATGTATTTAACATAGTCAAATGCTTATATCTACGAAATAATCAGACATTCACTTTGTACGTGCACCGGGTCTTCCTAGTACAACACGTTCTAAAAATACGCGTACATCCGTCGTGCTAGGGTTTCTTATAAAGTTGCCTGCTAACTATGTGTATTTAACCGAAGTCATTGCAACTCGTGCTGTTCGCTGGCGCATTTACTGCGACGACGTCCTTGCTAGGAGCGTATATACAAATACAGTATGATGCATAATAAATAATTATGTGTGTGAGCTTGCGAAATAAAAATTGTAATAATTAAAATAGTTTCAGAGTTTGAAATTTAATATTTAAAATACAAAAGGGATTTTGAATAATGCGGTTTAGGTATGTAGTCGTTATTTTAAGGGAAGCAATGCTTCCCTTGCTTCCATGGACCGCACGCCACTAACTGCGGGGTTTCGTTTCTGTATGTGAAAAACGCAATGAGCGCGGAAACTAACTGGAGCAAGTGGCCCTTCTGATTTCTAGATGATCTAGGATGTTCTTCCACGTTTCTGTAATTAGTTTCGCTGCTTGACAGCATTCTCAGACAGATAAAAATTGAATTACTACGAAATCATGACAACCAAAAATAAAGATCTGTTGCTATGTTATGATATTTTGATCAAAAAATGCTTAAAAATTTAAAATAAAATGAAACACAAATGACGGATGAGACTATCAAAATGTCTACGTGATGTATGTCAATATTTAACATCTGCCAAAAATATTTTAAATTTAATGATAAAATGTATATGCAAAATGAAGACCTAGTTATGGGTAGTCCGTTATCTCCTTAATTAGCCAACATATTTATGGGAAACTTAGGCAAATTTTAACATCAGAACTTTGGCATAATATTTTCTGTTGGTACAGGTACGTAGATTATATTTTAACATGTTTTCAAGGTAGCCATACAAAATTAAATGATTTTTTTAAATTTTATTAATAACCTTCACACAAATATTAAGTTTACTTTAGAAGAAGAAGCTAATAGTTGTATACATTTTTTAGACTTAACGATTAGAAAGTTATTAAATAATTCATTTGACTTTTCAGTATATAGGAAACCAACTTACACTGACACAATCATGCCATACGATTTATGTCACCCTTTTTCACAAAAGCTGTCAGCCTATTGTAGTGAAATCTATCTAATACTTTTAACAATTCTTTACTTGTGAGTTCCACGAATCGAGGCAAGAAGCGATACGTATACAGTAATAAATTTTAAAGTAATTTTATTTAGACTAATATGTATAAAATGAAACAATTATACGTTTAAACAAACTCACTCAAAATTCTGGTAATTACTTGTCCTTGTCCATAAAATTTTTTAACGTAAATAATAATTCAACAAATAAACTGATATCTCCTGCGGCGGTAGATCCTCCGATGGAAGTTGTGTCTTGCGGTGTCGACACCTTGCTGAGTTGTTGGCAGAGCTCTCTGAATAACTTTAACCGTGGCGTACCTTGACTCTAAACAACAGGTGGTACTATACTATCGTACTCTAGGAAACTCCTTAGATTTAATTTAATATCTCAAGTGATAATATGCTGTACAAACAAAAGGATGGCGGTGAACGTCACGGTGCCTAGGAACCTAGCTTGACGTTCCTCCACCTAATGCCTCTAGGGTAGTGATGGGTTGTTATTTAACAGTCTGTTATATTTTAACTGTTGTCCAGCCGCAACAGTAACAACCTGTTATGGATATATACAAATAACAGGTACAGTGGAGGGGATGCTGTTGCGCTTTACACTAGAACTCGGAGTCGTATCTGTTTCTGTTGTCGTATCTGTTTCTGTTGCACTGCTACAATGAAGCAACTTCTGTTTTCATCCGCAACTGTTATAACAGGATGAATGGACATGAGACTGGGAATGGGGTATAGAGCGGACTTTACTTCATAACATAATACTGTTTTCATCCGCAACTGTTATAACAGGATGAATGGACATGAGACTGGGAATGGGGTATAGAGTATAGAGCGGACTTTACTTCATAACATAATACTTTATACTAGTGTGCTCACAGCTTTGGGAACGTAGGGTCGTCGGTACAATGAAACTGTTAAATTTTGACAGGTTGTTGATTCACACAAAACACACACATATATTTACAATTTATAAACAAACACAAAATATGAAAAATGTAAATAAAATCAACGATGTTTCTTTTTTTCTTTGAGAAAAATTGTCTTACACTAAAAAAAATACTTTTCTAACAAAACACTTTCAAAGTTCTGAGTTTTTGTTGATGAACATTATTTGACTGACTTTGGTCGACGAAAGTCTGTTACGTTACTGATATGTATACAAATGTACAGTTATGCTTTAACATGAGTCCTTAGGTATTATATTATATTAGGTAGTTTCTTTGCTCATTCTTCTTTGCCTTATGTAACTAATAAATCAATATTCCTTTTTACTTTTCACTTTGGAAATCTAAGAAATGGGTCCGATTTTAAACATCTTTTTTTATTACTACTGCAAAATAAAAAATCGCTGAAACTTAAAAAATCTCAGAAACAGTACCAATTTTAATGAAATTATAAAAATATTCCCTGTACCCGGTATAGTTGAAACCAGACACACTTCGCCCTATAGGTAGAGAGAAAAAAATTAGTTTTAATTTTTTTTTAATTATTTATTTTATTTTTTGCTTACAATAATTCATGTATTTCATAAGTTTCATTTTCAAGGAAAAGATGGCTATAGAGGTTTTCAAGCTCAGTGATTAACTAATACTTAATTAGTAAAGAAAATTCGAAAGAAATTCTGCATTGTTGAATTTTTTACCAAATTATTATTAGTGATGAATACCCAGAAAAACAAAACCTCCATCATTTTTTTAATAAAAAATTAATTAATTGTTTTAAACATAATACAAGAATATTTTTTATTTTAAACATTACCCAACTACACCACCGGACGGGTTCAGCTACTGTTACTACGTCTACGTGGAATTCTTAATAATTCATAATTCATACTGTTATTTTCAACCTCTTATATTTAACTGTTATTTCTAAATAACAGTAACATTTGCGACCTGTTACAGCTATATAACAGTTTTTCCCATCACTACTCTAGGGTCGTTCTTCCGGGGCGCTCACTACCTCTCACTAGCGTTGACACTTTTAGGGCGCTCACAAACCAGTCAGGCTCACTACACTATGATACATCGAACATTTTTAATACCTATGTCCCTAAACAATTTTGAAACAGAAATTTCAATAATTAAGCAAATAACATTTAGTAATAGGTACCCTGTTAAAATAATGGATAAAATGATCGAGAGAAAAGAATACAAATTAGGGATTAATTTAATTTATTTAAATACTAAATACGAGACAAAAAAGACGACAGGTATATTTCGATAACTTATTTTGGTACCATTTCAGAAAAAATGTCAAAAATTTTAAACACCTGTACAAATACAAAGGTAGCTTTTAAATCTTACAACACGACGCGCGATTTGTTATTTAACGCGAAAGAAAAGCCTTGTTTCTTGACAAAAGCTGGAGTTTATAAATTAGCTTTTCCGCATTGCAACGTAACCTACATAGGTCAAACATCTAGAAATTTTAACACCCGATACAAAGAACATATTTCTGCATTTAAATATAACAACGCTGACAAATCTACATTTGCAAAACATATTATTGATACCGAACATAGACCTACAGTAGCGCCTCCGTGGCCGTACGGGAAAGTCGATTCAGACTTTCCAATACGGACTCGGAGGACGACGGTTAGAGACTCACCGGCGGCGGATGATTTTTCAAATCACTGTCGTCGTTAAGATCGAGCTCAACCTTGAGGATAGGTTAGTTTAGATGAGCAAAAAGGGCCAGCAATGGCCTAATTGCCAGTAAGCATCTTACCTTTTAGACCTGCAGTAAATAACTGCATATAGCCACTAAATTTTTCTAATGACAAGCGTAAACCAGACTTTTTTGAAGCTTTAGAAATCAAAAAGCACACACACGACAATAGCTACTATGTTTTGAATGAGCAGGCTGCTTTAATGAATTCCCCTTTCCTAGATATTCTTCTTCATAATTAAATAAATCAAAGAAAATAAATCTAATTATTTCTTCAAAAAACTTGTAATAAGATATTTCCATTATATAGAGTCTGCTTTATTACTGTTATAGGTTAGTTCTATTTTTATGTTGAATATTGACATAGATCACGTAGTCATTTTTAAAGTCTCATCCGTCATTTGTGTTCCATTTCATTTTCAATTTGAAAGAATTTTTGATCAAAACATCATAACATAGCAACCGATCTTTATTTGCAGTTGTCATGATTTCGTGTTAATTCAATTTTTATCTGTCTGAGAATGCTGTCAAGCATCGAAACTAGTTACAAAAACGTTGAAGAACATTCTAGGACATCTTGAATTCCGAAGGGCCACTTGCTCAAGTTGGCTTGATTTTTGTATTGGGAGCTAGTGACAAAAACTGCGTTTTCAAACAACGAGAAGTGTAGCCTATAAGAAAAATGAAAGAAGAAACCGTATTTCAAACGAAGAAAATCAATTAAATGTTCTTTTAGCAGTAACTGAAAATCCACACATTGGCCAACGAACTGTTTCCAATCAATTAGATATTAGACCAACATCGATTCAGAACATACTGAAAGAAAACAAAATGCATCCTTATCATATCCAGTTATTGCAAGAATTGAATGAAGAAGACTTTCACAGGAGAATGCATTTTTGTGCATGGATAGAGGAAAAAACGAGACAACAACGTAATTTTCCAGATTCAATATTGTTTTGTGATGAAGCAACCTTTTATAAAAATGGAATCGTAAATAGGCATAATTTCCATTACTATACTACTGATTCACAAAACAGATGGTCCTTAAACGTTTGGCGTGAAGTTGTGTGAGACTATGTTATTGGACCGCATTATTTTGATGAAATAGTAACTGGACAAGTTTGTTTGGATTTAATGGTCCAAATACCAAATGTTATTCCTGAACGTCTTTGGTTTTACATGACGGAGCCCCAGTGCATTATACAGAGCGTATCATTACCTTTTTAAATGAAACACATGGCCAGCAGTGGATTGGCAGAGGAGCGCCAGTATCATGGCCAGGTAGATCACCAGATCTAACAAAAATTGATTTCAGTGTATGGGGATTTGTAAAATCAGGTCTATAAAACACCCCCTAATACAAGAGATGATATGAAAATTCGTATCAGGAACTGTTTCCAAAGTATTACTCGGGAAATGTGTATAAACATGACACATTATTTTGAAAAACCTTTTGAATTATGTACTCAAGTGAATGGTGACCACTTTGAACAATTAATTGCGTAAGAATTTACTTTATAAATTGTAAATAACATGACTTATTTTTTTGAGAAACGTATTGGGTTGTGAATTCAAGTTAATAGTAGCCTCTATTAACTAAACGGTTAATTATGTAATGAATCAATTTAGAAATTGTAGGGAATCTTAAATCGCTGAGATGCTTTTGGCACGTATCCTGTATTATGCATAAATTATTTTGATGTTATTATCTATAATATTTAATAGAACAGGAACCAAAGTGACATTTTATGTAAAACGACAACAGTTATTTTCTATTTTATGTGTCATAGGCGACTAGAAAAACGACAATGGTGAAAAACATACAGTTTTTTTTGCTAGAATTGAAATAACGCAAAAAGTAGCAAAGATAGACACAGAATGACCTGAGCAAGAGTTAAAGAGAATCAAAATACCTACGATATAGAGTAATCAAATCCAGGGTGTTGTATTTTAAAAACTTACGAAAATCAGGTTTAAAGTTCGTAATTTTGGCATGGCCATAAAAAGCCCCCTGTACAAAAACATCAATCCGTATTGCATCAGAGAACTTTTGCCATCATTACTCTTTCCATTACGAAAATATCTTATTTCTAAATATTATAAGTTGAGAAATATTACACGTTAAATTGAACCATGTTTTTTCACAAATTATAGGAATTTTCCAATCTGTTTGACAACGTTGCAAAAATGTGTCATGAAATTTGTAGTGCTATGTATAGAATTTTACGCTGAATCAAAGTGTGTAAAAATATACAGGGTGTCTCATTTAAAAACATGAATTTAATCCCACACCGCCTCTTTGGAGCATCCTGTATAGTCTAAAATAATTTTGGAAGTTGAATATCTTAACTCTTAGTAACTTCCCCAGAAAAGTTTCCCCTAACTTTAATGTCACAGTAGATATTGAGCTTTGTCGTACTAATTGGCCACCCTGTATGTTACAAATTCAACGGCATCAATTTGCGTTTACCTACTTGAACGAAACCTATGTTGGGTGCCCGCAAAAATGTTGTTTCTGTTAATAAATCCCAAAATACGATTAGGCGTCACTCTTTCAATTACTTTTGTGATGATGGTTACAATTGTGATGGGTTATAGTAACAGCATTTCATTGGTTTAATAAACTTATTTATCGCGTTGAAATGAGACAGAAAATTGGATCAAAATGTGATTTAAAAATAATTCTGTTCTAACGAAGAACACTTTCCGTGTGGGTCCCTCAAAATTGCTACAAGAAAAAATTCAGTAATGCGAATTCCTTGTACTTCTCTCCAATTTTCAAATAAAAGTAAAAAAAGAAATATTTCCTCTATGTGTCCGCTTTTCAGCGGGTCCCATTCCCTAGAATGCCAATACACAAATTCCCGAGATTGTTATCTGGACTATATGCCGTTTTAGATTGTGTTTCGATGTCTCTGATTCCCCTCTTCAGTTTACTTTATTTCTCTACGGATTCTTGTCTACTTGCGTCGTTAAAAAAACTTAGTTGAATGAAGTCCCGTCCTCACAGTGAAAGGTATTTTAGATACTATTGCAAAAGGGCTTTCGTATTTCAGATAATTGAGTCTTCTGTATTGCGCTTTAATGGCGTTTCAGGCCGGATGATTTCAGCAGTTCGAAATCCGTCACGTAATGTGTTTTGACTTATTTCGTGGTCATCCGTAGTTAAGCTAAATGGCAGTTTTTGTTAAGTTGTCTTTCAAGTTAATATATAAATGTGACTACAATTGCAATTTGACAAATAGCCAGAAGCTTTAAATATAGATAACTATTGATCACTCTGAGGGTTTCACATTTATAGAAATTTTCAAAACCAAACAATGGACCAATAGTTAAATGCATGACTTTTAGTGTATTTTCGTATGAAAAAATGCAATAATAAGGAGATAGTGACATAAATTAGTAAAAATGTCATCAAATAAGCACCAACTACCCTCCCCGGAACACATATTCGAGGGTTTCAATATATATATATATATATATATATATATATATATATATATATATATATATATATATATATATATATATATATATATATATATATATATATATATTCAGAAAGATTTCCGCGGTCTTTAACGTGAGACATACTTGGTTCTCGGGTTTAAACCGTGTCCAGAATTTATGAAAACTCGACGTTACGGTTCCTGTTTTGGAGCTCTTTTCAAGAGGTAAAGGAAACATGTAAGGACACTCTAAGACCTCAAGCTGCCCACTCCTTAGAGTGGCCGACAAAGATGGGTAAAGGAAATATGTAAGGACACTCTAAGGCCTCAATCTGCCTACTCCTTAGAGTGGTGGACAATGGTGGGTAAAGGAAATATGTAAGGAAACTCTACCGCCTCAATCTGCCTACTTCTTAGAGTGGTGAACAAAGGTAGGTAAAGGAAATATGTAAGGACACTCTAAAGCCTCAATCTGCCTACTCCTTAGGGTGGTGGACAAAGGTAGGTAAAGGAAAAATGTAAGGACACTCTAAGGCCTCAATCTGCCTACTCCTTAAAGCGGTGGACAAAGGCTTCGTTATCAGTGAAAGTAGTGGGGTCACCGTCAATTAAGTGTGGGGCTTTGGTCACAGTACTTAGAGGATGAGGAGGATTAAGAGGGTCATCGGCATTTGTTGAGGCAGATAATGGGGCAATAAAATTGTCTGTGGAATTTATTTTCTTTTTGTGTGTTTGTAAAGAAGATATAATAGGTTTCGAAGTAGTTGGAAGGCGAAGACCATCATATCTCTTATTTAAACAATCGGGACGTTTTTCAGTCTCGACTGCTTCGCGGATAATTCTCGTTTTGAAGTTGTAAACCGGTGCTATTGTTTTGGCATTATCGAAGTCTATTTTGTGCCCTGTATGAATATGATGCATGGCCAGCGTCGATAAGGGGTCGGATTTTCTAACAGCGAGGGTGTTCATATATTCTACTGTGGATGCGTCTATTTGTTTGTCCTACATAAGTTGTGACTCCGTGTTTTTTGCATCTTCATCCAGAGTGTTCCCATCTTCACCTGGCTATACCGTACTGATGATGGCAAATAAGCTTGAAACACGTGTATGCTGTTGTCTCCTTGCGGCTTTGCCCTTAACCCTTCTCTTGTATAGTACAGAAATGCCGTGTTATAAATCATGTTATAGCTAGTATAACTTCTTGGGCTCCGGAAGCTCACGCAGGTGATTTTTTTGCCTTCGTGGCTTTTTTGATGTTTCCCTCGGATTGAGGGTCTTCCGAATGTTGCTGCAAATGTGCACTGGTTGCCTGTTGTGACTCCGTATTTTTTGCATCTTCATCCAGAGTAGTCCCATCTTCACCTGGCTATACCGTACTGATGATGGTTAATAAGCTTGAGACACGTGTATCCGGTTGTCTCCTTGCGGCTTTGTCCTTAACCCTTCTCTTGTATATATATATATATATATATATATATATATATATATATATATATATATATATATATATATATATATATATATATATATACAGGGTGTGGCGCCAAAAGACTTTTAGTTAGCCGTTTATCAATAACTACTCCGATTTGAAATTTAAAAATTTACACACTTGCGATTGAGACAAAGCGAAAATATCTATTTATATCAGACTTCCGGTTTAACCGGAAGTGACCACAAACTTGCTTATTTTAAATACAACATGGTGATTTTCATTATATTTTTGAATTATACATTGAATTTGAGATAAATTATTACTAGTGTATCATATGTGAAAAATCAACCGTTTTCGAAATGTAATGGAACCTAATATTCCTCATCAAAGGATATGGTTTCAACAAGACGGTGAACCGACCCACTTTGCTCTTCAAGTAGGGGAGTATTTACACGAAGTCTTTCCACAAAGATGGATTGGACGAAGAAGTTTCGTAGAATGGCTCGCTAGATCACCAGATCTTACACCTCTTGATTTCTTTTTATGGGGATACCTTAAAAAGAGAGTGTATAAAACGCAGCCTGTTGATTTAGATGATTTGAACATGAAAATAACAACAGAAATTAGGAACGTAACGACTGACGTGTTGAACAGATTAAGGGAAGAATTCCAGAGCAGATTATTTCGTTGTGTGCAAATGAATGGAGAATATTTTTAATATTTATTATGACAAAGGGACGTTTTCATTAAGTTTATTTTCGAAATTTGAATTTCAGGGTAAAGTGTTTAATTTTAATATTCCGGTATTAAATTTTCATCCTGTATTGAAAACTGTAATATTAGACCATACATATGGGATACCACCGCATTCAGAAAAATGTGATCCATCGAATTGTGATGAAAAAATGTAGGGTGGCTATTTAAAAAAATGGATAAAGTGGTGGGGGTAAAATGGTGGGAGTTTAATTTTTTTAACTATAATTATAAGATAATGTTCGACAAATTAAAAGCTCTTTTTTGATGAATAATGAATTTTATTCCATAAGTGTGTTTCACACTCTATATATATATATATATATATATATATATATATATATATATATGTTGTGTCGTGATATTGTTAATCCTCACCTTCAATCTCCCGAGTCCACCCTGCCCATCCTTAGTCGGCAAACCTTCTCCTGTCCCCTACAGCAACTAGAGGCTCAGTGTGGTACACCTGTAGCAGTTGGTAACAACCCAACAGTCAGATCCCGATGACAGGTGTCATCAAGCGAAGCAGCGACAAGAGAGCCCAGTCTCGATCACTTCGATCTCATCCAGCGTCCAGTAACGTCGTTCAAGACAAGCTGAACCGCGAGCGGCTGTCAAGACACAGCATAATACCTGGTTATGCTGTGGTCACCTCACAGTTAACACCGTGCGCGTTCTAGCGGCCAGGGAGCATCGCAGGGAGATCGCCTGACCCGTGGCACGGTATCAAGACCCACGGTTGTCTCCATAGACTCGTGGACAGGTTCGTCGGCCTCGTATTGGAAGTACCAGCCTTCCGACGAGCGACGGACTCACGTAGCAGAAATCCAGTCAACCACGGCATCAACACACCGCAAGTATCCACCGTCGTCACCTGGAGACGTGTACCACCTTATCCCTTTGGATGAAGCCCCAGGTATCAGCAACCCCACCACGTGCTGATCACGGCGAGCACAGAGCTCCAATTGTAAGTCCCCTTTTTCATTGTATTGTTATTGAGTCACAACACCCGCATTCACTCTGTATTGCAATTGGTTATTTTGTAGAATTAAATTGTTGTTGTGACCTCGTGTATTTATTCATAAATCTGTACCTACAAAGAACAGTTCCTCTGGTCCTTCTGGCGTAGATAAACGGGAAATTAGAACAATTACATTAGGCTCACCTTTTCTGAACCGTACAATATATATATATATATATATATATATATATATATATATATATATATATATATATATATATATATATATATATATATATATATATATATATATACTTATTTCTTGAGGAATACACGAAAAATTTTACTTAGTGCTTGTAAATTGTGGAGAACTCATAACTAACAAAACATGAGGTCCTGGCACGTAAACGTAAAAAAAACACCTATACACGTTATCTACAAAATAAAAGAGCGTTTGAAATGTTACGTAACTGGGAAAACATTGGCGTATATTTCACAAAAGGACTTCAAAGCGCCAGCGACACCTTCACATATGAATAACTTGTACTGAAAACTTTGTCTATCATCGAAAAGCTATAAGATAAAGTTTTCAGGATGCCCGTACCATCTAGACATCCTTGAAGTTGAGATATTCAATTACTTACATTCCCCAAACTAAAGCGCTTAGCCATCACCATCACATAACATCCATGTGAACATTTTTTAATGACAGTGACACAGTTATGTGCAGTAAACTTCGATGTTACGACAGTATAACGCCATTACATCAATTTCAGTGTTATATTTATGAAACCTGTCTTCAGCATAGCGCTGTATCTTGAAATATTCACTCGATGTCGTACATCATTGTATCTCCAAGCTTCCATGCACATGCACATGTTGAATAAATCGATACTGAATGTTTTGCGTCAATCAATAGATGCCATAAAATCGGAAATGATATAATGTTATAATGTGGGCCTGGAATATACGAGGCATTGGATCGTGATGGATAATAATGTAGGCTATTACTTTTCATGTGAACAGATATCAAAATTATGTTATATGAGGAGAGGCGGAGTATTTTTTACTATCTTCAGTGAGCTCTTCTTGATGTGACTTTACAAAATTTATTTATTTATTTATTTATTTATTTATTTTATTTATTTATTTATTTATTTATTTATTTATTTATTTATTTATTTATTTATTTATTTATTTATTTATTTGTTTATTTATTTATTTATTTATTTATTTATTTATTTATTTATTTATTAGAACTGCTCCATAGATCTCTACAAGATATCGGAAATAGTCAAAATACAAAAAACAGCTTATCAATGCTAAAATTTAAAAATAAAATATTCGTCCACAGAATAAAAAGAATGCTCTCTGAAAATGATTTTAAAGCAAGCTTAAATTGCCTGAGGCTGCTCAAATTTTTGACGCAAATGAATATATAAGCGTATTGCCGTGTTTCGAGGTGCCCGATTAATCTGTTCGATCCTATAAGGGGAACATACAAATTTTAGCCTGTCTTGTTTCATACGCTGTAATATTAGCGCAGGTACTAAAAATTTCAATATTTTTTCTGACATAACAAAGCGCCTTAAGCATATATAGGCACGTCATTGTTACAATGCCATACCGTATAAATAATGGTCTACATGATGCGGAAGACGGCAGGCCAAACATGGTGCGGACAATTCTCTTCGGCATCAACAGAACCCTCCCCAGATGCACACAGCCGCCCAAACACAGCAAACCATATGCCAGGAGACAGTTGACACTACCAGAGTACATGTCAACAACGCCTGAGTACTCAATGAATCCCTCAGCTGCAGCAACGCGTAATTCCTAGATGCAAGAGAGGCCACCACAATGGTCAACATGGACGTCCCATGATAAGTTAGAATCCAGATGGATCCCCAAGAACTTTACAGACGTGACCTGTCTTATTGAACCGTTATCAGATCTCACATATAGGCTCAGATTGGGATGCACACCCACCGGAGAAAAAAGAAGCATTTCAGTCTTCCGCATGTCAAGAACCAGACCATTTCGCGAACACCAGGCTGACACCTGAGGCACACACACATTAGCTGCTGCACCAAGCTCTTCAAAACTTTCCCCTGAGATTGCAGCAGTGGTGTCATCTGCGTACAAAGTTAAGTGGTATTGCTGGAAATCATAAACAATATCGTAAAGGAAAATTGTAAACAAAACAGGGCCCAATATGCTGCGCTGCGGCACGCCGCTTGACACGGCTGAAAATCCAGAGATATAGTTCTTACCTGCCTGTCGTATCCTGACAGCCTGACTTTTCCCAGACAGGTAGCTTTTTAGCCATAAATATGCATTTCCTCTTATGACATAATGCTCCAATTTTTGCAATAAAAGGAAATGGTTGACCGCATCAAACGCTTTCGAAATGTCGAAGAACAGCCCGGCGGACTTGGACCCACTATTTATGTAATCCAAGACTGTCAGGTAAGTGCTAAGCAAGGCATCCTGAGTTGACAGCTGCCCACGAAAGCCAAATTGGCATGGAGACAGCAAATTGTATTTCTCCAAAAACGACCTAAGTCTTAGCAGAAATGCCTGCTCAAAGATCTTAGAAAAAACCGAAAGCAGCGCAATCGCTCTGTAGTTGTCCAAAAGACGTGGATCTCCCTTTTAAAAGAGAGAGACGACAATGGCAGTCTTTAGACGCTCAGGAAAACAACCGATTTCAAACGACACATTTATAAGGTAAGTTAGTGGAGACACCACAAGATGAGCAACAATTAGCTTTCGGGTACGCTACAAGCACGTCGTTTCGCAAGCAGAGTTGTAAGCTTAGCTCAGTCAAGAGATTTTTTTGTTCTATTTGTTTATTAGAAATTTCTAAGAGATATAAATTACCTACACTATTTGCATTTTGTACAGTCTAAATATAATGACTGGTAAGTTTTTCGTACTGTGGAACGAACCTCCAGAGAGTTCTTATGAACGGGACACTTAAAACCCCTATCTGTGGTCAGTTTCAATTTATATATATATATATATATATATATATATATATATATATATATATATATATATATATATATATATATATATATATATGTGTGTGTGTGTGTGTGTAATGGACCGATTTTGATAAAATTCGGTGAGTACCTTCCTTTTGTAAATAGCTTGGATAAGTTCGTTAGCCAGGAAAATCGGATGAGATTTTCCGAAAAAATTTTATGTCGTCTTTAAAAAAACATGCATATTTCGAAAATTCGAAAGTTATGGTAACCAAATTTGGTAGGCTGGTTTCAGTCATAAAGAGTGTCCTTTATAACAAAATTCAGATCTGTAGCTTAAAATAAAAAGAAATTACAAGCATCTGATTAAAAAGAAGTTCAAACGTCAAAATTGATAATTCTGGTAGTACGCATTAGCGCTTTGTGAGTTAAAAATACGGCTCGAAATGACTAACAAGCTCCTAGAGCTGTGTCTTAACCGCCATTTTCCTTCATTTTGTTAAAATATAAGAAAAAAATCCATTTTAAACAAAAATTGTATGGTGTAAATAATCAAGACGTAAAAAAGTAATATACTAGAGTATATAGATGTTAGTAGGTACAGGCAGCAGTGTTGATTTGATAATGGACTCCTATAACACGCGTTCTAATCTCAGTAAGTGACTATACTTTTTTTTTAGATTTATTTAATTGTTCCGTTATCTGATCAGATTTTCTAATTCCGATGAATTTTTTAGCAAGTTTTTGCATGACAAAATTAATTAGGACGAGATAAAAACTTTTAAGACTTAATTCAGTTTTCACAAGTGCTTGTTCTTTTCTGCAACCGATTTCAATTTTAACTGGACGCAGAAAATGCGTTATGGTAGCAAATTTTCAATAAAGTTTCAAATTTCAATAGCTCAATTTGCTATTAACCCAACGTTCGTTGGCCAGGAACCAGTGTTTCTGAAACATTTCAAGTTTATTATCGGAAAATTTCCGTACATTTTCAAACAATAAAGCCATTTTGATGAAATATGGTACATTGTTTCTACTATATAGGTTATACTGGTAACCAAATTTCATGCCTGTTTTCTTTAAAAAAAGACATATTTGTTTGTTTAAGGAAGCGAAGCATATTTAGGGAATAACTTGTTTTATAACTAGGATAATATGCACTATGTGAAAACTAAATAGTCAATTTGATTCAATAAAATTTACCCACGAAATAGAAATTAACAATAAACTTTCGTTCCTAGATGTACTAGTTATTAAAAATAAAAATAAAGGCTCGCTTGAATTTGATGTCTATAGGAAGGAAACGGCTACTATTAATTATATTCCTAATGACTCACACCATGCGTTTGCACAAAAAACGGCTAGTTTCAATTTCTTAGTAAATAGATTGATAAATTTTCCGTTGAGTAAAAATAGATTTAATACAGAATTAAAATACATAAAACATGTGGCGAGATATAACGGTTACTCGGGTGGTTTAATAGACAAATTAGTTAACAAACACAGAACAAAGAAGTTGATATCTGAATGTACGACATTTAAGAATGATAAAATCGAGAAAAAATTTGTATGTTTACCTTATGAACCACGAATCACAAAGGGTTTGGAAAGTATTTTTAAGAAAGCCGATTTACATTTGACGTTTTCGACGAAAAGTAATTTAAAAAATTTGTTGGGTAATACGAAAGACAAAGACAAAGTCACTGAAATGTCCGGAATTTATGAGATTAGTTGCAAAGATTGTGATCTTAAATACGTGGGCCAAACTAGGAGAAACATAGCCACCAGATTTCGTGAACATCTCGCACAGTTACGATATGGTACGGTAGACAAATCTTGTGTGGCACAACATATGTGGGATAATAACCACCACATTGACAAAGAAAATTTGAAACTTGTCAAAAATGTCAGACATCAAACTATGCTTGATTCATTAGAAAGTATTTTTATATTAAGGTCTATTAAGAACAAAACTTCATTAAATCGTGCGCCACCTGTAATCTCTAGCCCATTGTTTGCTCTTTGCATTTGACCGCTTAAATACTCATAATTAGTCTGATAGAATAATAAATTATGGTCAATAACTCGACCGGTTTATACATATACTAATCACTATGTTTGTCTTAATTTAAATACCTATTCGGTTTTTGTATCTATGTAGTCAATATAAATTTTTTCACGTAGAATTAAAATCAATATTTAGTTTTTGTGTAGTATTTTAGTTGAACTATTTTTCCTTTGTTAAAGTTAACACGGTGAGACAGACATCTGGGTTTTAGTTTTCTATTTTTAAAAGAGATGATTTGAGTTTATGTTGTTTATCTCAGCAGATGTCTTTATCGGCATAAACCAATATCCACATTGTAAAGTTCTAGATCGAAAGGAAACGTGCTGTCTCTTTAAAGAACGCCGGTCCTTTTTAAACCTATATTAGATAAGGGTCATAAATTTGTCGACCAAAAGATTAAAGCAGGTCTCCGACCTGTTTCACTGCGCAATAAACTAACGATCGTTCTTGTACGACAACTTTCCTTCGGACTAGTTCGTTTTCTTTGACGCGATATAAATATACGGGATCTAGTTTTTTATGTTAGAATTTTTCTTCCTCTGAAGATGTTGACTTGGTCAACGAAACGATCGTAAGGTCTCTGAAATATGTGTTGTGGTGATTTGGGTGTTCTCCAAGTGTACTTATTAGGATAATATGGACATGGTAAATATGTAAGTTGTAGTAAAAAATTTAATAGATAATAAAACGAATTAACAACTTTTTTAACTAACTTAACTGATTAAAATTTAAAACCAGATCTGTACATAATTAAATTAAAATTCTCGCGTCTTCACATTTTAAGAATCTAATCAAAAATCTCTCTTAATGTATACAAATACTGATATATATATATATATATATATATATATATATATATATATATATATATATATATATATATATATATATATATATATAACATTGCTTGGTCCACATTCTACACAATGCGCAATCAGCAATAGTCAGCATTCTTCAATATCGCAAACTGCAATTGCAACATGTCTTCATTGCATAAACATAAGAGCAATACCAGGTCAATAATTATAATTTCTATGCGACCTACTAAATTATAAACGATATTATTTGGGTTTATAATAGCAAGTTTTCATATAAATATTTTTTACTTAAAATAATATTCAATATATTTTCACGCCTAGAGCTCCCCTTCTGGGTTGCTTTGTGTTCCATTATCATTGTTATTAAAACATTTTAATGAAAAATCACTACCATAACGCACTTGCCGCGTCCAGACTTTTTTTAGTGTACTCTGGTTACGGCCTAGCCAGTCCACGATGATACATCGGTTGCTTTTTTGTGGGGACACAAGGTATATCATGTGGAATGAGCCTTCCTTGTTTAGCTCACAGGACTTTGGCTTATTGGCTAAACCAGTGGGTTATAGTTGGAAATCAGCGCCGCCTATGGACGCCCTGGTCGAGGTCAAAAAAAGGAAGACAGGGGTAGTGGTGTGGTTCAGTCTTCGGCGCTTACACACAGATGTCAATTCAGGTGTAGACGAGTCAGACTAGCTAGATTGTACCAAGCTATTACACCCATGATTCAATAGTTGTTCATAATAGCCGGCACGAGCCAGACTACTGTGCAACAAGGCGACTCAACTACGACGGCTCATGGTCGACTCCCAAGACTGGTTGGCTGGTTAGCGGGCTAGTCACGTACTATCGGCTGAATACTCGATGAGTGCACGAGAAGCGCTCGAAGAGGACTAAAGTTTCCTTAATTTTTAGTCAGTCAATTTTCATCACCACAATTGCCGTACTGAAGAGCTCTAATTAGAGCGAAATCGGTCTACGGTTCTAGTTTTGGTCAGAATGCATCTAGTCTTACATACTTTGTCCCTATATTAGGGTAGAAATGGGCCAGGGCTGACAGTTTGCTAAATTGTTAGTTGGTTGTATACAGTCTCTAATTTTTAACACTTTGTGTTATTTGGAGCTGGCGTGACAACATACTACTTGGTTCCGCAACTAGGTGGCGGCACGTTGCTTCGTGAATTACCACCCACTTAGTGTTGGAAGGCTGACTACCATAGTCGTATTACGTTATATGTGTATTTTCGCTACAATTAGTATGCAGTCTAATTAGAGCGAGACCGGTCTACGGTTCTAATTTTGGTGAGAATGCATCTAGCCTTATATCAAAATCCATTATACGATTAGGAATTTAATTTGACAGTTTCCGATAAATGTAAAATACGTTAGAACGCTTAACAAATGTATTTTAAAATGATGTGTAATGTGTAGGCTACAGAGATTTTTACGCAATGACCGGTAAATGGATTACACTAATAAATGGAATTAACATGAGTGAACTGTTGTGTCAGTTAATTGTCGACAAAATTAATGACCCGAAACATATAATCCCTGCTTTGAATACACAACTCGTTGTATGATTTAAATTTGATGTTAGATTTACCAGTATATCGCGGAAGCTGTACGTTGACATCAAACTTTTAATCCACTTACTACCTGGCTTTTTTACATTTTTAGATAAGCTTAACAAGCGTATAAAAATCTGGCATTTTGGTAGATTAAACGTTAAGCTGCACCAAATAATGTAGGGCCCCGAAGTCACAAGACAAAGTTGGTAAGTATATTAGGAATTAAATATATAAACATATTATTTTCATCGTTTACCTCATCGTCATTATTACAGTCGTTTCAACCGGAACTCTCTCTCTCTCTCTGGCAGCTCTTACATTTCAATGTAACTTTCGCACTTCATAAAAGATGCAGGCTACAAGTTCTGCTCTGGATTCACCTGCTTTTTGTGAATTTTCTTTAAAAAAATTCACTAATGAGGAGCTCCCGACTTTTGAATTGTGAAAAAAATCTTCAAATGAGCGCGAACTACAATTGTTTTTTTAATTTATCGGTGTGATACATCTATATATATATATATATATATATATATATATATATATATATATATATATATATATATATATATATATATATATATATATATATATTTATATATACACAGGGTGTCCCTCTAACAATGGGCCAAACCCATATATTCGAAAAGAGCATCAAAAATTAAATAGACTTTCATTAATACGTTTTGTCCGATTGTTGCTTGTTTTCGATATACAGTGTGTTAAAATTGACTTTGAAAAAAATTAAATCGCTCGTTTTTCTGCTAATTACTGGAATATTGATTTGGAACTTTGTAATAGGGGGTTATCGAGGATGCCGATTCCAACCGTGATACCTGTTTTGAGATACATCATAGTTGGCGCCACCTACACTAAACCCGAATGTTTTACAGGGGCATAACTTTTTCGATGATCAACTTTCTGCAAATCTGTTCAGAAAAACTGAAAACTACTAATTTTTTGTTAGAAAAAGGTATACTTAGTTGAAACTCATAAAGTGAGTGGTTACCGCGATATTGCGGTTTTAATAATGGTGTGCATTGAAAATCTCTCAAATCTGAAATTTTATTCTGGCCCAAAGTTCATCTCTGGAGTTACAAACATTATTGTGTATGTACCAGTTGTTTCAAGTAACCCCAATGGAAAATTCTAGAGGATTGAGGTCGGTGTATTTTAATCATAATTTTCTAATTCTAAATCAATTCCCAAAAATTGGGAAGCTTCTCTGGATTTAATTCGATTTCATAGAATAAGTATGTTTTTGGCAAATAAAAGATGTATTCCTGTGGACATATCACGGCGCTAATAACTATAGCAGTTGATTGGCCGGGTCAACAACTGTCAATGAAGTAGATGAAATATCTTTTGTTTTCCGTTTTCATAGGGATGTCATTTGCGTAACACAATAAACATAATCTGTCAATTTTGACAAGCACATGGTTTTTCAATTAAGAGCAGTAGGTAGTTATTATTTCTTAAATGCCTCGCCATAATGAGTTTAGCAATATTGAGAAGAGAGATATGATCTGCGTTTATGCGCAATCAAACTTCCGTAGCCACCAAGCCGCCGCCAGATACTTGGAATTATATCCTAGTCGTAGACAACCAGATCACAAGACCTTTAGAAGATTATGCGATAAATTAGGTATGTAAAAGAGTAATATGCACTCATTGCCATTGATTATTTCTGAAACGAAAGTTTTGACAAAATTCACACCTGAGGGCTGGAAAAATCGTGAAATACACATTTTGTTACACGGATGCGTACCATCTCGTCCTAATGTATTCGTAGGTGAAACTAGTTCTTTCAATTCGAAGTCGGAAGTTGGTGGACCAAGACGTCCTGTACATCAAGAGGAAGAGATATTAGTACGCCTTGCAGAAGATCCGGAAACAAGCGTAAGACGCCTCTCTGCAGCAACTGGAATAAATAAATCAAGTATTGGTAGACTTCTCAGAAAAGAAAAGTTACATCCTTACCACTTCACACCAGTGCAGAATCTTTTACCTCTAGATTTTCTATCTAGATTTGATTTTTGTGAACGCATTCGTCGGTATCAGAATGACGATCCGTTTTTCTTCAACAACATTCTATTCACTGACGAAGCGACATTCACAAGAAGAGGAGTTTTCAATTTCAAAAATGCTCACACATATGACAGCAGCAATCCTCATTTGGCGCGAGAACACCATTTTCAACATGAGTTCTCCATTAATGTCTGGTGTGGCATACTAGGCGACGTGTTGTTGGGACCAATAGAACTTCCTGCAAGGCTCAATCTGGAGAATTATTCAATTTTCTTGAGAGATCAACTTCCTATTCTCTTGGAAGATGTCCCTCTAGACGTGCGCAGGAGATTATGGTTCATTCACGACGGGGAACCTGCCCATTATGGACTTCCTGTCAGAGAATTTCTGAACCAAAATTATCCGCGCCGATGGATAGGTCAAGGTGGAGATTTTCCTTGGCCTGCACGTAGCCCCGACCTCAATCCTCTAGATTTCTTCCTCTGGGGTCACTTAAAAGAATTAGTATACAAGAATATTTGTAACTCCAGAGATGAACTTTGGGCTAGAATAATCGAATCCAGTGATATATTGAAAAACGATTATCAAACTTTTTTTAAGGTGAGGCAAAATTTTGGGTTGAGACTAGAAAAATGTATTGAAGTAGGCGGAGGCCATTTTGAGAATCTTATTAAGTGAATTGTTCGATAATTGTCAATTTTTTCTTATAATTTAGTGATAATAATAATGTTAATAAAATTTCAGATTTGAGAGATTTTCAATGCACACCATTATTAAAACCGCAATATCTCGGTAACCACTCACTTTATGAGTTTCAACTAAGTATACCTTTTTCGTACAAAAAATTAGTAGTTTTCAGTTTTTCTGAACAGATTTGCAGAAAGTTGATCACCGAAAAAGTTATGCCCCTGTAAAACATTCGGGTTTAGTGTAGGTGGCGCCAGCTATGATGTAGCTCAAAATAGGTATCACGGTTGGAAGCGGCATCCTCGATAACCCCCTATTACAAAGTTCCAAATCAATATTCCAGTAATTAGCAGAAAAACGAGCGATTTAATTTTTTTCAAAGTCAATTTTAACACACTGTATATCGAAAACAAGCAACAATCGGACAAAACGTATTAATGAAAGTCTATTTAATTTTTGATGCTCTATCCGAATATATGGGTTTGGACCATTGTTAGAGGGACACCCTGTATATATATATATATATATATATATATATATATATATATATATATATATATATATATATATATATATATATATATATATATATATATATATATATATATAGATGTATCACACTGATAAATTAAAAAAACAATTGGCCGATCTTGATCAAATTTGATACATACAATTTAGAACTGTATGTAAGATGGAGGCCATCAGATTATCTGAATTGCTTGATATACTGAGAACCTACCCAAGTGGAACGAAGCAATTTGTTGAGGCCAGGGGCTCCACATCTAACATTTATAACATAAGTTTGGGGGTGCCATGCTCGGTCTATAGTGTTTAATATATCTATCGACCCTGTTAGATGTTTTATTGTTCTTTTTTTAATGCAGGCAGATGACATTAAGATTGTGTGGTGAGTGTATGTGACTGTATGCAGCTCCAGAAGTCTTGAGGGCGTTGCTGAGTAATGCTACCAGTCATGTTTCTATGAATGTTTCTAAGTGTGAAAATACGACAAGACATGACTAGCAAGCTCCCAGATATGTGTCTAAGTTTATTTCGTTAAAATATGAGAAAAACATCTATTATAAATGAAAATTGTTTTATGTAAATAGTAACGTTAGAAGCTTAACATGTATTACGGGATATACCTGCTAGCTGCTTGTACATCTATGTGCGGAGTAGCCCAGTTGGGTGAGCCGTGTACATCGGATAGTACACTCCGACATTACGAGTTCTAATCCTAGTAAGACACTTTACTTTTTATCAATTTTTTTTAAAAATCTCATTTCACTTTACCTAACTACCTTCTAACCTCGCAAAAATAAGTGAGATGTATAGTAGTAGTATAGTAGTATAGTATGTTTTATTGATTCAAATTTTACAGTATGTTCCACAAATAAGCATAAACTTGTGCTTGCACTTAACACAATTTCATTTCATGTCCTAAACTAAACTCTCAAAATATTTTTATAAAATATCACTTTAATAATTTCGTTCAACGTATGTTTCTTCCTTCTGCATTTCTATCAATAACACTCCTGCAGCTGCCACTAGTATTCCACTACTATTATAAGAGAACTCATTCCAATATAACACCAAATTTCTTAACTAATATTAAAATTCTCACTAATATAATTTTGACATTTTACTTGATATGACAGTTCAAGCTTTTTACAAGTGTCGCCATCCCGTTAAGGAACATTGTATTATGTTGTCACGGTAGCTCAAAATAACACAGAAAATCAAAAAATAGAGACTGTGTACAACCAACTAACAATTTAGTAAATTGTCAGCCCTGGCCCATTTCTACCCTAATATAGGGACAAAGTATGTAAGACTAGATGCATTCTCACCACAATTAGAAAGTTTTGGGAGGCTGGCTACCATAGCCGTATTACTAAGGTGTATTTTCGCTGCAATTAGTATTCCGTACTGACGAGCTCTAATTAGAGTGAAACCGGTCTACGGTTCTAACTGTGGTGAGAGGGCATCTAGCCTTACATACTTTGTCTGTATATTTGGGAAGAAATGGACCAGGGCTGACAATTTACTAAATTGTTAGTTGGTTGTACACAGTCTCTATTTTTAACATTCTGTGTAAGTTTGAGCTGCCGTGACAACATAATACTTGGTTCCGCAACGGGATGGCGACACGTGCAAAAAGCTTGTCTTACATCTTACTTACTAATAATATTTGGTGAATTTTCAAATGAGCTCACGGAGGACTTTTAGAAAAAAATATGAGAAACGTGCTTAGAACCCACCTTGGATTCCCAAAACAAAAGAAAAATTTCTTGCAAACAACCCCCGAAAAATTACGGGACCAGGAGTGTTGCCGGGAAAGAAGAAATGAAAAATGCGAAAAAAAAACAGCAAAGCCGGATCTATATTACATTATTATTATACCATTCTGCAGTTGCACCTCCTTAAAATCATATTTACCCCGCACAGAACCCCTATACGCCTCAGGTACAGTACCTTTCTTTTAGGTTGTTCCCAAGAATTTTTTCTTGTCGTTTATGCATTGAAGGTGGTTGTATGCTTGCAGTGGTGAAAAGAAAACCCCCTGGACAAAGCATCCACACCACCCACCCCCCTCAATGCATAAACCACAAGACAAATTTCTTGAGAACAACCCCCAAGAAAGCTACGGGACCTGATGTGTGCGGGACAAAAAAAAATTAAGGAGATGTAGCTGCAAAATGGGATGAAGGCAGCATATATATATATATATATATATATATATATATATATATATATATATATATATATATATATATATATATATATATATATATATATATATATATATATATATATATATGTGTGTGTGTGTGTGTGTGTGTGTGTGTGTGTGTGTGTGTACAGCTAAGTTGGTTTTTTTTTCACATTTTTCGCTTATACTTCTTTTTTATTTTCTTCATCGCCAAGCACCCCTATTCACTCCTGGTTCTTAGGGGTTGTTTGCAGGAAATTTTTCTTGTGATTTATGGATTCAAGTGGGGTTCTAAGAATATTTCTCATTTTTTTAAATAAAAATCCTCCGTGAGCTGCAAATGTACCTAACACTTTTTTTTTACTTCATTTGGAAAAGAAAAGAAGGAAAGTTTATCGCTACTTTTCATTTCCCTCTTAGAATTATTTTGTACATTAATACATTACAAACAACTCCCCCAGGCATTTAGACAGATATTTAGGTCTCAAGTTATTTATCCAGTTCTTCTTCTAAGTATATATAACCTCTTTTTTTTTCATTAAACACATATCTACATTTATGACGATTCACGAATTTAATTCTTCAATATAAAAATAATATTGAATAAATAACGTTCAACTCGTAATACCGTTGCTTCCCTGTGCAGTTGTGTTACTACACAATACCTTAAAAATAAGATATTGTCTTTAAGACAATAGTCTCGATTTAACTGCAGTTTTGTACAAAATAAACATTAAAATAAATCCGCAACTGATTGTGTTCGAAAATTTGTAAGCAGAGTTTGTTATGTTATTTAAAACAACAAACCGCAATCTAGATCTATAGGTGTTATTCGCATTTAGAATACACATGACGTATTACCCTCTTTTTGCGTCTCTCCCTCACTCAGCGTTACCAAACAACCTGTGTCTAATCTATTAACCTTGCACGGAACGAAGGTTAGATATGCACGTTTTTCCATTGACAATGAAAATTGGAATAAACACTGTTAGACAGCGCCACATACACACAGCACCACTATATATTTTTTATTTCTTTTATTTCAACAACACATCACGAAGGCTCATATCCTAAATAGAATCGTACCGTGGGTGTTGACAAGCAGGAAAGCGGCAACTTGTTAATTCTGGACTTGAAGGTTTGGTGGTTCGGAGGAGAAGGAAAAACATGTGCTGACAAGGAGTTCCACAACTTGGAAGTCCTCGGGACAAAAGACCGGGCATAACAAGATGTTCTATGTCTGGTGACCTGGACAGTAAAAGGGTGCATTCGCTCTGTTCCCCTGGTAGATCTGTTGGGAACAGCAGGTGGAGGAACTATGGAAGAAAGCTCATCTGAGCAGTGCCCGTGCAGATATCTATAAAGGAGAGAGAGAAAGGTCACCAACGGCAAGTCGGTGGGCAATGGATGGCAGCCTTTGGGTAAGGGTAGGCTTACCGATGAGACGTGTAACTCTCTTCTAAATGGAGTCCAGGATAGCGAGTGTAGAAGCGGCAGCAGCACCCCAGATGTGAAAGCAGTATTCGAGGTTTGGCCTTATTTGTGAAGTATATAAGGTATAGAAATTAGCTGGTGAAAAGCATTTGCCAGCCCGGACGGGGAAACCTAATTTCATAGCAGCCGCTTTTGCAATTGATGTGACATGTTGGTGCCAATTAAGATTTCGAGCCACAGAAAGGCCAACAAGTAAAGAGAAGTCATTACTTTGAATAACTTGGTTGTTCATTGTGATGACTCTAGGGCTGGTGTATCTCTTATGAGAAAGCAAGACTGAGCTTTGGTGAAGTTGAATTGTACAAGATTTCTACTTCCTCAGTCTAATATTTTTTGGAGATCCACAGACACAGAACACTCCATGAGTCTGCGATCCTCATCTAATTGGGCTAAAGAGACAGGCTTATAATATTGTATATTTGAATGAAGGGTGCTGTCGTCTGCGTAACTGTGAACTGGGTTGGATGTGCTAGAGAGGAAGTCATTGATGTGGAGAAGAAACAAAGTAGGAGCTAAAGATGAACCTTGAGGGACTCCTGCATTAATTGGGTACAGTTTAGAGGAATGGCCATCCACGACAACAGAAATGCTCCGGTTGCAGGGGAAATTTGCTGTCCAGGTACACAGTTTTGGTGGTAGACGATACGCCGGAAGTTTATTAAGCAGCGCTGCGTGTCAAACCTGGTCGAATGCTTTGGACATATCTAGAGCGACAATCTGGGATTCACCGTGTAGTTCTATAGACTTGTTCCAAGAATGGGTGACAAAGGAAAGGAGGTCGGCAGTTGATCTGCGCTCACGCATACTGCCTGTCGTGGATTAAACTGTGTTTTTGAAGAAATTTTAGTAATTAGGTATTTATATACTTCTCCATCACTTTAGAGACGACTGAAAGAAGAGAAATAGGCATCTTGTTGCTAGGAAGCGCTTTGGATCCTTTCTTGCGAACGGGTTGTACTCGAGCAGTTTTTCAGTTACTAGTGAATATGCCTCTATTGTAAGATGTCTGAAACAGACGAGTCAAAACAAGAGCAAGTTCTGGTGCGCATTTTTTGAGAACAATTGCTGAGATGTCGTCAACGCCAGAGGCTTTCCTGGTACCTTTTTAGTTTTGAAAATGATATCCGTCATTTTATGCGCGACATTGGGGACTGTTGGTGGTTGGACATTTGGAAGTGGGTTGAGAGTAGAATTACCAGCGAACAACGAGGCAAAAAGTTCAGCTTTGCCCTGGGCGGTAGAAACAATTTCATCCACTGAAACAAGAGGTGGGAATGTGCTTTTGCAGAAATTATTCCTAATAGATTTAGCAAGAGTCCAGAAGGGTTTGCTGCCGTTGGAGCTTGAGAAGGCTTTGTTCTTGATGTGATTATTAACCGAGTTTTTTGCCTCAGAAAGGATGCGGACATAGCGGTTTCT
Organism: Tillus elongatus; assembly: GCA_964006375.1. Classification (NCBI taxonomy): domain Eukaryota; kingdom Metazoa; phylum Arthropoda; class Insecta; order Coleoptera; family Cleridae; genus Tillus; species Tillus elongatus. The sequence goes on along the minus strand of OZ023266.1, from coordinate 22,477,106 downwards.
GGCGTCGTTATATGCTTGACGGTATTCTTGACTGGGATCCTACACGTTCGGTCTACCATTTTACAGGCATCCATTTGTTTTGGAACAAGTGGCGTTTATGCATTCGCGCGCGTTTAGAATTTCCTGTATGTATTAACTTTAAGATATTTATTGTCTAAAGTTAAACAATCCCTATTACGCGCTTGTGATATATTAAAATCTTCCTTTTATTGCGTACAAAAATATAGTGTGTGCGTTTTTATTTATTTAACGTCGGCCTATTTCCGCGACTATGGCAAATCACCGACGCCAGGGAGCAGTTTTACCTCACTCTCCTGAAAATTTTGCCGAACCCCTGCCTTTCTGTAAAGAGGGTATGGATCTTTAACGTGCCCAACATCGCATGGACACGGGATCGACGGATAACGACCCCTCCAAAGGCCGGAACGTGCAAACACTCAACTTGCTCAAATACAATGCCACAACCTCGGTTGATGTTAATGTCACAGTATGCACTGAAAAACTGGAAGGAGTGCACTGAGATCGAACCCAGTACCCTTCGGTTCAGAGGCACACGTTCTTACCATTGAAACACGAGGCTCTACAACAAGATAGAAAACATTAGAAAGATTCTGCAAATTCCCTATTAATAAAAGACAAAAACATCCTATTTTAATATAATCTGTGGCAATATGAATTTTATTTATTTTCAATGTATTACTTAGATATAGAAGTCTTCTTATAACTTTTAATAAAAACGCAGTATGGAACTAAAGTAAGAAAAATGTCTCTAAAAAGTCTAATGAAAGAGGAGACAAAGAGAATATTATCATGTTCATAATTTATAAGAATACCTATTAAACATTCTTGGCCCGACAATGGAGACTTTAGTAGTATGACACTGTTCATCTTCATTAAAACGAACGGCGCAGTGAAGGTCTTTGTTTCACAACATAAAATCGTTTTAAAAGCGTTTGTAAATGATAAAAGAGTTCGCACTTCTCATTTCAAGTAATTTAAATTCAATCGCATTTTTTAGGATATAGCCGCGGGCGCGGTATTATAGGCTTGTTTGATACGAGTCATATACACGAAATCTTATATTTTTTAGATGTCTATAACCCGACCTTTCTTACAATTGCAAGCTTAACATTTGACACTTATATTTAAGTCTTTATATAGTCATGTGTTTACCAAATGTTATTAGGTTAAGTAACAAAAATATTGTGCATCTATAAACATAAGCTCCTGTTGTCTCTCCTTATGTTCTTAACCACCTCACCGTAGCCTAGTGTAGTCTGTTCTGAGAGGGTGGTGAAGTTCTGGCGGGTCCCTGAACTGCACTCTTGTATCCCTGTCTTTCCTTTTTATTATAGTTCAGTGAAGAAAAAGAAAAAAAGAAAAAAATATATATTATAAAAAAATAAAACAGAAAATAAAATAAAAAAACAAAAAAAATATCATTTAAAAAAAATAACATTAAAAAAACTCTTAAGGAAACGAATAATGTCGGTGCGTGTGTGTGTGTGTTTTGTTTCTTTAACGTCGGCCTATTTCCGCGACTATGGCCAATCACCGACGCCGGGGAGAAGTTTCACCTCACTATCCTGGAAATTTTGCCGAACCCGTGCGTTTCTGTAAGGAGGGTAAGGATCTTTAACGTGCCCAACATCGCATGGACACGGGACCGACGGCTTTACGCCCCGTCCGAAGGGCGAAACGTGCAGACATTCAACTTGCTCAAATACAATGCCAGAACCTCGATTGATGTTAATGTTACAGTTTGTACTGAAAAAGTGAAAGGAGTACCCTGGGATCGAACTCAGTACCCTTAGGTTCAGAGGCACACGTTCTTACCGCAGAACCACCGAGGTTTCTAATAATGTATGTATATATGTGCATATATATGTGTATTATTTGTGTATATATACGATATTTATGATACCAATTTAATTATAGGAATTATATAACTATATCTATGGGTGTATACTAAGAGATGTGTATGGTTTAATCCTCAATTTGGTTGCTCGCATTGTTAGTCATAAACCTTTCCTTACCTCTCGTCTGTATAATACAACAGTTTGTGGCTAATGGATCTGATTTCCGAGGCCATCAGGATACAACACATACACACACCAAATGTTATTAAGACACCTTTGTTATTTTCGAAGATACAGTTTTTGTTTATTATTAAAATTCTTTTAACTAGATTTTTTATTAAGGTTGAAATTTGATGGGTATCATATAATCAGTACAGTGCGTGTACTGAATTTAGTTTCAAGAGCTTCATCACTTTCAAACGTACAAAAATTTTCCCCTGAGAGGCTAATCCGAAATAACGAAATCATCCAAGCTATTAACAAAAGATCGGCAAACAATGTGAGATGTACGACAGTCGCCATCTTGACGAGTAACTAGATAGTGCTAGAGTAACACAAAATGTTATAAATAGAGGCTGCATAATATGTACAACCAACAAACAATTTTGTAAATCGCCAGGTTTGGTGCTTTCTTCCGTATTATATTATATTATATTTATTTATATTTCTTGGTTAATTTTATGAATTTTTGCAAATCTTAAGAGTGCGTATGGGGTTTCTGCTTGATTGTGTTTGCCTCCTGTGTTATCTTGCTCTGTCAGTTGACTCAACAGCTCTTATTTCGCAATAGTCTTTTAAACTTTATTATCAACTCACTGTTTTTGGGTTATACTCTGATATTTAATTTCACTTTGACTGCATGTTTAGCCTTATTTTAGCTTTTACCTTGTTTTGCTGTAACTGTTTTTTAGTTTTACTGTGGCTTTTTAGCTTTTACTGTAGCTTTTAGTGAATTTTTATTTAATATATATATATATATATATATATATATATATATATATATATATATATATATATATATATATATATATATATATATATATATATATATCTCAAAAAAATAATTAACCGATTTCGATGAAACTCGGCATGTGCCGTTCTTTTATTAATGGCTTGGACGAGCTTGTTATCCACAAAAATCGGGCAAGCTTTTCCGAGAAAATTTTGAGTTTTCTTTCGAAAAAAATTTTTTTCTATGAAAATTATAAAGCTATTTTAAGTAAATTTGGTAGATAAGTTGCCTTGGAAAAGGTCTTATTACATACTCAAATTCAACTTTCAACAAGTTTATAGAAAATTGAGTTTTTCAAATTGTCAGTTTTCTTCCCAAAAAAATTTTTTCTCCGAAATTTACAGAGCTATTTTAATGATATTTGGCGGACATGTTGTCCTGCGGACATGTTGCTACAGACCTTTTTGTTTGGAATTGATTTTTTTCTCATATTTGAACAAAATGAAGGAGAATGACGGCTGAGGCACAGATCTAGGAGCTTGTTAGTCATTTCGAGCCGTATTTTTAACTCATAAAGCGCTAATGCCTACTAATGTACGACCACCATAATTATCAATTTTGACGTTTCAACTTTTTTTTTAATCAGATATTTGTAATTTCTTCATCTTTTAACCTGTTAATCTGAATTTGGGTGCCAAGGATACCGTTGTCACCATACTTTATTAATTTTGGGAGATACGAATTTTTTCGAAAGAAAACCCAAAATTTTCCCAGAACACCTTGACCGATTTTTCTGGATAACGATCTTGTTCAAGCCATTTACAAAAGAAATTCACTCACCAAATTTTATCAAAATCGGCCCATTATTTTTTTAAGTTATCGGTGTAATTTATATATATATATATATATATATATATATATATATATATATATATATATATATATATATATATATATATACACTGACCCCTGATATGGATTTTAGGGATCCTATTTGCACTCATTTGAAGAAATTTTTCAAAACTCAAAAGCCGTGATCTCCTCATTAATTTTTTTTTTAAGAAAGTTCACTAAAAATAATCAGTGGCTTAAAACAATTTTCTTGGATGAGCTCTAAAATTAATACCGCAGAATTTGTTACCTGCAAAAAAAGCTGCAAAATGATCGCCTTAATCTGTGTTTTAGATCCTGTTTTCTGGGAGAGTCAGAGATAATTAATACGTTATAATTTTTCACCGAACGGGAAGCTATATTTTGAACACCATCAAAAAAGCGTAGAACACACCGTCGCATGAACTAAATGAGTTCTGCGCAGTTTGTCTCATAAATAATACAGATAATCACTTCTTCCCCCTTAAAAAAGAAATGATTCATCGCTACAGACACAGTTTTACTTTCTTTTGGACAATGTCGGTATAGAACTTTATAAGTTCACTTTCTGAGAAAATGATATTCAAATGAGCAACGTCTCGGTAGTTGAATTTCATTTCGAGACTCATAATTAGTTTTGCCGGCGTGTCTCTAAAAGTCTATAAATTTACCATAAATAATTTAGTTGGCGATGGGTACGTAAAACTCACGACAAGAAAAAACATCTATAAATTGTCAATTTATCTTACGTATCATGCTTTTAAAAATTATAAGGGATTCGATGGCGAATATTGAATGAAAAAATGTATTGAATTATTTTACTTTGTGGCGAATTTGTTAAAAAGTAAGATACTCATTTGGGTACTACAACAATTACCCGTCAAGCCACTTCTACAAAAAGGAAGGCACTCCACGAAGCTTATTCTATTTCATAACAATATTTCTACATGCACTTCTTCCTGGCATGATATTTCGACTTCTACCACAAATTTTGCTTCCAGCGGGAAAGTAAGACTTAGCTTCGAACGGAAAATTAAGGCGCAGATTGACTAAACTTTACGCTAGGGAGTGTCACGATCATAATAGTGTGATTTCCTTACCAGCCTCTTCAGCTGATGGTTAAATTAGCACCAACCCCCACCCCCACCCCCCATCCCCATCGAGCAAAAATCGTGTGCGGTAGTCACACTGGGATGTTACCATCGAATTACCTTAGCTCCGTGTGTTTGCACCTCGCTCCCCTGATGCTGCTTCAAGACACGTATCGGCCCGCAACGCTGTTTCTGTTTCGTGCAGAGCTTTCTATACAAGATAAAGGGAGTGAGAGACAGGGTATGCAGCGTGTTGTTTGCCAAAGTTCGTACCTTTCAAAATAAAAATTTATAAACCGAATGTATTGGCAGCGAATTTTCCTATACATATATGTAGCGGTTGAGGAGCCGCAGAGATGGCTCTAACTGATTACGTGTAATTGAACGGTTGCATGTACATCAGGGGTCACATGGTAAAGAAAACATTAACGCGGGTTAATTAAATGAATTTATTGCACAATGGGCAAAGTTACACAAACAATAATAAACAGAAGTGGAATATAAAGAAAATACCTTTTCTTGTCGGGGACGTCGTGGATGAGCAGCTCGATGTGTTTCGGAAACATTCCTTCTTCACAGAGTAAATGACTTGTTGCACTGATGGAAAATGAAGAGCAGCCTCCTGCTCTGGTACCTGCAGTTTGTAGAACTTATGGTCCACGTTGGTTTCCAACACCTTTCAGAAGGTCACGTGTCTGCTACCGGCCTGCCTGCGCCCCATGCCCAGAGGACAACGCAGGACTTGAACTGAGAGTGTAACTGCACTATAGAACGATCATTGATCAAATGGGAAAATTGCAGCGTTCTTGATTCCGAAGTCTCTGTGTGCTTCGGGGTCGAGAAGGGGCGACCTCTTCAGCCAGTCAGACGCCGTCCGAAAACTAACATATCCAGGATGCCATCTTTAGGTTGACCACCATTGCTCAGGGTTACCAACTGTGTTTTGGTATTCATAGTCGGCACGTGCGTGTGGCAAAAAAGGTGTCGAAAATAACGACGGAACAATATATATTTTTTACGGTATTTAATCAGAAAGATACATTTAGGTAGTTAGGACTAGATAATAACATAATTTGAATACAAACTCAGGCAATTAATTCAGCTGTAAACGTAGAGCGTTACACACCTTGAGATTGTGACGATGAAATGCCTTTATTAGTGAATTTTCTTAAAAAAAAATCACTAATGAGGAGATCCGGACTTTTGAATTTTGAAAAAATTTCTTCAAATGAGCGCTAACTAGGCCCCCCAAAACACATATCCGGGGTCAGTTTCAATTTATATATATATATATATATATATATATATATATATATATATATATATATATATATATATATATATATATATATATATATATATATTTATATATACATGTATCACACCGATAACTCAAAAAATTATGGGCCGATTTTGATTAAATTTGGTGAGTACCTTCCTTTTACAAATGGCTTGGATAAGTTTGTTAGCCAGGAAAATCGGCTCAGGTTTTACCGGAAAATTTTAAGTTTTCTTTCGAAAAAAATTGTAAAAAATTTATATCTCCAAAATTAACAAAGTAAGGGCATCCAAATTTGGTACGCGGGTTTACAACATTATACGTAAGCTAACTACCAAAATTTAGCTCTGTAGATCAAAAGACAAAGAGTTATAGGCATTTAAATAAAAATTTATTGGGATTTTCTACAAAATGACAAAGTTGCGATTTAAAACGTCAAAAATTGGCAACATTTAGGCAAAGAACTTAAATCTAATACGGGCTATGGAAAGAAAATGTCTCAAGAAGGTTGTATTACAAACCCTGAAGTCTTAGTTTCAACGATCATTGTCCTTCATTTTACTAAAATATTTCCAGAAAATAAATTTCAAATAGACCCTTTCTCTTATGCTTGGCAGTAATCTTAGCTATAGAGTTTATCGTTTAATGGTATATAATTTTTGTCGAATTTTCGTAAAAAATTAATAAAGCTCAATATATCTGTTACTATACAAAATATGAAAAAAATTTTTATATATTAATTATAGGGTGTCTTGAGCTCCATCTTAAAAAAATATTTCTACAATCATAGAGTGGCCCATAAGTCGTTGGTGATACAAATTTTCTTATTTTTTTAATCAAACACGCCTTATGTTATTGCATTTTTGCATTTTCCATCGAAATATGTTTGTAAGAAAAGAAATTCTGGATGCAGCAAATGCGTTATGGTAGCGAATTTTGATCAAATGCTTCATATAATGAATAGCCCAATTTGCTATTAACCTATAAGGTTGACCAAGAGACGAGTTTTTTGTGGGAACACTTTAAGTTTACTTTTGGAAATTTTTGTACATTTTCACACAATAAAGTTATTTTTATGAAACATGGCACATTGTTTTTACTATATAGGTTATACTGGTAACCAAAATTGATGCCTGCTTTCTTAAATAAAAAGAAAACAGACATATTTGCAATAAAAACATATTTAAGAAAATTCACTACCATAACGCACTTGCTGCGTCCCGAGTTTCTTTTAGTAGCACCAGGTTTTGCAATATTTGTTGCAACATAAACATACAAAGGTTGCAAGTTCAGCTTTCAAAGCAATTAAAAGCAGGGTTGTTCTCAACTAAGTGCCAAATATTATCTTCAAAGTGCAGAGAAGCTTGCTAAGTACTCAGACTAAAATTAATATTTGCGTATGCATTGTATGCATTAACGTAACCGCTGATTGTTGAAGTCTACATTTACTCAATTGTTTTAGCACAAACCCAACCACATAATGTATTCTAGTGTATCCTGCAGACCTGAAGATTTACACTCTTAAGAGACTGGTCGCATTTGCATCTATGCATGTGTTACATTATAACCAACATTATAAATATTTGCATATAATTTGCGTTGAAATTACAATATTTCTAGTATTATGAATCAGGAAAAGATTTTAAACTCGGGATGCAGCAAGTTAGTCAACTGTAGCGAATTTTCATAAGTCTTGTAACACAAAACGCAACTACTTTACCTCCCCATCATATCATTAGATTTGTTATAACGAGGCCCTCTGTTTTTTTTATAATAATTGATAATTCATATTGATGACAGCTAATAAAATTATTACAATCAATTAAAGCTGTTAAGAATTTAACTTATCAAAAAGATCTTTTTATCACTCTTATCTACTAGCACTTATCTGAACCAAAATGACTACCTGTCCGATCTTCCCCGTCCTCCTCGTTAAATTATGATTACCAATATTTTGTCCACAAACGTGCCAACCCTGCGAGACAGTTATAGAGTCCAAGTACGTGCTACTAATTGCTACGAAGAATAATTACTACTACGAAATGGACGTCCACTACGGATGGATGACCATAAAAATATTCACTAGGTTTCTAACCTCAATACTCACGACATAGAGGCTTAAAGGTGATGATAACCATATACTGAACTACCTGTTGCTAAAAGACCATAAGCAGGACGCACACATACCAATCAAATAAATCTGTACTAGGATAATTTCTACCCAATACTAGAATAGTTTAGTTTTCAGCTGGCACTATAATAATTTCTGCCTGGTACAAGAATGGTTGACGAGAACCCTATAAAACACAAAAAAAAACGAAAATAACTGTTGATAAAACAAAACGTATAGTTACCCTTTACCTCCTATTTGAGGGTAATTAAATTACTTCAAGGTTGAAATATACAATTAATTCACACTATTGCCAATGCGTGACTCTTCCTCCAGGCTCCGAATTTTCTCAAATATTACCTATAACACGTGGTATAAATTTCAACCCAAAATGGCGTGTTAAATCCCCTCCCGTTGGTATTGCTGTGTCTTAGTCACTTCTTTAGGACACGCGTAATTCTAATCTAAGTGTAGACGAATCTCTTAGAGTGGATGAAACTTCTGTTTCAACCACTTTTCTATCACTTAAATTACACCAAATCTCATTACGCTCACCTGTTTTTTTAAGGCGCTTCAGCCACACAACCTTTTACAATCCGCTACCTCTTTGGACCCACTTTCCCGTCCGCTGTACATTCCACGGAGACGCGACCCTCGGGCCTGTGCCAGTCCTATCTCTCTCTCCGTCTCACCCGTTCCTTCCACATATATCGAACATTGTTCAGCGCTCCACGATAGTTCCAATGCCTGACGCCAGTCGCCGCTGTCCACTACGATTTACCTTGACGTCTCACAAAATACACTGCATACGGCTATATACAGTCTGTCCCATAAGGGGCAAACAGGCAACAAGTAAATAATCCAACAAACCAAATCGCAAACCAAGTCGAATAACTGTAGGTAAAGCCATTTAAAATTATTAAAGTGAGAAAGGGCTAGTTTAAATCAACGAAAACTCTCGAAAATATACTAAAAGTTGTAACTAACGCTTTTATACCGTTACGTTGTTTGAACTTACTTTTGAGTAGCTGATTTTTATAATCGATTCACCCCAAAGATCTGAATTGTTTCTATTAATTTAATATGAAAATTCACTCAAATTACGTGGCATTCCATATTAATAACGAAAAAATCTTTAAATATGTTCATCCTTGTTTATTTTAATTAATTTTTTACTTTACAGGAATGTTCTTTTTTAACAGCAACTAATATTATTAGCGACATTTTGAACTGTTATATTTTATTCTGACATAACTTGGATTGCGATCATTCAACAAAAGCGAATTTTCGCATATTGCATGTTTAGTTTGATGGGAATATATGAGTTAAATTGTATTAAAACTAATTGACATATTTCAAAGATATGAAATTTTGGATTACAAAATTTTAAATTTTCCATGGAAAAACTTGACTTTTGGGACTGCCCAATAAGCTTAGCCCCCGGAAGTAATTTTTCAGTGTAATGACATTTAGCATTATAACGTCATTTCCAGCGCCAACTCAATATTAATGTTTGGTATGGAATAATGACAATTGGTTTTCTTCCGTAAATTCTTGGCTTGACGATGCCAAAAAATTTTAAATTATGTATTATTCGTTTCACACTGTTTAGTGACGGTTTATGTTTATATCTAGGTATCTATCAGCAAACATCTCACGCGTTCTTGATAAGTCATAACCATCTGAATAGCATTTTTCGAATATAAAAATGTGAAGCTACCAATTATTTCGAACACGACAAATTTTCGGACCATCCAACCCTATACAAAGTTACCCTGATTTTAAATGATGAATAAAATAGTATTATGAAAATAGGGGTTTCATTAGAAAAGAAAATATTTTGAACGGTGTTTTTTAATTTAATTTTTAACCTTCTTTTTTGACCACCTGTGTTAATAATCATCAAAATTTTTACTAAAGCATGTCATTTACTACAAGTTGCTCTACTATATTTGACTTATAAATGCTTGCGTATAGGAAACTTTCGTAACTATGTTTTGGCCTAAAAAGGTCATTTTTGACATAATATTTGAAATATGTCAAGAAGGGTTATAAAATGTGTCCAAAATTTGTCGTATAATCTAAAAATGTAAAAATATACAGTTCTATTTGAAGTAACAAAGTTGACACTTACTTCCGGTATAACCGAAAATGCTACCATTTTACCCAAGTTGCTCCTATTGGCATTAGTACCTATCTTTGAGAAATTGATTGATGCTATTCCCGGTGTGATATATATATATATATATATATATAGTATGTGTCCCCTGTTAGACGCATAAAGAGGGGAAAAAGACTGCAATTTTTTGAGTTAGAATTTCATTTTTTGAGTATAAGCCCTGGTCGAATAGAGAATAATCTGTCATAATTTTAATTTCCAAAAATTACGGTTATCTTAGAAATTTACAAATAACCAATTTTTAAGACTAGTAAAGTGTCTTTTCTCTGGGAGATACGAAAAAATGTTATAAAGAAAGATGATGGGAAAGAAAAATTGAGTAGAAATGCAAAATTTTAAAATCCTACGCTTACTTTGATATTTGGAAATTCTGGAAACAAATCGTATGCTACGGAAGAAAAACGAATAAAATGTTTTGACGGTTGTCAAAAATAGTTTATTGTAATTACTTTCGTAGCTGTGCTCTAAAAGTGATCCAAACCTAACTGTGAAATATAAAAATAGTTATGCTTGCTATACCAGAATGGATCTACCCAACTCAGTGTTATGGAACTGCTGTATTCTCTATTCCATATAGGTTATGACTATTTGATTTGATGCTTCCAAAACACTTGTGGTCCAATATACAGAATCTAGACAGGTTAACAATGTTCTCACTACCGATCCTGTACACAATCTACCAAAAAAGAAGAACTGTGATGGAGATGATGTCGGTACTGTGATAACAATGGATTCGTTACACGAAAAGCTCAAGCTGTCACTAAGAAACCGGTACGAGGAGACCCCATTAGCAAATCTCATTTGTAATGCATTTATGGAAAAAAGAAAGTAAAGCGATATAAAGTTAGATTTCGTCACACGTCAGAAGAATCAGTTTGGGGACGAACTACCATAGTAACCAAGATTTTTTTTCATATTTTCAACACGATGGTTGCCGTGCTCGCTCGACATTTCGGGTATGTGAATGGCTGAATGAAAATTTTCAAGAAAAATGGATAGCCAATGCTGGTCCCATTTTGTGGCCGCCCAGGTTTCCGGACCTAACAATCATGGATTTTTATTTTTGGTGCCGGATAAAACAAGTAGTATATTCAAATACGCTTACTAATGGCGTAGAAGCATTGAAAAATCGCATTAGAGATGCGATAAATTATTATTCCCACTGAGTTTTTCTTTCCGGTCATCTTTTCTTAATAACTTTTTTTGTATCTTCTGGAGAAAAAGCACTTTACTAGTATAAAAAATTAATTTTTTGTAAATTTCCAATACATAAATGATTTTTGGAAATTAAAATTATGACATAATTTATTTTCTATTCGGGGAGCGCTTATTCCCAGAAAATGAAGTTTCGTGTTCAAAAACTAGTCTTTTTCACCTATTCACGCGCAGATCCGGGGACACACTGTGTATATATTATATGGTTTGCTAAGCTTTTACGCCACCTAGGGACTTTCGGTTTATTTCAAGTTTTTACACAGAAAATTACAAATTTTCTTCTTGCGAATACCACATTTTTAGTAAATTTTCATTAAGAAAATCCACTAAAAGAGAGGTATCGATGGTTGGACTTTCGGAAAATTTCTTCAAATAGCGCGAATTGGGGCCTCTGGAACCCAGTTCCATGGTCAATTAAAACGTATATATATATATATATATATATATATATATATATATATATATATATATATATATATATATATATATATATATATATATATATATATATATACCGATAACTCAAAAATACTTCACTGATTTGGACCAAATTTGGGAATTACCCTTATTTTGCTAATGGCTTGGATGAGTTCGTTCATCAAATCTTAACGGCCAATTTTAGTGAATTTTCGTAGAAAAAATTCACTAATGGGGAGATCCCGACTTTTGAATTTTGGAAAAATTTTTGCAAATGAGCGCGAGCTAGGACCCCTAGAACCCATATCCGGGGTCAGTTTCAATTTTTATATGTTTATATATATATATATATATATATATATATATATATATATATATATATATATATATATATATATATATATATATATATATATATATATATATATATTTATATATATATTTATATATATATATATATATATATATATATATATATATATATATATATATATATATGTATCACACCGATAACTCAAAAAATAATGAGCCGATTTTGATAAAATTTGGGATGTACGTTTCTTTTGTAAATAGCTTGGATAAGTTCGTTAGTCAGGAAAATCGGACGAGGTTTTCCGGGAAAATTTTGAGTTTTCGTTCGAAAAAAATTCTTATCTCAAAAAGTAATTAGCCGATTTTAATAAAATTTGGCATGTACCTTTCTTTTGTAAATGTCCTTGATAATTTTGTTAGCCAGGAAAATCGGACGAGGTTTTCCGGGAAAATTTTGAGTTTTCATTCGAAAAAAATTTTTTTCTCAAAGAATAATGGGCCGATTTTGATAAAATTTGGCATGTACCTTCCTTTTGTAAATGTCTTTGATAAGTTCGTTAATCAGAAAAATCGGACTAGGTTTTCCGGAAAAATTTTGAGTTTTCATTTGAAAAAAATTTTTATCTTAAAAAATAAAAAATCTATGATAACCTAATTTGGTAGGTAGGTTTACGATATAAAAAGTAAACTATACAACAAAATTTAGATTTCTATGTTACAAGCAAAAAAAGTTATAATAAAATATTTTGTGCCAGATTTTTATGAAAATTCACTACCATAACGCACTTGCTGCGTCTTCGACCTTTTTGTTAATAAAAAATTCAAACATATTTTTTAAAATGCAATATTTCTCAAATTGTCCAAGTGATTGAAACCAAAATTTATAACTTAAAAGAACGTAGGCAGACGTGGTTGTATACCAATTTTCAAGTCGTTTGATCAAAGGAAAATAAAGTTATTCGAAATTAATAATAAAAAAATCATCGACATCACTTTAGATTCTGTAATGCAATATCTACAATGTTGGACAAGGACAGATGACGTTATCTGTACTGCTATGATATTTAAATAAATCGTAGATACAAATGTAAACAATGGAAGTTGTTGCAAGATGTCAGCCTGGAGGGCATTGTGAGAGATACGACAGGGACGCCATCTCGGTGCAGGACCAAGTATTATGTTGTCACGATAGCTGTAGTTTACACAAAATTTTATAAATAGAGCTATTTACAAAGGGAATCTACCTGCCACTAACTTATAGATGCAATGTGCCAAAATTAGGTTTTGTTGAATAATTGTAATACAAGTTTTTTCGTAATAAAACTTAACATCATTTGAATAATGCTGCCAATAATGTTTATTGTTGTTAAAAAAGGACATTACTCTGCTGTATGACCTCAAATTGAATAAACAAAGATGAATATATTAAATTAGTTAGTCGCTGTCTGTTTATAACATACTGGATGTAAAACGGTTTGAATGACTTTTCAAATTGAATTGATAAAAAAATCCAGATGCTTTAGAGTGAATTGTTTATACCATAATAACGTTTAACAGGTCCAGTGATACATCCAGGAAATGAAGGAAGTAGCGTGGAGTATTATAAAAATTTTGAAAATTCGCTACTACAACGTACTTGCTGCGTCCAGACTTTTTAATGTAGTAACTTCCTTGACCGGTTTTCCTCCTAAAAAGCTTAATAATTTTAAATCTATTCATTATTTTTAAAGTTACACATATGATTGCGCACCAATCTTCAGTAGCGGCTCGTGCCTTAATGCATTGGGTATGCGCAAGAAAAAAAGTTCTGGACGCAGCAAGTGCGTTATGGTAGTGAATTTTTATTAAATTCTTCAAATTAGAATAACTCAATGTTCTAGGAACTTAGAAAGTTGAATCTTGGTGTATAGTAGGGTCTTACCCAGAGCTACATATCCACCAATTTCAATAAAATAGCTTTGTAACTTTAGGAGAACAATTTTTTTTTCAAAAGAAAACTCAAAATTTGAATAACTCTATTTTCTAAAAATGTAGAAAATTTAATTTTAGTATATAGTAAGGTCTTTTACAAGGCAACATATCCACCAAATGTCATTAAAATAGCTTTGGAATTTTCGCAGAAAATATTTTTTTTTAAACAAAACTCAAAATTTTCCCGGAAAACGTTATCCGATTTTCGTGACTAACGAACTCATCCAAGCCCTTAATAAAAGAAAGGCACATGCCGAGTTTTATCGAAATCAGCTGCTTATTTTTTGAGTTATCGGTTGGATACATACATACATACATATATATTAATATATATATATATATATATATATATATATATATATATATATATATATATATATATATAAATCGAAACTGACTCCCGAATATGGGTTCTAGGGGTCCTAGTTCGCGCTCATTTGAAAAATTTTTCGAAAAGTCTCTCCATCGATACCTCTTTATTAGTGAATTGTTTTAAAATAAGAAATCACTAAAAATGAAGGGCTCGCCTATTTTTTCCCTGAAAATGTATTATAAAAAAACCTACTTACTAAACTTAATGATTATTAACTACTTACCAGGTTTTCCTCTAGTTAGTTATACGTTATAGTAGTTAAAAAGTTACCCTTTAAATTTAAAATATTATCCACTTAATTAACCACAGTATCGCAATTATTTTGTCCACTTATTAAGCAACCCAAAGTAGTGGCCATCATCATAATAATAATAATTGTCTTGTTAGAACATGTACAGAACAACGAAATGATCTAATTAAAGATCAATCCGACGCGAAGACGAAAATTACTAGGTAGTAGGTACACACGCTCTGCCAAAAGTCCACAACAAACTGGAAGTGTGTAATTTTAAAGCGCACAACCAGATTGCTTATTTGGTCGTTTTTGACGAAGATAGTCGATCATTTCGCACTGAAGTATCGCATTTCCTAAGAGCGCCGGAAAATACACACCGCGGTCCGACTGCTTTATATGAAATGGATGTATATAACTGCAACGATTAACACTATACTTATTCTGATTCTTTGTTCTGTATTAATGGCTGCCGACTCTCTGCTATCCTCGATATACTAATATTATTTGTTGAATGCAGGAGGTAAAAAAAGTAAATAAAAATTTATTCAAATATAGCATAGCAAAAATATTATTTTTTTCACGGCAGGCGGCAGTGCGCGCGCACCGGCGCACTTATTGCCAATCTTACAAATTGGGAAAAATACTTTATGTAATAATCTGGCCAATAGAGGCTACAACGTTTCATTCGCGTCATTACTTTTTCCACTAAGACTGAGGTTTCGTTGAACATAAAGCTAAATTAAGGTTGTATCGATGCATATAAATTATACACTGTAATCTAATATTCGACACTCGCTCTTACCATTCAATCCAGTTTTCCTGCTGCAGAGTCTGGAGTAACATAAAGCTGATTCTCGATTCTTTGAGCGCCAATTTGAATCACTAACAAGCAAGTCGGTCTTCCCTTTCACAGCTTTTACATATACATGTTCACTCATATCACGCAGACTTGGTATCAGTCTCCATTTCTAAAGATTGCGAATATGTTTAATGCATATTTCATTTGAATCCAGTAAAAAATATACAGCCCATATTGTTGGCTTAGTTATTACGCACGTATAGTACGGTAAATGTATTCCGAATAGTAGTGTAGAAAATATGGTAGAATCTTACTGGCTGTTCGAATTTTTTGGAAAATCAGGTTGTATATATATATATATATATATATATATATATATATATATATATATATATATATATATATATATATATATATATATATATATATATAACCTGATTTTCCAAAAAATTCGAACAGCCAGTAAGATTCTACCAATTGCGATGACATTTTCTACACTACTCTGTTTAGTATCTAATAAGAAATGGCAACAATATCGACAAAAATTTTTACAGGTGTACATTTTTAGCGAATTTTCATTAAGAAAATTCAATAATAGAGAGGTATCGATGGTGATTTTTTTGGAAAATTTTTCAAATGAGCGCGAATCAGGTCTCCTAGAACCAAAATCCAAGGTCAGTTGAAAAATTTTTATATATATATATATATATATATATATATATATATATATATATATATATATATATATATATATATATATATATGTAGGTATCCAATCGAAACCAAATTTGGAAATTCCGTTCATTTTTATTTTAATAGCTTGCATGAGTTCGTTAGACAATTGTGACACTCAATACTATTAGAAAATAATGCGAAAAACTGTCACACTTCTTTGAATCATCCTGTATATTTGAAAAGAATTGTACAATTTTAGGTTGTAGTCCTTTTCAACCTAAACAATCTCTGTTTGAAATAAATTCGAAATAACGAAAAATATAGACGTGGGCACGTGGCGTGTGTAGTGGGCTACCCTATATATATATATATATATATATATATATATATATATATATATATATATATATATATATATATATATATATATATATATATATAACAGGGGTAGTTTTACACATATTATACCCAAAATACACCGATAAACAAACTCGAACACTATGACCATCAAAGAACCTAGCGGTCGGTGAATACACAGCATTTAAAGAAACCAAAATAATGAGAAGTAGAACAGCCGTTATAAATGGAAACTATATATATATATATATATATATATATATATATATATATATATATATATATATATATATATATATATATATATATATAGGCTGTGCACTCAGGAAACTATACAGGGTGGTGCATTGAAAATGAAACAAACCGATTTGCGTCCAGAGAAATTTTTTTTAAGAAACGCTGAAACACGTCATAATACTGAGGGGGACATGTTTTGACATAAAACTCAACTTTGTCACATCAACCCCTTAAGGGTGGTGATAACAACCCTTATATTTTAAATAGGGACCGTGGGTCGCGTGTTACATCATTTGAAAGCTCCTTCTTTTCTGAATCAGCACACTAATTTTTTTGGAAGTTTTATCAACTCGTTTAAAAATTATTTACAGTTGGAGTTGCAAGAACGTATTTCAATTATTGTGATAGGAAATGCAATAATTAGTTAATTTTTCCTTAAAAAAACTAAAAAACAAAACCAAACGTTCAAAAATGTTTACTTAGTTAAGTAAGTGTTCAAATTGTTGACCACCAGCTTCCATACAAAAGTACGATTTTTGTTCAAAATGAACTCTGACATTCTGGAGCTATTAGACGGCATTCTTCAACAATGCGTCGTTCAAATTCTTCCAGAGGCTCCGGTTCTGCTGCGAAAATTCTACTCTTTAAATGGCCTTATAGAAAGAAGTCTAACGGAGTTAAATCCGGTAATCTAGGGGGGCACTCAATAGCACCTCTACGCCCAATCCATTGCTCTGGAAACTCTCTGTTCAAAAACTCCCTAACACGTTGTGAAAAATGCAGAGGAGCTCCATTTTGTTGAAACACTAATTGATTTTCTTGATAGCGATCATCATTTTCAACAATGTCAATTAGTAGAGGGTAAAGGATATCTTCTAGTAACTCCAAATATGTTTCGCCACTCAAGTTGCCATCAAGAAAAATTGGTCTGATTAAACGGTCCCCAAAAATGCCAGTCCAGACATTCAATTTCTGTGGAGTTTGAGTGTGGACTTCGTGAAAATTTCTTGGCTTATTCTCTGCCCCATAACGACAATGATGACGATTGACTGTAAAGTCTAATAAAAACGTACACTCGTCTGAAAAAAAGATATTAAACAGAAAGTTCCCGTTATCAGATATTCGTGCAGTCATAACTTCACAAAACTCCAGCCGCCGATCAAAATCATCTTCATTCAGTTGTTGTAAAAGATGAATTTGGAACGGGTGAAATTTATGATGCTTCAATATTCGCTCAATAGTTCTTCTTTTGATGTTTGAAACAGTGGCCAATTTTTTGGTGCTCAAAGTTGGGTCTGCAGCAATTTGTCCTATAAGTTCAATTTCAGTAGTCTTATTTCTAACCGGAAATTCACGTTCAGGATCCCGTTCTTTGTTGGCTACTGAACCACTTTGTCGAAACTTTGCAACTAACTCCACAATATATTTTCTGTTAACATGTCTGTTCGGATGTTGTTCACTAAACAAATTTACGGTACGGTTGGCACAGTCATCGTTTTTGAAAAAAAGACTAATTATTTCAACTCTTTCTTCTACCGAATACACCATTGTGAAATTAATTTTCGGTAGTACTATCAAGTAACAAATCGACCGATAAACTGAAATAGCAAACCGCATTTCTCTCATTCCGATAAAAAATGTTTTGATAGTCAATTTTTTGTTTACATACCAACAAAACATTGACTATCAGCACATTTCTTATCGGAATGAGTGAAATGCGTTTTTGCATCTTCAACTGTGAATAATTTTTAAACGAGTTGATAAAACTTCCAAAAAAATTAGTGTGCTGAATTTAGAAAAGAAAGATCTTTGAAACAATGTAACACTCGACCCATGTTCCTATTTAAAATATATGGGTTGTTATCACCACCCTTAAGGGGTTGATGTGACAAAATTGAAATATTTTTTAAGATGTAGCTCAAGACACCCTATAATTAATATATATATATATATATATATATATATATATATATATATATATATATATATATATATATATATATATATATATAAATAAATCTGAATTGATCCCGAATATGGGTTCTAGGAATTTGGATTTGTTTTAAGTTTAAAAGTTGCAAACTTCTCAAACGAATTGTTTCTACGAAAATTCACCGAAATGGAGGTACCTAACAAGACGTTGCGGAGAAGACAAAAAGTCATTGGGAAGCCAGAGAAGATGCCTCAATGTATGTATTTAATATGGAACAGTTTTACCAAGTAAGCGCAACAACAATCAATTCAAATCAATTTTTGGTAACAGGTGAATCAAAAACATTTTGTATTTAATAAATTTTATAACGCAGCCCTTATCCAATATAATCAAGTATCATCACCCTGCCTGCCATAATATACTAAATAAATGAAAATTACCTTTCAGAAGGTTCATTAAGTATATGTACATTTTCAATGCACGAAATATTCCAAGCAATTACCTGAATTACAGCATACAATTTCACATTATTTATTAAGTGTAGAGCTTGAGAGGATATTATTAACAAAATCAATAATCACTTGAATATTGATTGGGCCCGATGTCATCTGTGGAGTAAACTAACAGACAGTTTGACACAGTTTCAAAATGTTTAACCGTGTAGTCGATAGTTCAGCATACACAAGCTTGAAGTCCTGTTTAGTCGATGCTCGTAAATCTATTTGCGAGCCTAGAAGAGATCTTCAAAACTTATATAACACGTATATTGATTTCCTTTTCTATACAGTCTTCCTAACAGACTCCTGCAAGTTTCTTACTGGATGATATAGCTATCGAGCAACAGGTGGCGCCGTATTCTGTTATATAAAACATATTGTATTAGATTTTATATAATATTTACTAAGGTAAATAAAAACAAAACCTTAAGTAAAGAGGCCGAAATGAAATTTTATATCCTCTCGTAAAATGTTAGCTCCACGATGATAATAAAGACAAACTAAAAATAAGCTTTTCTATTAAATAAAGGAATATAGTATGTTAATCTTAGCAAGATATTCTCTGAAAGGATGAGTGAGTGCAGTAGAAATAAAAAGTTCACGTAACAGAAAAGTTAGCTGACTTCATACGATTTTATGAGTAGCTTTTAGGTCTATGTTTGAAAGAGACATAAAAAACAAACCCTTTTATTTCGCTGGATTAAAAGGGGGAGTAAACACTCTAAATGGCAAAGTTTGCGTTAACTTAGTAAGCATAAACAGAAAAAGGATGTGTGTTTTAGAGGCAAGTTAGTTAACCACACCGGTATGTCTGCAAACTTTATCTCACTCACTATAATGTTTGTTTTCATTTATTCATTTATGTAATAATTCTGAATTCTATAAAAACATATAGTGAGTGAGATAAAGTTTGCAGACATACCGGTGTGGTTAACTAACTTGCCTCTAAAACACACATCCTTTTTCTGTTTATGCTTACTAAGTTAACGCAAACTTTGCCATTTAGAGTGTTTACTCCCCCTTTTAATCCAGCGAAATAAAAGGGTTTGTTTTTTATGTCTCTTTCAAACATAGACCTAAAAGCTACTCATAAAATCGTATGAAGTCAGCTAACTTTTCTGTTACGTGAACTTTTTATTTCTACTGCACTCACTCATCCTTTCAGAGAATATCTTGCTAAGATTAACATACTATATTCCTTTATTTAATAGAAAAGCTTATTTTTAGTTTGTCTTTATTATCATCGTGGAGCTAACATTTTACGAGAGGATATAAAATTTCATTTCGGCCTCTTTACTTAAGGTTTTGTTTTTATTTACCTTAGTAAATATTATATAAAATCTAATACAATATGTTTTATATAACAGAATAATTGTAATATTCGTTTCCCTTTTGCTGGTTATTTTGTATAAAATTTGGTATAAACATGGAAAGTAAATGAAGAATGATCATGGGAAAGTAATGATGGATGTGTGAAGATTAATACTAAATGAAAGCAGTGATTGGAAATGTAAGATGGAAGAACAAATGGTATAAAATGGTTTGTCAAAATTGAAAGTATGTCATATTTGGATAAGGCAGTGTCAAGTATTTTTAGAATAAACTGTTTAAGTTTTATAATATATATATATATATATATATATATATATATATATATATATATATATATATATATCACTATATACAACACAAATCAAAATGGACTTACTGTATAGACGTATTGTGCAATTTCAGCCAATAAAGTATAAGTATATACAGGATGTCCCACGTAGACATTCCATTAGCCGTTTCTTGAGTACCGCTCACAACTGAATTCTGAAAATTAACGCACGTGGGTTTCTCAAAATTTCCAGTTCACTGAAAATATTGGCGTTAGTATGGGACTTCCGGTTATACCAGAAGTAGACGTCAACTTTCTTATTCTAAATGGAAGAAGGTGTTTTTTATTACGGATCTGGATTGCTCGTCAAATTTTATGGTAGGTTTCACTAACATGTTATGTCATGTTTCTCAATTTTCGACATATTTGCCTTTTTTCAAAAATTTCTTAAAAAATATTGTCACATTTACACACCTGTATCTCTCTCATTTTTCAACCTGAAGAGTTAAAATTTTAAATTTAAAATTATAAAATGCCACAAACTATTTGGAATTTTGTTTCCCGTTTATTTTAAATATTATTCAACATTATGTTCAGCAATGAAGAATATTTTGACATGTTGGAATGTTATATTCGTTCTTAAAAAACATTGTCACATTGACACACCTGTATCTCTTTCATTTTTCAACCTGAAGAGTTAAAATTTTAAAGTGCTAATTCTACAATGCCACAAACTATTTGGAATTTTGTTTCCTGTTTATTCTAAATATTATTCAACAATATGTTCAGTAATGAAGAATATTTTGACATGTTGGAATGTTATATTCGTTTTAACCGAAATACTGAGGCAGCTGCAAATTTATATCAAAACAACTACCCAGAAAGACGACAACCAAACACCCAAATATTTCGCAGGATAGTGACCAATCTATTAAATGACGGTAGCTTCCACGCAAAGAAACTACCAATGCCTAGAAATGAAGAAAGAAATAAAGCCGTTTAAAGAGGTTTCAAACGAAAACCCTTTGCAATCTGTTCGGTTTTATGGTGAATAAATTGACGTTTCAACAAGTACGGCACACAGTGTATTAAAACAAAGTGATTACCATACATACAAACCTACAATCGTAAAAGGCTTAAATGTTGGCGATTACTCTAAGCGACTTCAATTCTGCAGATGGTATCAAGGGCAATGTTAGCAAGATGAAATTTTTCATTAGAAAATATTATGGAGTTATCAATCCAGGTTTACAAATTGTGGTGTATATAATCGCCATAATAGGCATTATTGGGCAAATTAAAATCGCCATCTAAAGGAAGAAAAACGATTGCAAGACAGATTTGGTATTAATGTTTGATGCGGCTTATTAGGTAAACAAGCTGTTATCTTTTATTTGTAGATTAGACAGTTAATTTAAAAAAAATCAGGTAACTTTATTGTTGGTTCGTTCTTTTTGATATCTTACCAACAATTAGAAGAGTTCATGATAATTTAGACGATATTTGGTACCAACAAGACGGTTGTCCAGCTCACAATGCTAGGATCGTCAAAGAATTTTTGTACCAGAATTTTAATAATCGTGTCATTTGTAACAATGGACCGGTTCATTGGTGTGCTCAAAGTCCAGATATAACACCCATGGATTTTTATTTTTGGGGTACTCTCAAGAATGATGTGTATAAATTCGATCCACCACAAAATACCAATGAATTACGAAACAGAATAACAGAAGCTATAAATCATATTAACCAAAACACCCTCACCAGAGTTTGCAGGCATGTTTCAAAAAGGTGTATAAAGTGCATTGAACAAAACGGTGGTCATATTGAACAATTTTCTATTTAGTGTATTTTTAAGTCTCTATTTTATTATTTGTTGAATTCCGTTTCTAATTGTGTTGTTTTGTGCAGTTTAAGTTTCTATTTGTTATTGCCTGGTTTTGTTATTAAACTGTTTCACATAATATTGCCTAGCATTATTTACTAATTAAGTATTGTAAATTAAATCAATTTTTTTTTTCGTAAATCATTACGGAAAATTATGTTAAAAGTAGAAGTCTATTGTTAGACTCCATGGTCTACTGCTTTTTTAATTCTTTTTTTGTCATTTGTTTTCTGATATTGGATTTCATAGCCTACTATTCCCAAAACGGTTTTTCTCAAAATTGTCAGTGCAATTACAAGATTTCTCAAGCATGTTTTACATCATTGGAAAGCTCTTTTCACAGGCTATCACATAAGCAAAATATCCAATATGGCTGCCATAATAAAAACAAACGTTGATACCTGCAGCTCAAAAACAAATGACAATCCAAAGTTGAGAATAGCACAAAAAGGTTACTTTGTAAAAAGTGTCCTGATAATGTGCAAGTCTTAGACATGTGAGATCAACGCCTACTTAGATATTGAAGAAAAAATAAATAGACAAATTTTTTTTTTCAAAATAACTCGAAAACGGCAAAATACAAGTCAAAATTGGAACGAGCATGAAATTCTACAAAACATTGCTAATTTAACCGTCTAACTAAGGATAAATAATTCAACTAAATTCTACATAAAAACATTATTTATATTGATTTTTTTATGTAAAAAATAAGTATTTATATTGACTTCTTAGAAACAAAGAAACCGAAAGGGGTTTTTTAAGTTGAGACAAACGTACAGATTAGTATATGTATAGACCGGCCGAGTTATTGACAGTAATTAATTATTCTAGCAGACAAATTAGGAGTATTTAACTGGTCAAATGCAAAGTGAAAATAAAGGGCTTGAAATTAAAGGTGCTGCACGATTCAATTAGGTTTTCTTCTTAATCGGCCTTGATATTGAATCGTGCGGCACCTTTAATTTCATGCCCTTTATTTTCACTTTGCATTTGACCAGTTAAATACTCCTAATTTGTCTGGCAGAATAATAAATTATTGTTAATAACTCTGCCGGTCTATACAGATACTAATCTCTACGTTTGTCTCGACTTAAAGACCCCCTTTCGGTTTCTTTGTATCTAAGAAGTCAATATAAATACTTGTTTTTTACACACAAAAATCAACATAAATATTGTTTTTATGTAGAATTTAGTTGAAATATTACCCTTAGTTAGAGCTAACACTGTGAGCCAAACACTCGGGTTTTTTTTTTATAAAAAAGATAAACGGCT
The DNA here is from genome assembly GCA_964006375.1 of Tillus elongatus. NCBI lineage: Eukaryota > Metazoa > Arthropoda > Insecta > Coleoptera > Cleridae > Tillus > Tillus elongatus. Next base: position 22,452,988 of record OZ023266.1, on the reverse strand, counting down.
GTTATGGTGTTTGTTTCGCCAGATGTGCCTGTCGGCTTGCTCCAATATTCACATAGTAAATTTCTAGATCAAAAGAAACGTGTAGCTTCCTTAAATAACTCGGTACCTTTTTTAAGCTTATTATCCTTACATTAGATAAAAGCTCATAAATTTGTCAACCAGAAGATTAAAGCAGGTCTTCGACCTGTAGGTTCACTACACAATAGACAAACGATAGGTCGTCGACGGAAATTTTACTTCGGACTAGTTCGCTACTTAGATGCGATATAAATACACTGTACCTGTTGAGTTTGATTTTAGAATTGTTCATCCTCTGATGAAGTAGACGTTGTCAACGAAACGATCGTAAGGTCTTTGAAATATGTGTTGTGGTGATTTGGGTTCTCCAAGTGTACTTATCAGTGCTCATCACAGGTTACAGTTTTCACATAGTGAAGAGTTGACATGTCTGAGTATTTATTCAATAATTTTGCCGTTCACTGTGTATTATCTTCCACCATATATTAAATAAACCATACAGACCGAATGACATTATTTTGGAAATAAAAGTTCAAAACCACACATTTTTTTAAAGAAATTTTCAACAAAAGAATTTTTTCTAAATTATAAATAAACGCAAACAAATTTATGAGATTTATGTTACTTATGAGTTGAGATATGAATTATTAGTTTGATCTTCCTCATAATTTTCTAATAGTTTATCTTGAACATTGCTATTGCATACCAAAGTTCCATAGAAATTCTGTAAGGCTTCATCGTTAAAGCATAGCAAATCTAATAAGTTCTGTTTTTCTGAACACTAAGTGGATTTGGATACGGCGGTAGTGGCAGCACTAATATGTTTTCGTTTATTTGTATTTCTTTTCTTTTAAAGTGAATAGCTTTAACTCAACGTTGGGGTCAAGCGTTTTCTTATATAAAATCACTCCTGTTTCTTTGGTATACTTATATATTTACTTATACTTATATATTTGTAATTAGAATTATACATCGCATCTTACAAATAAGCTATGCTTGTTGTTGTATTGACACAATTTCTTTTAGCATCCTCGCAAACTCCTATCACCAAAACTTATTTTAATCAACCTCACTTTTGATTTTGTTCTTAAATTTGCTTCTTGTGCTATAACCGGTCCCACCAACGCTTCCACAGTAGCCATAGATATTCCTATTTACGTTTATTTACATCTTAATATCAGTTGTAGCTAAATCTCCTCAAAAACTAGAATTCTCCTGTACAATAATTTTGACATTTCTACTTCACATATGAAATTTATACCGAAGTCATTTAATATTTTGCGAAACATTATGCTTATAACTCGCCATTTCCCAACGCCAGAAACTTAAAGGCTGGTGCGTATTATATATAGTAAATTAAGTTCATTAGAATGACCTGCTTATTTTGGAATATGTTAAATTTTTCCCGAAAGAACCCATCTGATCGTAAAGCTAGTATTTTTAAGGAAGGCGCTATCGGTGTGATATATAGATGCATATATATATATATATATATATATATATATATATATATATATATATATATATATATATATAATTCAACAGAAAAAGATATCACAAAATACGTTTTAGTCGTAAAGTTACTAGTTTTTACTGAAAGTTTAAGAGAGAATGCCGGTAACGAGGCATAAATAAGGGCCAAAAAAAATTCGTGTTTATTGATGTAGAAATGAAAAGTTATACATAATGTAAATAAAATCAGAATATCTTGAAATGTACACTGCATGTTCTATGATTTTGAACTAAATGGTGACATCAAAACAAAGCCATAGTCAGTAACATTAGAATCAAAAATCTACATGACACATAAAGGTATATAAATATATCTATAGAAAAAAGGAAGAAATCTGGACGCAGCAACTGCGCTATGGTAGTGAATTTTCATAGAAATCATCTGGCACCAATACTTGTTTTATAACTTTTTTATTTTAAGATAGAAATATAAATTTTGGTACATAGTTTCCTTTTAGTATCGTAAACTTACTTACCAAATTTGGTTACCATAACCATTCTATTTTTTGAGAAATTTGTTTCGAACGAAAACTCAAAATTTTCTCGGAAAACCTAGTTTGATTTTCCTGACTAACAAACTTAATTAAGACACTTAGAAAGGGAAGGTACATGGTAAGTTTTATCAAAATCTGTGCATTATTTTTTGAGTTATCGGTGTGATATATATATATATATATATATATATATATATATATATATATATATATATATATATATATATATATGTATATATATATATATATATATATATATATATATATATATATATATATATATATATATATACATATAAAAATTGAAACTGACCCCGGATATGGGTTCTAGGGGTCCTTGATCGCGCTGTTGCAAAGAAACTTTTTCAAAATTCAAAAATCGGGATCTCCTCATTAGTCAATTTTTTCTAAGAAAATCAATCAATTTTTTTTTAAATTTCAACAACACACCACGAGGGCTTACAGCCTAAATACTATCGTACCGTGGGTGTTGACAAGGAGGAAAGAGGCAACTTGTTAATTCTGGACTTGAAGGTTTGGAGGTTCGGAGGAGAAGGAAAAACATGTGGGCAAGGAATTCCACAACTTGGAAGTCCTCCGGACAAAAGAGCGGGCGTAACAAGATGTTCTATGTCTGGTGACCAGGACAGTTAAAGGGTGCATTCGCTCTGTTCCCCTGGTAGATCTGTCGGGGGCAGCAGGTGGAGGAACTATGGAAGAAAGCTCCTCTAAGTAGTGCCAGTGCAGGTGTCTATAAAAGGGAGAGAGGTCACCACGGTGGACAAGGGATGGCAGCCTTTGGGTGAAGATAGGGTCAACGATGAGACGTATAGCTCTCTTATGAATGGAGTCCAGGATATCGAGTGTAGAAGCGGCAGCGGCACCCCAGATGTGGGAGCAGTATTCGAGGTTTGGCCTTATTTGTGATGTATATAAGGTATAGAGATTAGCTGGTGAAAAGTATTTGCGTGCCCGAAAGAGGAAACCTAATTTCTTAGCAGTGGCTTCTGCAATTGATGTGACATGTTGGTGCCAATTAAGATTTCGATCCGCAGAAACGCCAACAAGAGAAAATGACTCATTACTTCGAATAACTTGGTTGTTCATTGTGATGGGTCTAGGGTTGGTGTATCTCTTATGAGGTATAAAGCAAAACTGAGATTTGGTGGGGTTGAATTGTACAAGATTTCTACTTCCCTAGTCTAATATTTTTTGAAGGTCCACGGAGACAGAACTCTCCATGAGTCTGCGATCCTCATCTAATTGGGGTAAAGAGACAGGCTTAGAATATTGTATGTTTTAGTTGAAGGTGCTGTCGTCCGCGTAACTGTGAACTGGGTTGGATGTGCTAGAGAGGAGGTCATTGATGTGGATAAGAAACAAAGTAGGGGCTAAAGCTGAACCTTGAAGAACTCCTGCATTAATTGGATACATTTTAGAGGAATGACCATCCACAACAACAGAAATGCTCCTGCTGGAGAGGAAATTTGCTGTACAGGTACAAAGTTTTGGTGGTAGGCCATAGGCTGGAAGTTTATTAAGCAGCGCTACGTGTCAGACCTAGTCGAATGCTTTGTATATGTCTAGAGCAACAATCTGGGATTCACTGTGTAGTTTCATAGACTTGTTCCAAGAATGGGTGACAAAGGAAATGTGGTCGGCAGTCCATCTGCGCTGACGGAATCCATACTGCCTGTCGTGGATTAGACTGTGTTTTTTCAAGAAATTTTAGTAATTCGGTGTTTATATACTTTTCCATCACTTTAGAGACGACTGAAAGGAGAGAAGTAGGTCTGTAGTTGCTAGGAAGCGCTTTGGATCCTTTCTTGGGGATGGGTTGTACTCGAGCAGTTTTCCAGTTACTAGGGAATGTGCCTTTATTGTAAGATATCTGAAACAGACGAGTCAGGATAGGAGCATGTTCTGGTGCGCATTTTTTTAAAACAATTGCTGGGATCTCGTCAAGGCCAGAAGCTTTCCTGGTATTAAGAGAAGAGAGCATCGTTTTTAGTTTTGAAAATGATATCCGTCATTTTATGCGCGACATTGGGGACTGCTGGTGGTTGAACATTTGGAGGTGGGTTGAGAGTAGAATTGCTGGCGAACAACGAAGCCAAAATTTCAGCCCCCAGGGCGGTAGAAACAATTTCGTCCCCTGAGACAAGAGGTGGTAACGTGCTTTTGCAGAAATTATTCCCAAAAGACTTAGCAAGAGTCTAGAAGGGTTTGCCGCCGTTGAAGCTTAAGAGGACTTTGTTTTGATGTGGTTATTAAACGAGTTTTTTGCCTCAGAAATAATGCGGACATAGCGGTTTCTTGCGTCTTAAATGCTTGACGATTTTCTTGACTGGGATTGTGTAGAAGCGTTTTGTGAGCTTTGACCTTTTCAAGTCTGGTCTTGTCACAGGATTTAGAGAACCAGGGCTTTTGAGTGGCTGAAAAGGTTTTCTGTGTACGTGGGATAAATAATTCCATGCCAGCTTGGATAATTTCGGTGACGTTTTGTGAGATATCAGAGGGGTCAGGATGAGAGAAGGGAGAAGAGAAGCATTCCTATTGGCATTTCGAACAAATGACATGAGTTAATTACGGATAAATTTGATGTTTGAAAAGGCTTGTTTCAGCGTAGGCCCAGTTTAAAATTATACTCATTTCAATGTGAACTGCAAGATCAATTAATACAATTTGGACTAATAACGTTAAAATGATACTTACCACAACGAGAATGTAATCATATCTCTGCAAACGATGCTATTTGTATAATTATTGGGAAGAAATTATTTTCGAATACTTTACGATCGATTTTACCACATTACATACCGCTGAGAACATACAGTAAATTGTAATTAAAAGCCTCCCTGGAGATTGATAAGTATGGGAGACAAAATTATAGTTCATGTTAATCTCTGTTTTCAATTGCCGGAGCATTTAGTATAGCTTTGATGTTGTTAATGAGAAGCCTTCAATTTGAATATGTACATAAAATTAGAAAACGATGTTGAGACAACGATATCTCTACTTATAAAATAAGTTTACTCCAGACAAATATTCTTGATTTAACGTTTAACTTTTAAAAAATACGTTTTTTGTATTCTAACCTTCTTGATGATGATGGCGATTTTGTATTAAAATCCACAGATATTAATTTATTGGCCTATAATGAGTTTTACAGAAAAATTAGAGGTTTATCGTATTTAAATTTACTGTCTGTACATGATTCGATCCTAAAGTCATAAAATACAAGAAGGCATGGAAAAGTACTTAGCGTACAATAGAAACAAAAAGTATAATCACACGACATGTGCACATCTAGTTTCGCAGGTGGATTAAGTGTGGACTACCATGCGACGGGTTTCCTTAATAAGAATATTAAAACAAGGGTTTTCCCGACCACTGCCTCGTTACAATTTAAGAAAAGGACAGAATGAGAAGAAAATTCAACAAGCTACAGGGGAGAGAAGGAAAGATAGAATAGAGTTCAAATCCACGTTACTCGGAGGACTCGGTAATTTCAATGTCAGCAGTTGGTAAAGGTGTCACTCTCATTTGTCAACGACTAGCAACAGATGTTATTAGAAGCCAACTCCTTTGTGGTTAAAAATGTTGTACTTGATTTCCACAAACTACTCTAGTTAATTAACTTCTAGTTAAATCAAGACACAGACAGACACAGTTAGTGAAATTTAATATCTGGAATCACAAAACCTATCCAAACAGTTAAAGTGCTATTGTTACAATAACTTGCGATATGTATAATGTAAAACCTAATGAGAGTAAAAAAAGAATGACTTACCGTTGCAGAGATGGATTTAAGGACTATACATATAATGTAACAAAGATACCAGTAGATCCCCTTTCACAGTCGACTGCCCAGGTGCACAAAGCTAGGGATGTATTGCAACAACTATAAGCTTAGTAAGTATAACTAAAACTGTTTATATGTGTATATTAATTATCAGATATTACTATAACTGAAACTTACTATTGAATACTGTTCATTAGAAACTCTGTATGTTATGATTGTAGTTATGGAAACCAGACAGAATAATAAGAGAACCACTTCGTGGACTTATCTGAGGTGGGCCTTGTGTGCAACTGCTTAATAAACTTAATATGGTAGTGTGGACACAGTTACCGCTAGCTCCGCAAATCAGTCAGGCCCAGTCCACTTACAGTTCTACGTTTAAAGGAAACTTGACAGGTACAGATTCGGACGATTACACACAATCAGCAGAAAACTTCAGAAGATTTCAGATCCAGACAACAAACCCTACAATGAACAAATATCTCTCTCAGCAGGCACTACTTATTTGAATTATTATTAGACAGAATAAATGTGGAGAAAATTTAATAATTAAATAATAGAAGCTTACCCAATGTGTGAGGTTTCTTTTCTGACAAAAATATAAAGTGATTTGTACTGACTTATATCTCAATAAAATTGATGTGGAATTTAATACAGAACAAACATCGTTCTTTAAAACCTCTTTTACAAGCTGTAGCATATAGCTGAAGGTAATTTTCAAGCCACAACTTATTTTTCAGTAACTCGAATCTTAATAAATCTTAATCTCATACGAATATCAATCTTCAACCAAACAACAAAAACTTGTCGGAAGTTAAAAAGAAGTGATAAGAGAAATGTTAATATTTCATTTAAAAATGAATTTTATTAATTTCAGAAATTATATCTGGGAGAAAGAGAGAATGACACTATACACTGAAGAGTGAGATAGAAAAACATGGATAGTCATAAGAGAGAAGGAGACAGTACATTCCTAAGGGCAATTGCTATTATTAAAAAAGCCTGGACGCAGCAAGTGCGTTATGGTAGTTAATTTTCATAGAAATGATCTAGCACAAAATATTTTATTATAACTTTTTTTCTTGTAACATAGAAATCTAAATTTTGGTGTATAGTTTACTTTTTATATCGTAAACCTACCTACCAAATTTGGTTATCATAGATTTTTTATTTTTTAAGATAATTTTTTTTTTCAAATGAAAACTCAAAATTTTCCCGGAAAACCTCGTCCGATTTTTTTGATTAACGAACTTGTCAAAGTCATTTGCAAAAGGAAGGTACATAGCAAATTTTATCAAAATCGGCTTATTATTCTTTGAGATAAAAATTATTTTCGAATGAAAACTCAAAATTTTCCCGGAAAACCATGTCCGATTTTCCTGACTAACAAACTTGTCAAATCCATTTACAAAAGAAAGGTACATGCCAAATTTTATTAAAATCGGCTTATTACTTTTTGAGATAAGAATTTTTTTCGAACAAAAACTCAAAGTTTTCCCGGAAAACCTCGTCCAATTTTCATGACTAACGAACTTATCCAAGCCATTTACAAAAGAAAGGCACATGCCAAATTTTATCAAAATCGGCCCAATATTTTTTGAGTTATCGGTGTGTCGAGATCTCCTCATTAGTGAATTTTTTCTAAGAAAATAAACAGAACCTCAAATAAAAACTTGTTTACTGTTTTGGACTTAGGTTAATTATTTACAAGTGAAATTAGATAAAGAGGGTTGTTTATTTGTATTAAACCTTAAACTACAACAAAAGTGAAAGTAATTGGCGCCTTTCCAAGGTTTTACAAGTGTGCATTACAAACAAACTGTTTATTTACCAACACATGCAAACTATAAGCTACAGAGTGTTCACAAGTGAGTATTATGTCCATACATTAATAATGTTTTTCACCTCTGAAGTTACCAAGCTGTTAGAAATATAAAGAGAGGTTTAGAACCGTCTCAACCATTCTCAACTTTCTTTGAAGTTGTATCTACTCTTAAGCTTCTTTCAGGAAAATATTTGTTGAATAGTTTTAGAAAGGTCTCGTGAAACAGTCGGAATGACTCACCAGTATTGTCAACGGCGTAAATATGGTCCCACACACAATCTCGAAGATGTTACATGAAGTGGCAAATACTGATCTCATCCATAACTCGAACCGTATTAAAATGTTCTTTCTCAGGCTTCTTTATAGTTGGTATCTTCAGCACCTGCACTCTATTATGATCAGACACGCTGCAAGTTATCACACTAGTCTCAAGCATATCACACCCCGCGTCAGCAAACATATTGTCAATTTATGTGCTCAAAGAAGGTGTAACACGAGACGGCTCCTCAAACAAAACATGTAGACCATATATTTCCATAAGTTCAATTACTTGTAGTTTCTCTGCCCTTTATTTTAAGAAATCCACATTAAGCTCACCTACAACAACAACTATTGGAGAACCCTTTGAGAAAATGGAATTCAAAGTGAGATTCAGCCGGGCAACAAAAACATCAAAATCCCCTTTGGCGGTGTGTGGACATATACGAACACCACGTTGGACTCTGCTACACGCACTACTGAAATTTCTACATGCTTTTCAATAGAACAGTCTAAAGCTGAGTCTACAGTCTAACATTTTATGTCATCTTTTATCAGAATTAAACAACCACCGTGGATAGAGTTCTTACGAGTATAATGACTCGTAATCCGAAACCATGGAATGATCACTCCGTCTATCCCTTCTTCTTTTAACCAATGTTCTGTAGTGCACACATTTCCTCATTGATTTTACGCAAAAAGGTGTCAATTTTATTGCGTAAACATTGAGTGTTCATATTTACGACTAATTTGCATCTTGTTTTAATCATTGCTGTTTCCCTGTTTGTATGTTTTATTTCTTTGGTCACGAAAAAAACCAAATCCTTTTATAACCACATCTTCGGGCAAGGATTCCGGACTATATAAATCACTAAGAATCGATAGATCAGTCCCATCCTTGAAGGATGCACTATTCGCGGCAACCTATTCATTTAAAATATTGTACCATGTACCTTTTCCAAATGGGCTATTATTTGCTCCACCTGGATGTCTTCATTAACGTATATCCCCACGTATATCCACGTTTCTTCACCGCAATCGCTAATATATATATATATATATATATATATATATATATATATATATATATATATATATATATATATATATATATATATATATATATATATATATATACTATTGTCTAATTGAATTTGTTTTTGTCTAGGAAAAAAACAAATTCAATTAGACAATAGTTAGCTTTATATGTCATTTTGGCACTTTTCGACTTCACTTAAATTCATAAAAAGGTTTTCTTTTCGTGTTTGTTATTGCATAATTAGTTTAGTAGAACTCACGTTATATGTAAGTATTTTAAACTTTTATATTTTTCCCTAGTAAATTGTAAACTTTTTTTCTTTCCATGTTGTAGCCTTAAGAAAGGAATAAATTTTTCCAAAAGCTCGGCCTATAATAAACAGTTTTATTCTACAACTACGGCTTTCCCACAATTTTTTGATAAATAACATAGTGTAATAGTACCGTCACAAAAAATTAATACTATATATATATATATATATATATATATATATATATATATATATATATATATATATATATATATATATATATATATATCGATGATGTTCTGACAGAACGACGCTAAGCTTTATTAGGTAACTTTTACATAAATCGAATAAAACTGTTTATTTCAAAAAACAATTTACTGAGTGATAGTTTAACTGTTTAACTAGGTCATAGTTAACTAGAGCTGAAGTTATTGAGAAAGCTGAGAGTGGAGCAAATGCTATGAAATGACTTCTGGATAATAAGTTGCTCTGTTTAAACGCAAGTAAAAGAAAATATATGGCATTTTCTCCTACTAACGCAACATAACCTGCAGACTTTGGAGATATCTATAAAAGAGAGAGTGGTCACCAACGCCACGTCGGTGGGCAAGGGATGGCAGCCTTTGGGTGAGGGTAGGGTCACCGATGAGACGTATAGCTCTCTTCTGAATGGAGTCCAGTATAGCGAGTGTAGAAGCGGCGGCGGCACCCGAGATGTGGGAGCGGTATTCGAGGTTTGGCCTTATTTGTGAAGAATATAAGGAATATAGATTAGCTGGTGAAAAGTATTTGTGAGCCCGGAAGAGGAAACCTAATTTCTTAGCATCCGCTTCTGCTTGACGAAGACGATGTGAATGTGGCACTACTCTTAGGACTTAGACGCTTTCCTTTTCCCGTGTAATAAAATATTGTGATGGATAATACTGAGGCAATGCGGGGGTAATCGGCTAGTTTACCATAAAGAAGTGCTGAAATTAATCCTAACATATGTGAGCTATAAACGATACAATTTAAAGGGTTTATTTTATTTTTGACTCAAAGATTTAATATTTTACATCGTTTTGCTTTAAGAACATACGTACGTAGATATTGCCACCTTATGTCGCCTTATATTTTATGGTAAAATACCTTTATATGTAATATCAAAGACGTAAAGAAGCTTGATGTTCAGAGTCGCATTAGACATAACTTCAGATTCCCTTTACTTTATAAGTCAACAGTGGGTGCTTATCATTTTCATAAAAGTAGCTTTACGTATAAAGACTATGGCACAAATATTGTTAAGAAAAAACACATAACTGCGCAAATGAGTTAAATTTCAAAATTTATGGTGAGTAGATGAAAATGTATACGTAATAGTAGCAGCTTTGGGATTTATTGTTAAATACAATTCGATACAACGCAAGTGTGTTGTAAAAGAGTCTGGACGCAGCGAGTGCGCTTTGGTAGCGAATTTTTATAAAAATATTTTTAATGTCAATTTTTTTTAAATGAAAGGCATGAAATTCAGTAAAGAGTATAACCTATACAGTGTTAGTAAAAAGTCCCAGAACGGTCGAATTATTAATGACCTAATTTTGTTGGATTTTTGTAATGAAGGACGGTCACAAATAAGCCTTTTTTATGACATTCACTTTTTTCTGACTTCCAGTTCAACAGGAAATGACTCCAACAATATTTTTTTAAATAGGACACTTTGTAATATTTACCATTTTTTGATGCAGGACAAGAAACTACTTTCTGAAACATCAACATATTTTTTGCAATCGATAAGAGAACACCACACATATGACTAAATAATAACGTAAATTCAAGATCTGCATACCAATTTAAATGTACTGGCGTCAAGTAGGCAATTCGGGTGCTGCATTTGCGTTGTCACCTGTCAATTGTGGTCGTTGTTCTGCTTTTTCTTGTGCAATTAAAAATTTTGAAAATGGCAGTGAAACTCGCAGAATCTGAGCGCATTGACATCTTGATGATGTACGGATATGGTGATCGTCAAGGATTGTTGGAAGAAGTTCGCACTTTCGCATTCGGGTATGCGAATTAGTAAAAGTACGGTGTTTAAGGAGCGGAGGATAACTTGAGGAAGAAACTCGTTGAACTAGGCGTATGTAGACATCGTTAACGGTTTAATGATAACTTTAATAACTCACAAAAACTCAACAATAATACTATTCAGAAAATGAATGAATTTAAACGTGGACTGTTTACATCGTGAATCTTAATTGAACAGTGTTATTATGTTTACATAACTAAATCACAAGTGTCGCGTCTTTACATTTTAAGCAATCTAAATTAACTGTGTACCTCGTAAGAACTTAGTTCACTCGTCTAACATTGTAAGAACTTATTTTAACTGATCACATTTTTGACATTCCCTTTAATGTTTACCAACAATACTACTTTTAGTTTCTTAATTAGTTTGCGACCTTCCAATTTGCAGACTTCAGCATTCCTGCATACCTTGTACGTTGCGAATTTACTTTGTTTGCTGTTTACATACTGAATGTGATATTTTTAATGCCAGTCGATACAATTCTGACCTCTAATTATTTGCAATGTTTACATTCCTTAGTGTAAAGAATTATACTAAACTAGTTTCACTTATTATTTTAGTGTTTTTCACAATTATGTTTCTACGCCTATTACGGCCCTTCTGCCAACCTTTACTGTTCTCTGAACATACGGTGCATTAGGTTGTTAAAAAGTATGAGCAATTTCGTCAAGTAATGGATTTGTCAAGAAGTGGACGTCCAATAACAGTAAGTGGCGAAGGCACAAGGTTAAATGTTCTATTATCAGTCCCAGAAAATCCTAATGTATCTACAACAAAATCGGGTCAAATTAATAACATATCCCAAAGGTCTGCGAACAAAATACTGAAGTCTGAAAACATGAAGCCTTATAAAACGCATGTGGTTCATGAGTTGACTAGGATGACCCAGATAGCAGACTAAATTTTTCTGAAATAATGACAGAACTTATTCAAGCTTGGCCCAATTTTGTGAACGAAATAGTTTTTTTCAGATATAACAACAAACAAATGTAAATGGTACGGTTAACAGGCACAATTGTCATGTCTGGTCAACAGCGAATCCTAATTGGACGGAGGAAGTCCATATTCAGTATCCTCAAAAAGTTAATCTGTGAGCTGATTTGGTCAGAAAAAATTAATTGGACCTTTTTTTAATAGCGAAAATTTAAATCGTGATGACTACTTGAATTTATTGAGAAACCAAATTGTACCAGCACTTAGAGCACTCTTCCCAAATGAGACCTAATCATCCAAGCGACAATATTTGGTTCCAACAAGATGGAGCTCCGCCACACTTTACGAATAATGTCCGTGATTATTTGAACGAAATATTTCCTGGACGCTGGATCGGACGCAGAGGAGTGGCCAGCTCGTACTACAGACCTATCGCCACTAGACTTCTTTTTGTGGGGTTATTTGAAATGTCAGGAGTATAAAAAACGCCCTAATGATCTGGAACAATTACAGGAGCGGATAACTGAAGAAATCAACCATATTACGTCGGAGATGATACAAAATTTACGGATATATTTTGTTGATAGATTATATCACTGTCAAGTTGTAGACGGAGCACAATTTGAACAATTACTTTAGTTTAAATCATATTACGAACTTATCAGGTATCTTGATTTTGCACTATGAATTATCCTGCATCCGAAAACGGTAAATAATATAAGGTGTGTAAGGCTAGATGCATTCTCACAACAATTAGAACCGTAGACCGGTTTCGCTCTAATTAGAGCTCATCAGTATGGCATACTAACTGCTGCGAAAATACACCTATAAAGTAATACTGCTATGGTAGCCAGCCATCTAACACAAAGTGAGTGGTGAACGTGTCGCCACCTAGTTGCGGAACCAAGTAGTATGTTGTCACGCCAGCTCCAAATAATACAAAGTGTTAAAAAAATAGAGACTGTGTACAACCAACTAACAACTTTAGTAAATTGTCAGCCCTTTTATCTGAAAGCGGTCCCGACCCCTCCTATTAGTGAATTTTCTTGAAAAAATTCACTAATGAGATCCCAAACTTTTGAATTTTGAAAAAATGTCTTCAAATGAATGCGAACCAGGCCTTCTAGAAGCCATATCCAGGGTCAGTTTCAATGTTTGTATGTTTATATATATATATATATATATATATATATATATATATATATATATATATATATATATATATATATATATATATATATATGTATATATATTTCACCGTTAACTCAAAAAATAATAGGCCGATTTTGATCAAATCTGTCACATACCTTACCTTTGGCTTGGATAAGTTCGTTATCTAAGAAAATCGGACCATGTTCTCCCGAAAAATGTTGCGTTTTCTTTATAAAAAAAATATATCTCCTAAAATAACAAAGTAAGCGCAACCAAATTTGGTACGGTGGTTTTTGTTATAAAGGTTATCCCATATGCCAAAATTCAGATATATGTGTCAAAAGGTAAAAAAGCCTGGACGCAGCAAGTGCGTTATGGTAGTGAATTTTCATAGAAATGATCTGGCACAAAATATTTATTATAACTTTTTTTTCTTGCAACATAGAAATCTAAATTTTGGTGTATAGTTTAATTTTTATATCGTAAACCTACCTATCAAATTTGGTTATCATAGATTTTTATTTTTTAAGATAAAATTTTTTTTAAATGAAAACTCAAAATTTTTCCGGAAAACCTCGTCCGATTTTTCTGATTAACGAACTTATCAAAGCCATTTATAAAAGGAAGGTACATGCCAAATGATATCAAAATCTGCCTATTATTCATTGAGATAAAAAAAATTTTCGATTGAAAACTCAAAATTTTCCCAGAAAACCTCGTCTGATTTTTTTGACTAACAAACTTGTCAAAGATATTTACAAAAGGAAGGTACATGCCAAATTTTATTAAAATCGGCTTATTACTTTTTGAGATAAGAATTTTTTTCGAATGAAAACTCAAAATTTTTCCAAAAAACCTCATCCGATTTTCTTTAATAACGAACTTATCAAAGCCATTTACAAAAGGAAGGCACATGCTAAATTTTATTAAAATCGGCTTATTACTTTTTGAGATAAGAATTTTTTTCGAATGAAAACTCAAAATTTTCCCGGAAAACCTCATCCGATTTTCCTGACTAACGAACTTATCCAAGCCATTTATAAAAGAAAGGTACATGCCAAATTTTATCAAACTCGGCCTATTATTTTTTGAGTTATCGGTGTGATACATATATATATATATATATATATATATATATATATATATATATATATATATATATATATATATATATATATATATATAAACATATAAAAATTGAAACTGACCCCGGATATGGGTTCTAAGGATCCTAGATCGCGCTCATTTGCAAAAAATTTTTCAACATTCAAAAGTCGGGATCTCCCCATTAGTGAATTTTTTCTACGAAAATTCACTAAAAGTTAGAGGTAAATTAATTTTTAATTAATTCAATCTGATGAAACAAAGTTAAAACGTCAAAATTGATAATTATGGTACGCGTACGAACGTAAATAAAAAATACGACACGAAATGACTAACAATCTCCTAGATCTGTGTCGTTATTAGTGAATTTTCTTAAAAAAAATTCACTAATGAGGAGATCTCGACTTTTGAATTTTGAAAAAATTTCTTCAGATGAGCGCTAATTAGGCCCTCCAGAAAACATATCCGGGGTCAGTTTCAATTTTTATATGTTTATATATATATATATATTTATATATATATATATATATATATATATATATATATATATATATATATATATATATATATATATATATATATATATATATATATATATATATATGTATATATATATATATATATATATATATATATATATATATATATATATATATATTTATATATATATGTATCACACCGATAACTCAAAAAATAATAGGCCGATTTCAATTAAATTTGGTGAAAAAATTCCTTTTGCAAATGGCTTGGATGAGTTCGTTAGCCAGGAAAATCTACCCAGGTTTTCCCGGAAAATTTTGTGTTTTCTTTCGAAAAAAATTTATATATCCGGAATTAACAAAGTAAGGGCAACCAAATTTGGCACGCAGGTTTACATCCTAATAGGTAAGTTACCTACCAAAATTTAGCTATGTAAGTCAAAAGACAAAAAAATCAATAAAGCTCAATATATCCGTTATTATATAAGATATGAAAAAATTTTGTATATATTAATTATAGGGTGTCTTGAGCTACATCTTAAAATAATATTTCTACAATCACAGGATGGCCCATAAGTCGTTGGTGATACAAATTTCCATTTTTTTTTAATCAAACACGCCTTATGTTATTGCATTTTTGCATTTTCCATCAAAATATAATGCATGTTTGTAAGAAAAGAAATTCTGGACGCAGCAAGTGCGTTATGGTAGCGAATTTTGATCAAATGTTTCATATTTGAACAGCTCAATTTGCTATTAACCTATAAGGTTGACTAAGAAACGTGTTTTTTCGGGAACACTTTAAGTTTACTTTTGGAAATTTTTGTACATTTTCACACAATAAAGTTATTTTGATGAAACAAGGCACATTGTTTTTACTATATAGGTTATACTGGTAACCAAATTTGATGCCTGCTTTCTTATATAAAAAAATCACACATATTTGTTTTAAAAACATTTTTATGAAAATTCACTACCATAACGCACTTGCTGCGTCCAGAATTTTTTTCCTTCATTTCGTTCAAATATGAGCAAAAAATCCATTGCAAATAAAAATTGTTTGTTGTAAATGGAAAAGACGTTATACAATTACGATACTACTGGGTATACCTGCTAGTCTGTTATGTCTAGCGTAGCCGAGCCAGCTAAGCCCTGTACATCTGATAGTCGACTCCTACACAACGAGTTATAATCCTAGTTAGTGACTTCGTTTTTCATGAATTTTTTTAGTCTCGTTTCACTTTACCGTTATATCATCAGATTGTTGTTATTCCGATTAATTTTTTAGCGAGTTTTTGTAAAAAAATAATTTTATAAAAAAGAGATTAAAACTTTTAAAACTTAATTCAAATCGAATAGCATATCTGGTTGTCGGTTCTTGCCCTAACTTATTAAAACTCTTTCATATTTAATAATAAAATTAATATTTTCCCGTGGCTTCAAAAGTGCTTGTTTTAGTGAATTTTCTTAAAAGAAGTCACAAATGAGGAAACCCCGAAAATTTATGTATATATATACATATATATATATATATATATATATATATATATATATATATATATATATATATATATATATATATATATATATATATATATATATATATATACCTATATATATATATATATATATATATATATATATATATATATATATATATATATATGTCACACCGATAACTCAAAAGATAATAGGCGCATTTTGAACAAATTTTCTGAGTACCTTCCTTTTGTAAGTGGCTTGCATAAGTTCGTTAGCCATGAAAAATGGAGCAGGTTTTCCCGGAAAATTTTGTGCTTCCTTTCGGGAAAAATTTGTGTCTCCGGAAATAACAAAGTAAGGCCAACCAGATTTGGTACGCGTGTGTTTATTATAAATTGTAAACAATTTACCAAAATTTAGGTCTGCAGATTTAAAGAGGAAAAAGTTATAGGCGTTTAAAAAAATGGTGTTTTCCTCAAAACGTCAAAGTCGCGATTTGAAACGTCAAACTTGGCAAGATTTAGGCAATGAACCTGAAAGAAATACGGATTATGTAAAGAGTGTTCTGCAAAACCTTTTAAGGTTCAGCTTCAACCATCATTGCCCTTCAGTTTACTGAAATATTTCCAGAAAATTCATTTTCAATATATTTTTTATCATGCAAGATACAGGAAAAATTGTTTACGTTACTGATAGGGTGTCTTGAGCTGCATCTTATAAAATTATTTTGACAATCACAGGCTGGCCAATAAGTTGTTGGTGACACCTGCAATTTTCTTTGGAACATTCCTTTTTGCATTTTTGAATTTTTTATCAAAATATGATGGATGTTTGTAAAAAAAATCGAGACGCAGTCAGTGCGTTTTAGTAGAGAATTTTCATGAAATGCTTCAATATTCAATAACTCAATTTGCTATTAACCTGAGGTTAGTCGGCTAGAAAACGAGTTTTCTCGGAAACATTTTAAGTTTATTTTCGGAAAATTGTTGTAGATTTTCAAACAATAAAATATTTTGATAAAATATGGTAATTTTTTTTACTATATAGGTTATACCGATGACTAAAGTGATGCCTGCTTGCATTAAAGAGACAAATTTGCTATTAAAAACATTGTAATAAAAATTCACTTCCATAACGCACTTCCTGCGTTCCGACTTTTTATTACTATTTTTATTAAGGTATTTTAATCTTATTAATTACTCTTTAATTGGATTTTTGATCTGTGATTTAGTATAGAAAAATTTAAACTTTTTGTCAGTAAACATCAATACACTGTAAATATATTAGTATGAAGAAGCTTTCGTAGAACGTTTATTTTTTATTTATCGAATATGAAAGAGAGATTTTGGTGAAAGAAAAGTTCAAGCAAGGACGGTGTCCCTTGTAAAAACTCAGACGTGGGAATTCGGCGAAATCTTGAGGGTTGTTTTACATGCCAAATGAAATTTTTCACCCGTGATATGCATAACACAAAGTTTTAAGTTCGCGCCCTTCAAAAGCTGTGTTTCGTCACGGATTTTCTCACCTCGATCCGCACGATTATTCCTCAGCTTATTGAGCAGACTCTGTTAGATGTGAAATAACGTCAAGATCTTAAAGGCACCAAACTGTATTCTTAAAAAAAGTCTCGAATCAGCAAGCGCGTTAAGGTAGTGAATTTTCATTAAAATGTTTTTAATAGCAAATATGTCTTTTTTTTACTAAAAGAAGGCATCCAATTTGGTTACCAGTATAACCTACATAGTGAACACAATGTACCATATTTCCTCAAAATAGCTTTATTGTTTGAAAAAGTACAAAAATGTTCCGAAAGTAAACTAAACATGTTCCCGAAAAAAGTGGTCGGATTTTCCTCGTCAGCAAACTTCTTTAAGCTAGTTACCCACCTACCAAGATATAATTCTTCACAAAAAGCTTGTCGACAAAACTTACAAAAAAAAATCATGAAAATTTGCAAACAATTTTTTCTCGAAACTCAGAAAATGTTTTTTTACAATAACTTATTAAACATTTATTTTTAATTACCAACACAAAAAATTTACAAACAATGATTTGTACGGAAACACAAAAAAGTTGTTTGCGGGACCTCGATTTTGGTTTGCAAATAATATAAGCGAAACCTCTCTGAATGCGTAATTTTCATGGGACTCTGCTATACAGTCTGTCCCAAACTGGATGGGAAGGTATTGCTGTCTCCGTTATTATTAGAGATAGGGAGACTGTTAAATTAACAATGTTTTTTTCTACAACATTTCATGCTGATTCCAAATATTATTTGTATTTTGCACTGCCTCTTTTCGTTTTCGAATTATTTTGAAAAACACAAAATTTGTCGATTTCTTTTTTTTCCGAGGCAGGGAGCCCACTAGGTTAGGTTAGGTTTGAATGTGAGTGGGCCATACCGGTCCCTCCACCGCGACCATAAGGTCTATTGTGGCTCACGCCTAATAATCTATATTTCTCCCAACAAAGCCAGCCTTCTGCAGAGGTCGATAATCTTTGTGGGCGAAAGTTTATCCAGATCTTCCGGAGCAAGCTTTGTCTTGCCAAAAAGCAGGTATCTAGTCCTGTCCGCCGCCGGACAGGAACGCAGTACGTGCTCTGCTGCCTCGTCACTCTCCATAGACAGCCGGCACTCAGTCTCCTAACCGACCCCAATACGGTGCATGTTGTGCCGCAAGCGGCAGTGGCCTGTATACAGGCCGACTAGAGTACTCAGTTGTTGTCTGTTAAACTCTAGAAGTTTTTTATCCCTTGACTCAGACAGGCCATTTATAAAGGCCTTAGAGTGAGGTAATCCTGGCAGATTTTGCCATTGCTGGCTTGTCTTTCTGTCCAGGTCTTTAAGGTGTGTTTTGCTGTGCATGATGTTATCCCCAGCACCGGTTCTGGTCCGATAAAGTCCCTCTGGGCACCACTCCTGGCAAGCGCGTCGGCCGCAACATTGCCATCATGGTCCGAGTGACCCGGTATCACCACCAGTGACACCTCATTACAGCTGCCTAGTTCGTTGAGGGCAGATTTACAACTCCATACTG
Organism: Tillus elongatus; assembly: GCA_964006375.1. Taxonomy (NCBI): domain Eukaryota; kingdom Metazoa; phylum Arthropoda; class Insecta; order Coleoptera; family Cleridae; genus Tillus; species Tillus elongatus. Next base: position 22,433,537 of record OZ023266.1, on the reverse strand, counting down.
TTTTTGAGTTGCAACGGTAGGAACCAAGAGCATTTATTGCAGCTTGGCAATCTGTATACATCTTTATCGATTTGTGTGTGCACTGGTTTTCTATTTTCACTTGCACACATCTCGATAGCATACACTTCTGCCTGGTGTATGGTTGCGTACTTGCCGAAGCTAGTTAATAGTCTAGCATCGGTGTTGCCCCCATATGCGCCGGCTCCTACTCCCATATTGGTTTTGGAGCCGTCAGCATACCAGCAGAGATCATTTCTCAATAGGACCGTTTGATTTCGTTCCCAGCCCTCCTTTTCCGGGAGGACGGTCTTGAAAGACAGATCTCTACTGATCTTTGTTGGCATCAAGTCTGAGACCATTCCCAGAATCCCATGACCCTCAATGTCATCAAGGACTGCGGACCCTCCCAGACTGATTTCCTACGGCATACTGTCGGCCGTGTTTTAATCTGTACGTTGTCCACCTCGCTACCCTCTCCAGCCATATGTGAAAAGGTGAAATATTAAGGAGGACCTCCAGAGCAGCTGATGGTGCGGTGCTTATCGCTCCCATTATCATCAGACAAGATTGTCTCTGTAGATGAGCCAGTTTGGCCCTCGCAATACCACGAAGTGCCATGTGCCATCAAACTATGGCTCCATATGTTATCATTGGTCTGATAACCACTACATAGAGCCAGTACATCTGTTGGGGGTTTGTTCCCCAGTTATTTCCACAGATTCTACGGCATGTCCACAGGGTCAATTTAGCCCTGCGGATTACATTCTCTAACTGTACGTCCCAGTTGAGCTTCGTATCTAGGGTCACCCCCAGATATTTTGCTTGTTCCGGAAATGGAATCGTTTTTCCCATAAGAATAGGTGGTTTTAATCTATCCAGCCTTCTTCTTCTGGTAAATGGAACAATGATCGTTTTGCGGGGGTTCACAGACATCTGTTCCCTCCGACACCAATCAGTCACTACATTTAGTGCCTCCTGAAGAGTACTTGCTAGTTCCTCCTCATATTTGCCCGTAACCATTATGACTAGATCATCAGTATACGCCTGGACCTCAACCTCCCACAGCCCCAGGATAGCCAGCAAATCGTCCAGAAAGAGCGACCACAGCAGGGGGGATAGAACTCCCGCCTGAGGGGCAATGTTTTTTTTTCTACAACATTTCATGCTCGTTCCAAATATTACTTGTATTTTGCACTGCCTCTTTTCGTTTTCGAGTTATTTTGAAAAAACAAAATTTGTCGATTTCTTTTTTTCTTCCGAGGCAGGGAGCTCACTAACTCTGAATTTTTCTCGCTGTCCCCTGGTGAAATCCTACTTTCTATCATTAATAATTATTGCTTTCCAATTAAAATTCGTATATTAAGATCATGCCATTATTCTAACCAATAAGAGCTTCCCTTCGAGACACCTACTTCCACGGTCGACACAGCATGACCCCTGAGTTTGCTGTTTTTTGTCTTTTTCTGTTGAAACCAACGTCATCTCTTTAAAGGTTTCCTATTTGTGTAATATCTAAGACTTTGCAAGTTCAAAGTTACTTGCCACAATCTACCAGCCTGACGTGACCTGACCTAACCTGACCTGACCGTTAAACGGAACATTTTAGCTTGCTAAGGTGTTTTATTTATATGAGTCGAATTTAATGCAACATAATTTCCAATATTTTATGCTGTCGCGATTAATTAAGAGATCGCATAAAACATTTATTTCACGGCAAATTTTCATGAAATTTTATAGGTCCAACCGATGTTATTCTTTTTTTTTAATGGAGAGTTTGTCCGGGACCTACTCCGGGAAAGTAAAAAGCTCGAAAACAATAAAGCATATAAGGGTGTTGTATTGTCAAGAGACCGAACTCCTAAAGAAATTGCAGAGTATCAGATACGCCAGGAGGGAACTACATGACAGATCAAATAGGGGCGAAGCAGTGAAGCTTATGCATGTGCATGGGGTTCCCAGAGTCGTACCTGTTAAGATAAATGCAAGTTTTGACCCATCGGTTGGTTGTACGGCTGGGGCTTCGTCTCGCGTGAACTCGGGATCTTTCAACTAAATAATGTCCCGAACAGAAGTAACAGTGTGAACAGAAACCTTTTGTGCTACTACCAAAATGTGCGTGGCATGAGAACTAAACTTGGCGAATTCTATCGCAATGTGTCCTCAAGTGGGTATGCTGTAGTAGCCGTATCAGAGTAATGGTTAACACCTGATTTCTACTCATCTGAGGTTGCTGACAGTGACTTGTATATGGTGTGTAGAGCTGACAGAGACCCAGTGAAGGCAGGGATGACGCGGTGTGGCGGAGTGTTTCTTGCAGTGAAAAAGCAATAGTTTGTGGAGAAGGTTGAGATTCCATCTCTGACCGATAGTTACATGGTGGTCGAAGCTGTACATTGTAAGATTAATTTTAATAATTCAAATTTGTACGTTTTATGCTTATATTTTCAGCCTGCCTTGAGCGTGGATAATTATGTAAATATTTTTGAAAGCCTTCTAAGTATCAGTAGATTATTGGATGGTCAATTTATAATTCTAGGTGATTTTAATATGCCACATTATATAAATTGTATTAGTTTGAACTCATTTTGCTCAATATGCCGAGAGTTTAGTGATTTATGCAATTTTCTAGATTGTAGTCAGTTTAACAGTGTTAGAAACATTAATGGTAGGATAATAGATATGGTAATAGGAAATGTGGAGTGTGATGTATGTCATGAGGGTGGTCCACTGTTGCCAGAGGACAGCCATCATCCTGCTATGGCTGTGAGTGGAATTATTGAGCAGTCGGGCGATCAGTTTCAGCGATTTGATTGCAGTTCACGGGTTTATAACTTTAGAAAAGCTGACTTCCGCGGTCTGTACTCTCAACTTGCCAGGGTTGATTGGAGCTGATTAGAAAATACGGCAACAGTGGATCAGGCGTGCGATGTATTTTACCGGTTGCTGTATAGCATATTTGATAAACATGTTCCCTATAAGAGAATACCAGATACTAGGTTTCCGATATGGTTCACAGCCAAACTCATTAAGTTGTTAAAAAGTAAGGATTACTACTGGTCTAAGTATAAAAGGACCCGTTCGGTTTATCATCTGGAATGTTTGAAAAATATACGTAAAGAAGTCAAAAGGGAAACAGAGATAGCGCATAAGAACTATACTTCTAAAATACAGAGACAACTCGTAGCGAGTTCTTCATTTTGGTCGTATATAAACAATAGGAGGAAATATTGAAGGATTCCTAGTCTTATGTCCTTAAATGGGATACCACTGGATACACCACGGACAATAGTAGACGGTTTTCCCACATATTTGATCCAAAACTATACTCCTGTATCAGGCGTACCAGAAGGTTGGAACCTGGGTCCTCTACTATTTATTATTTTCATTATCGACCTCTGTGACCGTATATCTTCTGAGTGTTTACTGTATGCTGACGACTTAAATATTTTTCGTCGGATAGACTCACTGAGGGACTGTCTTGTGTTGCAGGATAATTTGGTTGCTCTTCAGAATTGGCGTCATAAAAATATGCTAGAACTCAATATAAGTAAATGTACTGTAGTTACCTATTCTAGGAGGGTTACCAATATCAATTTTAATTATACTTTATAGGGGAGTGTTTTGCATAGGAGTGATAGCACGAGAGATTTGGGTATTGTTTTTGACCGAAAACTTTGTTTTGACCTTTATATTCCGCCATCAGTATTAAAAGCGATGACGTCTCTAGGTTTTGTCATCAGAGTCTGTGGGGATTTCAGTGGAACCGAGTGCATAAAAGTGTTGTATAACACATTGGTGAGAGCTAGGCTTGAATATGCTACTCAAGTTTGGTCGCCTTTATACCAATGCTATAAAGATGCCATCGAAAGGGTTCAGAAAATATACCTAAAGCATATATCTTACAGGTTGGATGGTGTCTATCCATCGCGGGGCACACCGTATCAGCAGTTTCTTGACAGATTTAAAGTGACTTCTCTGGAGGCAAAAAGGGTTTGCTCTGTGGTTGGTTTTCTACAGAAATTTTTGTGGAATAGGGTTGATTCGCCTGAGCTGCTATCACAGATCAATTTGAGGGTGCCGACTGTGTGGACGAGGAACAGTAACTTTTTTTAGTTTTCCCACGTCCAGAACGGACATGATGCTCAAATCGCCGATGTATCAGATGTGCAAGTTTACTAATCAAGTTTGCATTGTCGGTGGTGCTGACATTATATATGATGGCGCATCTGCTCCATCGCGGGGCACACCGTATCAGCAGTTTCTTGACAGATTTAACGTGACTTCTCTGGAGGCAAAAAGGGTTTGCTCTGTGGTTGGTTTTCTACAGAAATTTTTGTGGAATAGGGTTGATTCGCCTGAGCTGCTATCACAGATCAATTTGAGGGTGCCGACTGTGTGGACGAGGAACAGTAACTTTTTTTAGTTTTCCCACGTCCAGAACGGACATGATGCTCAAATCGCCGATGTATCAGATGTGCAAGTTTACTAATCAAGTTTGCATTGTCAGTGGTGCTGACATTATATGTGATAGCGCATCTGAGATTTCGGCACATATAATGTGCAATATCCATCTGTTTTCCTCCGTGTAGTTTAGTGTACTGATTCTCTTTCTATTTTCTTCTGTAACTATTGGTTAAGTACACTATTTTATGGATTTTTTCTGTAGGGTTGTAATTGATTTAATAAATAAAAATAAATCAAATAAATAAATTTACATCTGCCAAAACGTTTATGTATGGAGATATTTTACAAAAATTTATATGCGTAAGCTGGCACCCTGCTTACACTTATCTCGGATGATCTTGATCGTTTACGACTCGGTACACCGATTTATACCAGCTCTTTACAGCACATCACAATGGACAAAATTATTTGCGCCTGCGTGCCCCAATGCCGTTGATCAGAATAATTGTACAGATGCGTCTGTCGTCCAAATTTAATTTAAAGTTTACATACAAAGGGCTGTGTTTCACGATTGATATTGATGCAGACTGTTCAATTTGTAACCTACAGGAATCTGAGACATGTACTACTCAGTTGTCCTATCTATGAATCTGTAAGACCTCTTCTTCTAAGGACGGGTATTGAGCACCTGGTAAGTATATTGAATAATCTGGATGCTCCAAATATAAAATCCCTAAGTTACTTTTTGATAAATTGTTAAAGAATACAGGCATTTATAATGAATGAATGAATTTGTTTTTAATTATTTCGGATGCTATCAGAACCATAGTCTGTGGTTATTAGTTGGTAGATTTAGTTTATAGACTCTAAGAGCTTTTCATAACGATTGTTTTTTATTTATTTTTTTAATCTGGATATTGGCATTTATTAATAGCGCCACTCTTGATCCTTTTAATAGAAGTTTTGGTTCTTAAATACAATCAATGTTATTATTATTAATTTATACGAAATTTTAAAATCTTCTGGTGACATAACTTCCTAAAACAATTCTAGTACTATTTATTTTGTGCTAAGTTTTCATTTTACTCATTAAGTGAAGATTGTAACCTGTGATGAGCACTGACAAGTACACTTGGAGAACCCAAATCACCACAACCCATATTAAAAAAGACCTGACGATCGTTCCACTAATCAAGTTAGCGTCATCAGAGGATGAAAAATTCTAACCATTTTAAAAACTAACATCACCTTATATACCGGATATTAGGTAAAGGGACCGAACTGAGATTCTGCAGTGTATTGTATTTTTATCGTGGGAACAGGTCTACAATGTCCCTACTAACTAATCTAAAATGTGTCCAACTTTAGTAATTTTGGAAAGGTTCAACGACACCTAAATTAACATAGTCTGCTTTGTCGGAACTATCTGTATTATTATGTTATCTCTAGGACGTGTTAAAAACGTGGGAATTTTTATTTAGCTAAGCAATCGATCAGGTGGCTCGTAATCGGTGGTGGTGCCACGTTCATACAATTTTTGTTGTAACTATATTTCGCAATATATATATATATATATATATATATATATATATATATATATATATATATATATATATATATATATATATAACTGAGAACTCTAGTAGGCCTATATACAGGACACTGCCGCTTGCGGCATCACATGCACCGTATTGGAATCGGTCAGGAGACCGAGTGCCGACTGTGTATGGAGGATGACGAAACAGCAGAGCACGTGCTGTGTTCCTGTCCGGCAGCGGATAGGACTAGACACCTGCTCTTTGGCAAGGTAAAGCTTGCTCCAGAGGATCTGGATCGACTTTCGCCCACAAAGGTTATCGACCTCTGCAGGAGGCTGGATTTGTTGGGCGAAATATAAACATTAGGCGTGAGCCACAATAGACCGTTGGTCGCGGTGGAAGGTCCGGTATGGACCACTCACAAACAACCTAACATATATATATATATATATATATATATATATATATATATATATATATATATATATATATATACTTTCGAAGGAATTTAGCTGTCCTGGTTGTCTAACATTTTTTTATTAATTTTAGATTATCTTCATTAACGTGATGATTATTATCCCAAATAGGTAGGGCGACAGTAGATCTATCTATAGTACCGTAACGTAATTGGGCTAAGTGTTCTTTGAATCTAACTCCAATCGATCTTTTTGTTTGCCCGGCGTACTTAAGATTACAATCTTTATAACTTATTTCATAAATTCCCGACATTTTGTCCGTGCTATCCTTGTCTTTTGGGTTACCTAGCAAGTTTTTTAAGATATTTTTTGTCGAAAATGTTAGCTGCAAATTGACTTTTTTAATAATGCTATCTAGACCCCTCGTGATTCTAGGTTCAAATGGTAAGCAAACAAAGTTTATTTCGGATTTCTCTAATTTAAACGTTGTTGATTCCGTCAACATTTTCTTTGTTTTCTGTTTGTTGATTAATTTTTCCACGAGGCAAGCAGTGTATCCGTTATATTCGGCCACGTTCTTAATAAAATTTAATTCTTTGGTATATCTACTTTGGTTTAAAGGAAAATTAATTAACCGATTTACTAAAAAATTCACACCGTCCATTTTTTGTGTGTAGGTATGATGTGAGTCGTTCGGAATGTAGCTTATAGTGGCGCTTTCCTTTCTATATACATCGAATTCTAAAGTGTCTTTATTCTTGATAACTAATACATCTAGAAAGGGTAATATATTATTAATTTCTAATTCGTGAGTAAATTTTATAGAATCAAATTTATTGTTTAATCTGGCAATAAAATCTTCTATTCTGCAAATGTTTGTGTTAAACACTGCGAAAATATCATCCACGTAACGAAACCACACTCTAGGAAAATAACTATTTTCACTTTCAAGATCTGTTTCAAATCTGCTCATGAAAAGGTCTGCAATAAATTGCGATAGCGGATTACCCATTGCCGTACCTTGGGTTTGTTAAAAAAAATCATTGTTGAACTGAAAAATATTTTGTTTGAAACAAAGGCTTGTTAAAGTTAAATATTCGTTGCAGACATTTTCATTTATGTTATTCATTTTTAACAACTGCTCTAAGTACTTTAAAGTTTGCTCCGTGGGAACGCTAGGAAACAATGAGGTTACATCGAATGAAATTAAAACCTCGCCTTACCTCAATTTAACCTCTTTAATCTTATTAATAAATTCAAGTGAATTTGTTACTGAAAATTTTTTCTGTTTGACGGGCAAGCCTTTAAACTTGTCAGCCACTTTGCTAAATTATATGTCGGGGAATATATGGCCGAAACAATGGGTTTAATTGAATTTCCCGGTTTATGAATTTTTGGGAGACCGTAATTCTTGAGGACCTTCGGATTAGAAACTTGTAACTGTCTTCCTAAATCTTTTGATATGAGGTTGTGACAACTTTTTAGACTATTGTTAACGTCCGAATTTATTTTTGTAATCTTAAGTACGTCGGGCAAACAAAAAGATCGATTGGAGTTAGATTCAAAAGACACTTAGCCCAATTACGTTACGATAGTATAGATAGATGTACTGTCGCCCGACATATTTGAGAAAATAATCATCACGTTAATGAAAATAATCTGAAATTAATAAAAAATGTTAGACAACCAGGACAGCTAAATTCCTTCGAACGTATATATATTGCAGAATATAGTTACAACAAAAATTGTATGAACGTGGCTCCACCGCCGATTACGAGCCACCTGATCGATTGCTTCGCTAAATAAAAATTCTCACGTTTTTAACACGTCCTAGAGATAACATAATAATACAGATAGTTCCGACAAAGCAGACTATGTTAATTTAGGTGTCGTTGAACCTTTCCAAAATTACTAAAGATGGACACATTTTAGATAAGTTAGTATGGACAGTGTAGACCTCGTTCCGCGATAAAAAATACAATACACTGCAGAGTTTGCCTGCGTTTATTTTCCCATCTCAGTTCGGTCCTTTTACCTAAGATCCGGTATATAAGGTGAAGTTAGTTTTTAAAACAGTTAGAATTTTTCATCCTCTGATGACGCTAACTTGGTTAATGAAACGATCGTCAGGTCTTTTTTTAAATGTGTTCTGGTGATTTGGGTTCTCCAGGTGTACTTATTTTACTCATACTACACAAAATTATCATACCCTAGCTCAAAGGATTAAACAACTTCTTTATAGTTTCATTCTAAAGCGATACAGTAACATAATGGATGCATTTTGCCATTGGGGAATATGACGTTATTCACTGGTATGAAATTTTAAAATCTTCTGGTGACATAACTTCCTAAAAAAATACTAGTACTATTTATTTTGTGCTAAGTTTCCATTTTACTCATACTACACAAAAATATCATACCCTAGCTCACAGGATTAAACAACTTCTTTATAGTTTCATTCTAAAGCGATACAGTAATCTAATGGATGCATTTTGCCATTGGGGAATATGACGCTATTCACTGGTATGAAATTTTAAAATCTTCTGGTTACATAACGCCCTTAAAGGGAAACCCTGTAGGGATAACCGCTGAGAATATCAACATATGCTCCCCTAGAAACATAACATTAAGCCTAACTTTGTAAGGCTGTTACAGTTAGCTTCTGTGTACGTTTCATATTCATGCACTGTTAATATTAAACGCTAAGCCCACGAGAGATAATATAATATTACAATTTGGCAAGGTGGTTACACAATTTTAATAATGGTACTACTTTTATGTAATATATAATTTTATAGTGGTCTAAGTATTTTATTTGCAATCAAAAAGTTTTCGTTTAAAATGTAAGGATATTCTTCTTATATGATTCCGCACCCAGCAGTTTTAGGCAAAAATTAATGTAGCAACTTCTTTTCTAATGGCACTATTAATCGTTTTAAATAACTCAGATTTCTCTATGATCAGTAGTTCGGCACTCAGTTTTATCTTAGTCTCTAACGGATTTTTTCTATATAAAAATAAGTATTTGTGTTTGGGTGGAACACCTTTTCTCCACCTAGCTCCGTCTTTACCAGAAAAATAGGAGTGTCCGTCACAAACCAAGTGTGCTTCGTCTTCAAATATTTCGTTATTTACTTGTACGATTCCCTCTTCTTCATCTTTAGTTTCCTGTTTAGTTCCTGTTTGATGGTCACTGACATTTACAAAATCCGGATACTACTTACCTTTATACAATTTGTCAAATAGAATTTTGATATACCCAGTACACTTTTCATGCAATTTTCGCTAATACAGCATCTACCTCGAATATGTATGCAGCTACCTGGAGCACAGGAAAATTATGGTGGGAGAAACAGGGATAATGGACGATCGGAGTTCCACAAGGATCAGTGCTGCGTTCCACCCTGTGGAACATCTATTTCGATGAGCTACTGCTGATGCCGATGCCGGAAAGAAGTGCTTGTGTACCATATGCTGATTATCTTGCTCTGATTATACGGGGTAGCACCAGAGAGGACATTGAAGAGCAAGCAGCATGGCTGAGCGGGAGAATCGAAGTGTGGCTGATGAAAAAGGGATTACAGCTTGCCCTCCACAAAACCGAAGTGCTAATCTTGGCAGGAAGAAGGACTGTTAAGACATTAACAAGCCAAATCGGTAACCTGGAAATCTCCTCCAGCGCCAAACTAAAATACCTCGGAATGTACATGGGGCAAAACATGAACATGAGCTGGCACATCAAGAATGCAGCGGAAAGAGCTGAGAAGATGACTGTAGCACTGAGCAGACTGATGCCAAACTTAGGAGGCCCCAAGGAAGGAAGGAGAAGAATACTCGGCAGCGTCGTAAAATCCATTTTGTTATACGGTGCCCCTGCCTGGAAAGTCTGGCTATCCAAAACGAAGTACAGAAAGATCCTCGAAAGCACCCAGAGGAAAATCGCTATAAGAATCGCCAGTTCATACAGAACAGTATCCACCAAGGCTATACAGGTAATAGCAGCAGTCGTACCTATACACCTGCTGGTAGCAGAGCGGACTTACCAAAAAAACATGAACAGGGCGGCTGAATGGAACAGGAGAAGAGAACTAACAATGACAAAATGGCAGGAATAATGGGAGGAGGAGACCGTGGTAGCTCAATGGACAAAACGGCCAATACCCACAATCAAGCTTTGGGTACACCGAAAGCACGGTGAGGTTGGATACTATCTCACGCAGTTTTTGTCGGGACATGAGCGCTTTGGCTCCTATCTGCACAGATTTGCACTGGTGGAATCTGACCGTTGTAGCTTTTGTGGAGAAAAGGATACAGCCGAGCATACCGTTCTGGTGTGCGAGCAATGGACGGCTGTCAGGGAAGAAGCGGTAGCAATGATTGTAGAGGCGCTAACTGCAGAAAACATCATACCACATATGCTAGAAAGCGACAAGAAATGGACCATCATAGACAAAATTATAGAGAAGATAATGGAAGAGAGGGAAGATATGGAGAGGATAGAAGCAGCAGCACAACAACAACACAACTGAAATCTGCAGAAAGCAGAAGCTTACCTGAAGTAATACCGTAAGGCAGTTCCAGGTCTGTTTCGCACTAGGGGAGGTGGTTTTTGGTTGGTAAGGTATTCTCTAGAGATAATGACTCCAACACAGCTCGGTAGATAGCCGATTGTCTTTTGAACATTTCCCATTCCCTTAAATAAAAAAATAAAAAATAAAAAAAAACTCGAATATGTGTGTTACCTCAGAACTTTTTTCGAAGTGAACCAATTTTGATGATTCTTTATTTGTTTGAAAACCAGTGTTTCTTCTGTGGTCCCTTATAAACTTAATCAAGATCTGACCAGTAGTTTTTAAGCTATCCTTAACGAAGTCGGTTTCCTATTTTGTTTTAATTTTCTGACCCTATCGTATATCTCACAATGCTCTGTAGGAGGCTGGCTACCATAGCCGTTTTATTTTATAGGTGTGTTCTCCCTGTAATTTGTATACCGAACTGACGAGCGAAACTGGTCTGCGGTTCTAATTGTGTTGAGAATCCATCTAGCCTTTTTTTCCCTCACGGCTCGTCCGCGGCCTTGCCGCCCCGATAGCACTGCAACCCTTGGTTGATTGTGCATACCCTTAGTCTTACTCTATACATTCCAAAATCATTGTGCCTTGAACTAGTCTGCACAGCGATTGGTAGGGTGAAGTTTTATATTGCTCTGTCTCCGGTCTAGACTGACCGTAGATCAGTTGTCTTTTGCGGTCCAGAGCTTTACACTCGCACAAGATGTGCTGTGCTGATTCCTCCCCCTCGCCGCAGAGTCTGCATGCGAGGTCCCCTTCGAACCGCCCCATTTTATGCAGGTGTTTCTTGACGGCCATGTGTTAGATACTTACAGCCATTCGTTAACGCAATACGTTTTTTTTGCGGTAGTATTATTTGACATGGATTTTAAAAACATAAAGTATTTTGCTTATCTTAACCATCTTACTCCGTGTAAACCATATTCTAAATAACTAAATATCTTAACCATCTTAGCTTTATATATTTATATATTTTTTATGTATGTGATGAGAAACAAGGAACGAGTTGTCTTAGAGAAGGATGCATATGACAATCATATTTATATGCTTTTTGAAGACAAGAGATATTCCGAGAACGCCTGGTTTTAGGCTTGCATATTACAACTAAAGTCTATATTAAAGAATTGTAAAAGAATATGTTGCCGTCCCTTTTGATATTAAACATGAAGAGACAACGAATACTTATAAAAGTAATCTTGATTTTTATTTTATGTCATTTTACTTTTATTAACTGCGATCATTCTACACAAAAAATATATCTCCTCGTTTGAAAATGGATAATTACTCCATAAAATGTTTCCTAGTTGATAGCTTGTACAAATATGTAGAGCTAGTGAGCAAAAAAAGACTGGATATCATAGCGAATTTTCATAAAAAAGTGTTCAGTTTCAAATATGGCTTTTTTAAAATGAAAGTCATTGAATTTGGTAGCCAGTATAACCTTTACAGTAAAAACGATGTATAACTACTGTTTGAAAAAGCACAAAATTTCCGAAAATAAAATTACAACTTTCCTGAAAGACCTGGTATGATTTTTTCGGCCAACGAACCTATTCAAACAATTTACACAAAAGCTACACCTATCAAACTATAATTATTTACAAAAAGCTTCTTGACAAAAATTCCTTAAAAATGTGTACATAAAAATTTGACAACAATTTCTATTGCGATATTTCTCCGCTTTCTTTACAAAAATTGGCTTAAGTTAGATTAAATTATATAAAAAATCATCAAGTGAATTCGTGAACATGTTTTTTACAATAAGATATTAAACATCAAATTTAATTACTAACATTTTACAAAAATAGTTTTTGCGAAAACACTAAAAAATTGCGGAAACTGATTTAATATTTTTTACACAAACATTTGCTCATCAAATACCAGAAATTCAAATTGTATAATCCGTAATTATAATTGGAACAAAATTAAATGTAAAAAAAATATTAATTAACTAATCATGGAAATTTGAACCAGTGGGGGTTAGAAAAATAGAGCTGCAAATTGAATAATAACTTCCACATAGCTGTAATAATTTATTCTCATCAGAAAGACCATCTCATGAAATGAATTTAGTGCCTATGAAAGATAATATTTGTATTCCTGTACCGACAAACTTTTGAAACGTTATATTACTCGAGTTTTATTCACAGAATGCCAATGTTCACCAAATCCCCTTGCTGATCGCGATCATATCCAAAAACAACTCGAAGCGTTCCTTTGTCGGGTGCTAACTAGATACCAAATTTGAAGATGATATCTCAATTCGTTCGGAAATTATTGCGCCTATTAACAAACAGACGTACATGCTGAAAGACCGACAGATGGACCGACCGACAGGCAAAAAAATTTCGTTCCAGAGTCAAGTCTTCTATATGTTTTGAGACCTTTTACGCCGTTTTAGCACAATAAAATCGAAATTTTGGTCAACAATATTTCACCCCCACACATTCAACCCCTAATTTAATTTCAGCACATAATACTAGATCTCTGATGAACTTAAACCCTGACAAGTTATATTACTCGGGTATAAACAAAAAAAATTCAATTTTCACCAAATCACCCGCCCACTCATCCGCTACCCACTAAAGCGATTTTACCCAAAACAATCCAAACCCTTCGTTTGTCGACTGCTAAAGTTAGTAAACCTAGGTAAAGGAGCTGGGAAGTCGTTAGCACCCCAAAAAATAATTGACTTACTTATTAGAAGCAAGAAGTATCAGAGACAGATGGCAAACAAAGGACTATAAATCAGTGGCGGCGCTCGATTTAAGGAACTTTTGTTTTTTATTGCCTTAGAAATCTAAATACTTTCGTACGCATCTAGTTGCACTGGCTGTCTAACATTTTTCATAAGCTTTAGATTTTCTTTATCAATGTGGTGGTTATGATCCAAAATATGTTGTGCTACGCATGACTTGTCTACACTACCGTATCTCTGCTGAGCCAGATGGTCACGAAATCTAGTCGCAATGGTTATCTTAGATTTCACAACGCATTTAAGATTACAATCTGTACAACCTATCTCATAAATACCCGACATTTCAGTGGCTTTATCGCCATCTTTCGTATTACCCAACAAATTTCCTAAATTACTTTTTGTCGAAAAAGTTAGCTGAAAATCGGCTTGGTGAGTCGATTTAAGACGGATTTAGAAAATGAAAGTGAGTATTTTCCTAGAGTATGCTTTCGTTTAGTAATATATGGAAAGTAGATGATTTTATTAAAAGACTGAGCTGTCAATTTTATTCAATAAAATTTACCCACGAATTATAAGTTAACAGCAAACTTCATTTTCTAGATGTACTAGTTATTAAAAATAACGATTCTCTTGAATTCGATATCCACAGGAAGGAAACCACTCTGACTTACGTTCCAAATGACTCACATCATACGTTTGCACAAAAAAATTGCCGGTTTAAATTTCTTAGTAAATATATTAATAAAAGCTTCATTAAGTAAATTTAGATGTAGTACAGAATTAGAGTACATTAAAAACATCGCTAAATATAACGGATATTAGAGCCTCGGTGGTTCAGAGGTAAGAGCGTGTACCTCTGAACCGAAGATTACTGGGTTCGATCCCAGGATTCTCCTTTCACTTTTTCAGTACAAACTGTAACATTAATATTAACCGAGGTTCTGGCATTTTATTTGAGCAAGTTGAATGCCTGCACGTTCCGCCCTTCGGAGGGGGCATAGAGCCGTCGGCCCCGTGTCCATGCGATGCTGGGCACGTTAAAGATCCCTACCCTCCTTACAGAAAGGCGGGGGTTCGGCAAAATTTACAGGATGGTGAGGTGAAACTGCTCCCTGGCGTCGGTGATTGGCCATAGTCGCGGAAATAGGCCGACGTTAAAGAAAGAGAACACACTCACACACATAACGGATATTCGGATTGCTTAGTGGAAAAATTAATCAATAGACACACAGCAAAGAAAACTTCAGCGGAAGCACGACCTTTGGGGAAGATAAAATAGAGAAAAAAATTGCCAACCTTTTGAACCGCGTATCACAAGGGGTCTCGAGAGCATTTTGAAGAAAGCCGATTTGCCGCTAACTTTTTCGACAAAAAATAATTTAAGAAATTTGTTAGGTCTGGCAATAAAAAAACCATGGACGCAGCAAGTGCGTTATGGTAGTGAATTTTCATAAAAATATTTTTATTGCAAATATGTGTGTTTTCTTTTTAAGAAAGCAGGCATCAATTTTGGTTACCAGGATAACCTATATAGTAAAAACAATGTGCAATGTTTTATAAAAATAACTTTATTGTGAGAAAATGTACAAAAATTTCCAAAAGTAAACTTAAACTGTTCGCGGAAAAACTCGTTTCTTGGTCAACCTTATAGGTTAATAGCAAATTGGGGTATTCAAATATGAAGCATTTGATCAAAATTCGCTACCATAACGCACTTGCTGCATCCAGAATTTCTTTTCTTACAAACATGAATTATATTTCGATGGAAAATGCAAAAATGCAATAACATGAGGTGTGTTTGATTAAAAAAAAAAGAAAATTTGTATCACCAACGACTTATAGGCCACCCTGTGATTGTAGAAATATTTTTTTAAGATGTAGCTCAAGACTCCCTATAATTAATATATACAAATTTTTTTCCATATCTTGTATAATAACGGATATATTGAGCTTTATTGATTTTTTACGAAAATTCGACAGAAATTATATACCATTAAACGATAAACTCTATAGCTAAGACTACTGCCAAGCATCAGAGAAGAGGTCTATTTGAAATGAATTTTCTGGAAACATTTTAGTAAAATGAAGGACAATAACGGTTGAAACTAAGACCTCAGGGTTTGTAAAACATCCTTCTTGAGACATTTGATTTCCATAGCCCGTATTAGATTCAAGTTATTTGCCTAAATGATGCCGATTTTGACGTTTTAAATCGCAACTTTGACGTTTTGAGGAAAACCGAAATTTATTTTTCTTTAAATGCCTATAACTTGTATTTTCAGCTACGTGGCTAAATTTTGGTAGGTAACTTACCTATAAGGATATAAACCTGCGTACCAAATTTGGTTGCCCTTACTTTGTTAATTCCGGAGAAATACATTTTTTTTGAAAGAAACACAAAATTTCCGGGAAACCCTGGCCATATTTTCCTTGCTAACGAACTTATCCAAGCCATTTGCAAAAGCAATTTACTCACCAAATTTAATCAAAATCGGCCCATTTTTTGAGTTATACATATATATATATATATATATATATATATATATATATATATATATATATATATATATATATATATATATATATATATATACATATAAAAATTGAAACTGACCACGGATATGTGTTCTGGGGGGCCTCATTAGCGCTCATTTGAAAAAATTTTTTCAAAATTCAAAAGTCTGGATCTCCTCACTAGTGAATTTTCTTAAAAAAAATTCACTAATGAGGAGATCTCGACTTTTGAATTTTGAAAAAATTTCTTTAAATGAGCGCTATTTAGGACCCCTGGAACCCAAATCCGGGGTCGGTTTCAGACTTTATATGTTTATATGTATATATATATATATATATATATATATATATATATATATATATATATATATATATATATATATATATATATATATATATATATATGTTTATATATGTTTATATATTTATGTGTCACACCTATAACTAAAAAAATAATGGACCGATTTTGATAAAATTAGGTGAGTACCTTCCTTTCGCGAGTGGCTTGGATAAGTTCGTTAGCCAGGAAGATCCGCCGAGGTTTTCCCGGAAAATTTTGTGTTTTCCTTCGAAAAAAATCGAAAAAATTTTATATCTCCGGAATTAACAAAGTAAGGGCAACGAAATTTAGTACACGGGTTTATATCATTATAGGTAAACTACTTACCAAAATTTAGAGCTGTAGGTTAAAGGACAAAAAAGTTACAGGCATTTAAAGAAAAATAAATTTGGGTTTTCCTCAAAACGTCAAAGTCGCGATTTTAAACGTCAAAATTGTTAATATTTAGGCAATGAACCTAAAATTAATATGATCTGTGGAAGGAAAATGTCTCAAGAATAATGTTTTACAAAGCTGAATTCTGAGTTTCAATCGTCATTGTCCTTCATTTTACTAAAATATTCCCAGAAAATTGATATCAAATAGACCCTTTCTCTGATGCTTTAGCAGTAGTGTTGGCTATAGAGTTTATCGTTTAATGGTATATCATTTTTGTCGAATTTTCGTAAAAAATCATTAAAGCGCAATATATCCGTTATTATGCAAGTTACAAAAAAAAGTTGTATACATTAATTGTAGGGTGTCTTAAGCTACATCTTAAAAAATATTTCCACAATTACAGGGTGGCCCATAAGTCGTTGGTGATTCAAATTTTCTTTTTTTTTAGTGAATTTTTTTTAATCGAACACGCCCTATGTTATTGCATTTTTGTATTTTCCATCGAAATATAATACATCTTTGTAAGAAAAGAAATTCGGGACGCAGCAAGTGCGTTATGGTAGCGTATTTTCATTAAATGCTTCAAATTTTGAATCAATTTGTTATTAACCTATAAAGTTGACCAGAAAACCAGTTTTTTCGGGAACAATTTAAGTTTACTTTCGGAAATTTTTGTACATTTTTAAACAATAAAGTAATTTTGATGAAAAATGGCACATTGTTTCTAATATATAGATTATACTGGTAACCAAATTTGGTGCCTGCTTTCTTAAAAAAAACATATTTGCTATTTAAAAAAACATTTTTATGAAAATTCACTACCATAACGCACTTGCTGCGTCCAGAGTTTTTTAAGATAATTCACTAAAAATAGAATATACAGATAATTTTCCTACGATTTAGTCTCCCTCTCGGTATCGGTTTCTACCTAAAACTCAGTATATAAGGCGATGTTTATTGGGAAGCAGTTCAGAATTTTGCATCATCTGATGACGTAAACCTTGTTAGTAAAACGATCGTCAGGTCTTTAAACAGATCTGTTGTGGTGATTTGGCGTTCTCCAAGTATACTTATCAGTGCTTATCACATGTTCTAGTCTTCACTTAGCGAAAGTCAGCGTCATCAGACGAAGAAAAGTTGTCTGTCGGGTCTTGAAAATGGGTGTTGTGGGGATTTGGGTTCTCCAAGTGTATTTATCAGTGCTCATCACACGTTCCAATTTAAATTAGTGACATGAGTTAAAGTTTTTGGTTACGAACACCTAATTAAAACAGTTCTATTTTTCGAACAGACTTACAAGGTATAATCTAAACGTTACAGCTGAAATCTTGAAAACCCTGTAACCACAAATGAAAACGAATAAAAGGAAATGTAACTCTAGCTTGAACAAAGCCAACAATCACTCATAATTCCCGCAGTGTCATTTTGAAAACACAAAATGAAGGAGTATGAAGAAGAGTCGCTTCTGCCTTCTAATACCAGTGTTTTTGCAGCTGTTCCAGCGTATAAATTATTCGACTACTTTGCCTTAATTGCAGTACACTAAAGAGTGGCAATTATTCCCGAGCATGTCTACCATCAGTTCAGTGCAGCAAATTGCTCCTGAACAAGGGTTTGTATTCCTGTTTCTGCATGAATGCTTCTACAGGAATCATCATGCGATATATATATAGTGGAGGAACGAAAACCAAAGCAAAACTGACTTTTATATCTAACAATTAACACATTATTTGTGCTCTCACGGCTTTTAATTATTTAGTTTAATAGCTCAGTTGTTGCCTTCGGCGCGTTTAGAGAAGCAGTAATTTATAATGAATTTAAAAGTAATTAAATTAAAATATTTGGGCGGTTTTTTTTATAAAAAATTGGTTCAGTAGTCTTCTGCGTTTTTTTTGGAGTGGTTGTCAAAACATATCCCCTTTAAAATAAATAAACCAAATGCGTTATAGAAAAGCCTCAACGCAGCAGGTGCGTTATGGTAATGAACTTTCATAAAAATATTTTTAATAACTACATACTATTATTGTCTCTTTTAATAACAATAGTAATATTATACAGTGTGTCCCAAACTGGATGGGAATGCATCGCTATATCCGTTATAATTAGATATAGGGAGACAGTTAAATTAGCAATGTTTTGTAGAATTTCATGATCGTTCCAAATATGACTTGTATTTTTCCCTGATTGCATTATGAGGACACTTTTTACAGAGTAATCTTTTTGTGCTATTATCAACTTTGGATTGTCATTTGTTTTTGAGCTACAGATATCAACGTTTGTTTTTATTATGGCAGCCATATTGGATTTTTTTCTTGTGTGAGAGCCTGTGAAAAGAGATTTCCAATGATGTACAACACGCTTGAGAAATCTTGTAATTGCACTGACAATTTTGAGAAAAACCGTTTTGAGGATAGTAGGCTATAAAATCCAATACCAGAAAAGTGAACGCGCATTAGGCGCCCTATATAAGTATATATATATATATATATATATATATATATATATATATATATATATATATATATATATATATATATATATATATATATATATATATACCTTTTTGTAGCATTCGCTTATAAAGAGGTTTCCTTTTTGCCCAGTGTTAAATATACTTTAAATAATGTATACTAAAGAGAAGCTCCTGTAATGCTTACTTTACTAATAAATGAAAGCACACAGTATCTGTAGTTAACGAAAAGTTTCCTGTTGCCTAAATAACCCGCTTTTCGATATAAACCCCATATTAACGACGGGACCTTCAGTTTTGGGATTTCAGTTGCAGAGCTTTCGTCAATTTACATACATTTCATTACTTTGTTTAATTGACTTGTTAAGTGAAAACTGCTTGATAACGGCTGAAGCGTATGGAAATGAGTGGAAAACATCGAGAGATGAAAGTGTAGGAAGGGAGGGGGTGGTTTTTCAGTGAAGCGATCTCATTTTACCGCTGTCGTTGTCTGTTAACCTAACTTGACACGAAGTATCTTTGGTTTAAAGTTCAGGAGATGGAAACTGATACTCCCCTTAAATTCATTATTGGTGTTATTTGAAGCCGAGGTTTCTCAGAACATGAAAAATCTTGTTAGTTTGCACTGTGCCCTTTGGCACTGCCGCTTTGAATTATTTATTTGTTAATCAACCGTAGATTTTAATTCTATGTAAAGCGAGGTGAAGTTTGTTGATTGAAATGTCAACTCTTCCGAACACGAACTCTAACTATCAGTGTCCTGTAAGTACCAATAAGCAGAGATTGCAATTTGACAAAGATTCTTTGCGCTTATCTGTTTGCAGCTGTACACTAAACAGGTATTTAGGTGAATAGCATTCAATTTTAGTGAAATGAGGAAATCCCAACCTTTTAATTTTGAAAAAATTTCTTCAAATGAGAGCGAACTAGGCACCCTAAAACCCATATCCACGTCATCCATCCATGTTAGTTTCAATTTTTATATGTATGTATGTATATATATATATATATATATATATATATATATATATATATATATATATATATATATATATATATATATATATATGTGTGTTAGTGTGTGTGTGTATGTCCACACAGTAACTCAAAAAGTTACTAACCGATTTTGGTGAAACTCGGCAAGAATTTTTATTTTATTAATAGCTTAGATGAGTTCGTTAGCCAGAAAAATTGGACAAGGTTTTCAGGGAAAATTTTGAGTTTTCATTCGAAACAACTTTTATCTCCGAAATTTACAAAGCTATGATGATGAAATTTCGTGGATATATTGCCTTGGGGAAAGAGCTTATCACATACCAAAACTCAGTTTTCTGGGTTTATAGAAACTTGAGTTATTTAAATTTGAAGCATTTAATGAAGATTCGTTACCATAACACACTTGCTGCGTCCAGAACTTTTTACTATTTTTGAAAACTAGCAAATATCGACTGGTTTCAACTGTCACATATTAATTAAATATGTATTGTTACCAATGTACAAAATCATGAAGAAAAAATATTCCTGGAATAAAAATAATAACTAGAAAAGAGAATTTTAATGAAAAAATGTAACAAGTATAAACTAAAGACTATTCGATTTAGTGATCCTGAAATAAAACTTAAAGCTGAAATTAGAATGTATCAAATCACGGAAAATTGTGATAACAGTGATATAACAACACAAAAACAATGAATACTAGTTAATTAAGTGTTCGAAATGACCAACATTTTGTTAAGCACATAAGTTTTAGCGAGTTTCAAAAGAATAAAGAGTACCCCACGGATTCTTGCTTTCATATTTTAGCGACGGTTGTGTCTGATAACCTAAATTTTTTACATAACCTAAAAAGAAGTCCATTTTTGTTAGATCAGGTGAACTAGGCGGCCATGCATTCGGCCCTCCTCTCCCAATCCGGCTTTCTGGAAAATGTTTGTTAAGAAAAGCATAAATGTTAGCTGTATGATGAACTGGCGCAGCGTAATGCATAAACCACATACGATCACGTATGCTAACAGGCAGTTGATCTAATAATGGTCCAAGCTCTTCTCTTAGAAACTGAAGATATTGCTGTGCAGTGAGCCGTTCTTCAAAGAAATGCGGACCGATAACAAAATTTCCAATAATTCCACCCCAGACGTTCAGAGACCAACTATTTTGACCAGTCGTGTGAGTAAAGTGAGGGCTTTCAGTAGAATAGTAGTGAAAGTTATGTCTGTTGACATATTCGTTCTTACGAAATGTTGCTTCATCAGTGTACAACACAAAGTTAAAGAATCTTATAACTTGTTGCTCTGACCAGTGACAAAATGATAGTCATCTTTGATGATCATCATTGTACAGTTCTTGGAGGAGGTGAATATGGTATGGGCGAGATTTGTTTCTACGTAAAATTTGTAAAACAGAGTTTTCCTCACTATTTTTCTTAAGCTGATATAAGGGTCTTCTATCACTTTCAAATTTACTATCAACTCTTTCTCTTCGTCCAAAACACGCTTGATTCTCTTAGTCTTCTTGTATCCTGTGTTCCCCGTTTCATCAGTCAGTCTTTCAAAAATGGTTCTGTGTGGTTGTCTTCACATAACTGCTATCAATCATTTTTCTTGTCGAGAGAAATTCATTTTAGCGTCTTGTTATAATTCAAATACGAGAACATAACTACTCGATAGTTTAGGTGAATGTTTGATAAGTAAGTGAATACATTGTTTAATTTGCATATCCGTGCTCAGTTTCAATTTTTATATGTTTATATATATATATATATATATATATATATATATATATATATATATATATATATATATATAATATAAGAATATATAAGGAGAAAAGTTAAGGGCAAAGCCGCAAGGAGACAACCGCATACACGTGTTTCAAGCTTATTAGCCATCATCAGTACGGTATAGCCAGGTGAAGATGGGAACACTATGCAAAAATACACTGAGTCACAACAGGCAACCAGTGCACAATTGCAGCAACATTTGGAAGACCCTCAATCCGAGGGAAACAACCAAAAAAGCCACGGAGGCAAAGAAATCACCTCCGTGAGCATCCGGATCCCAGGAAGTAATATTTACTATAATATGATTTATAACACGGCATTTCCGTACTATACAAGGAGAAAGGTTAAGGGCAAAGCCGCAAGGAGACAACCGCATACACGTGTTTCAAGCAGGTGATTTCTTTGCCACCGTGGTTTTCCAGGAAAATTTTGAGTTTTCTTTCGAAAAAAAGTTTTCCTCGGAAAATTCCAAAGTTATTTTAATGAAATTTGGTAGATATATTTCCTTCAGAAAGACCTTACTATATACCAAAACTAAACTTTTTAGGTTTATATAAAATTGAGTTTTTCAAATGTTCAGTTTTCTTTCGGAAAAATTATTTTTCTCTGAAAACTACAAAGCTATTTTAATGACACTTGGTGGATATGTTGCCTTAGGAAAGACCTGACTATGTGATGTGTCTCTAAGACATTATGAACTGTTGTGCGACAAGACGGGTGTTTATTCGCTTCTTGAATAGTTGAAGATGACCTAAATGTTCAGCAGGGGCGGCTCCTCAATAAGTCCCCGCGTGCGCGCGCACTCCTGCATTCAGCAAACAAAATTAAGATATCGCAGATCGCAGAGAGTCGGCAGCCATTAATACAGAATCAGAATAAGTCATAAGTATAGTGTTAATCGTTGCAGATGTAATATACATCCATATCCATATAAAGCAGTCAGGCGGCGGTGTGTATTTTTCGGCGCTCTCAGGAAATGCGATACTTCACTGCGAAATGATCACCGATCATCGTCGAAAACGACCGAGTAAGCAATCTGTTGTGCGCTATAAAATTACACACTTCCAGTTTGTAGTGGACTTTTGGTAGAGCGCGTGTACCTACTACCTAGTAATTTTCGTCTTCGCGTCGGATTGATTTTTAATTAGATCATTTTATTGTTGTTTACATGTTCTAACAAGACAATTATTATTATTATGGCCACTACTTCGGGTTGCTTAATAAGTGGACAAAATAATTGTGATACTGTGATTAATTCAGTGGATAATATTATCAATTTAAAGGTTAACTTTTTAAGAGACTTTTTAACTACTATAAGTATAAATAATATATAAATTGAGTTATCCAAGTTTGAAGCATTTAATTAAAATTCACCACCATAACGCACTTGCTGCGTCCCGAACTTTTTATTATTGAATAATAAAGGAGATACTGAACTTGAATTCACTGTTGGACCACCCTGTGTAAAGAATTCAAATTATATGTCTATACTAGGTGCATACACAAGTACTTGCATAGAAAGTTGAATCCTTTGGAAGCTCACTCCCACACAAGTGAAATCTTATATCTCAAAGTTATTTATGGCCTAGCTGCATTTTGTATTCACCAGTTTTCATGATTCATGTTCACAGAAATAGAAAAGTTTGTTTTGCAACGCTATATTGTTCACTCTGCAAACTTCTGCGTTAGAAACTTGCAGGTCTTTTAGGTATTTCCCGATTATTGAAATTTATAACTGCTTTAAATAGCGAACAACGCAACTTTCAAAACTGTTTACATTAAACTTTCACTATGTGTCAGAAAATTCTTCGAGTAGTAAAGAAATTAATTCATATGACCATTTGTTAAATTTTTTTTTGATGATTGTTGTCGTTTCTTTGGTCTGTAGATTTACAGCTATTTGGGTACCTGATACAATTGAGGCGTTCTTTGCAAAAACCCCATTTGTCATTTTATGCAACTTTTGCGAAAACTAAAAAAACTTATTTAATTGTATAACAGTTGGTTGATGAGCAATTTAATTTTTGTGTTTTATCCATTGGATAATTTGGACATATTTTGCAATATAATTAATATTATGTTTCCTTTTGCTTTTTTTTTTTTGAAGAAGCCATTTTTTATTTGACATATGAGTTTTTGCTGGAATTGATAAATAATTTTATGGAAAAATATATATTTTTGATTGGGAATTGAAACTATTTGGAATGACATGAAACTTTTTATTCATAAACTCTAACAGATATAAGCAAAATATTATTTCAAACTCTAACATTGTCTTTTAGTCTTCATCGCTTATACCACTACTGTTGTCATCTTCGTCCACATCGCTAACAATCTGCACAGGCTGATCAGATGCTGCGAATATGTTGTTACAAAAGCTCTTGGCCTCTGAGTTTTTTAGATACTGAGTCAAATCTTTTAGAATTTCTATTTTTCCCTGAGGAACATCTACACGAGCACTATATAAGGCTTTCAATTTAAACTCTTTGGGTATACCACGCTTGTTCCTTATAACTGATTTTTTCCAGCTGCCTGTATAAGTCTGCCTCACTAAGACAACCCCAGGTTCATTAAGTGAGTATCTTAACATACGAGCTGTTTTTATATTTACTGGTGGACGAGCTGGTTTGAGAAAAAATGGAGCAACTGCTTTTGCAATGTTAAAGATCTTAGATTGATCAATCTCAGCCAAGGTAAAAGGCGATGGTGTGTTTCTAGCATTTTTAATGATATTGTTCCATTCTTCAGGCATTTTCTATTAATGAAAAATCTTGGTCGCAACTCAGAAATGAATGACCACGTATAGGAAACACATGTGTAATATTTTCAAACATATGCAAGTCATGGACAAGTAGGTATAAAAATTTCATGAGAACGTAGTTCTTATTTTGTCCGGCATATCCATCGCTTACTAAAATAAGATCTTTTGTTGTCACATCATTGGAACGTAAATATTTAAACAATAATGAAGCTACTTCATTTTTTCCTTTCCTTCCAATGGTTGCAGTATTATTTCCATCATTGTGCACCCCAAATATATATAGCCATAACTGTCTGGCAAAGAACACTGCATTGGTACATATATGTGGCACCGGGAGATTTTGCATATAGTCAAATGATACGCAAGTGAAATTTTCTGGATCAGCTCGTGCTCTTAGTTTATATTTCTTTTTTAATTCATAACACTTTTCAGCTTTTCTCAAAGTGGAGTTCTTTTTCAATATTTATTTTTGGCACTTGTTCTGGATTATCACAACTGGCTAATATGCTTTGATACCGGTCGCAAGTACCACAAGTGTCACTTCTGGGTAAGCCAAATTTAAGATCAAAATCGGTATGAAAAATTTTCCAATACACTTTATAGGAACATTTGATACCAGGGTGTTCTTCTGTGAATATCTTGAACATTTTCTTCACGGATAGTGTCTCAGGAATAATATTAGTAGGTATTTGGATGTTTTCTCCTTGAACCGGTTTTTAAGTGACCCTATATGATTCTTAATCAAAGTCAGTGCATTTTCTGGTGTTTTATTTGGCCTTTTTAAATGTTTGCCCCGTTTATCCTTTGGTGCTGCTCCAGTATTATAAATATGGTTTTGTAACCTTCGGACTCTAGGGTTGCGGTGCTATCGGGGCGGCAAGGCCGCGGACGAGCCCTGAGGGAACAAAAAAAAAACCTTCGGACTCTGTCATAGGTAATTCTATGAAAATTGCAAAAAGCCTTCACACACACTGGTTCTTCTCTTTTTTTCTAACCTCATTTTATAGCAGTATGAAGCAACATGTTGTTGTTTTAGTTTAGTGGTACATCGTCTTGACCTGCTCCTTCATGTTCTGGTTCGGCCAGCAATACATCCCTTTGTTCAATATTTTTTAGGCTCCTTCTCTGTTTTGGAATGTAATATGATAATAGCCCAAAAATGAAATCAGCGTTTTTTTTAAATATTATAGTCGTTCATCTCAACAACAAATAATTTTATCTGCCAAGTAACTATCTTGCTCATTTTTATTTTCTAAAGAATAGAAGTGGTCGAATATTCGAGATTTCTCTTCGTCAGAAATTTTGGAGTAACCCTTCAACCGGGAAAAACTAAAAAGTACATACTTAAAAGCTTTATACAAAGGTTAAATTTAATTTTATTAACTTACCTGCAATTTGGGTCCAGTCGTGCCTGTGGTTTTTTGATGCCTTTGTAGTTTACATACTTTTGTTCCTTTATTCTTGCCTGTTTTACCTCTGTACGTCTCAACACCTTCTTTTTCTTTTTTAATGTCACATTTTCACTTGGATCTTGCCGTTCGAATTTATTATTATTTGTAGTATTTGTATTATAACTTATTTTAATTAGTTCAAGGTGTTTACACTTTTGGTTAAATCACACACATAAGCCAGCTAATGTTTAAAACTTAACCTATAAAATCATGACAACTCATACATAAAGTTTCCTGCAAAAACACCATTTGTCACTGACACCTGTGGTTTTTGCTGAAAACTGCTCTTGACAAATATGATTTATGTAGAATCTCCTATATTTAAAGCGCTTATATCTTAGGCAACTGGGGTTTTGACGGAATTTTCTCACGTAAGGCATGTAGATAATTAGCTTACAAAGCCATAGGAGGCGCAAGTCCAAGTTAGACGAAAAGTGACAAATAGGGTTTTTGCAAAGAACGCCTCAATTAAGCTCACCAACCCTAGTAATAATATAAAAAATAATAATACACATTTATTGAGAAGATTTCCCTCTATACAGTAAAATACAAATAAATATACATTAATGCACAATTTACACACACAAAAAATCTCCCCCAATAAATGTAGAGAAAAAAAACTGCTCAAGTCATAGACTTGTTGGCAGTATAGCAAAAACAAAGCTACAGAAACAACAACAAAATTCTATAATTTTTTTCCGAAGAAGTCATTGATCAAAACATCGTTACGCCTCTGCTACAGAAAAACAAAATTTTAAAACAAAAGAGCAAATATGCATTTTAAAATACTAACATCTAAAAAAAGCAGTTTCCAGTCTACAATTAGAGCATGCATGCCTCATATCGATATCCACCCCCAGCTCTCTCTCCATCCAAAAAATAAACAAAAAAACGCCGATACTTACGCGACCAACCACACAACCCGCACGCATACACACGCCCGCATACACGCAAAACTACCGGCACATGCAGGAACACGCGCGCGCGTCTCCGTTTGTTGTCAATTTCTTCTAAATAAAGAATGGATGACATTTCTAGGGGTATGAATATTCAACTCTTTAACCGTTTCCTAAACAAATTCAAAGAAGTGTGTTCTCTTATTTTAGGAGGCACTGAATTCTAAACCCTTACACATAGGTAAGCGAACGATCTCTGCGTAACTGCCTTCCTCACCTTTTGCGTTTTAAACGAGTGTGTGCTATGTCTAGTAAAATGTGAATGCTCTATTTTTGTAAGACTCTCCCTCTGAGTATGCTGAGTGTTTGCAAACGTAAAGTAAAATAGATAATATCCATCAAGCAAGTGTTCTTGTATAGACGATCACTAGAGTAAGCATAATCCTTACCATGTATCACCGTAACAATAAGGTTGTGGGTGCTTTGCAGGAATCTGAGATGGGACTCAGACGCACCGCCCCAGGCTAATATGCCCTAACGTAGAACACTCTCAACCAATGCATGATGTACAATACGCAGATGTTTATTAAGCAACATATATTCAATGAATCTCAATTTATACAGCAATACCCTAAGTTTTTTAACGAATTTTATATGGAAATCCAATCTCATATGGCAATCTATATCAAATCCCAGATAGGATACTTTGCTCACCTTTCGTATTGCCAAGTCACTACCAACACTGATTGCATAACAAGAGGGCAAACAGTGGACGTAAGATGAGAAAAAGAAAAACACGGTTTTTGAAAGGTTCACGGTCAACCATCTATCACAAAACATGCCATAATCACCTCAAGATCCTTCTCAACTAGTTTATTTTAGGGACCACCAACTGTCGTCCGTATAGAAAATTGCAGTATCATTTGCGTATCCTACCACTTTGCCCATAGAGCGCTATTTGAAGAGGTCATTAATATATATTTATATATATTAATGTCCCTTGCTATATATATATATATATATATATATATATATATATATATATATATATATATATATATATATATATATATATATATATATATAGCAAGGGACCCAAAATTCTTCGCTGAGGGACACTGAACTCCACTCTTTAAGGGCTACTCACTGTCTCATTTATCTTAAATACTTGAAATCTGTGAGTCATATAGCTCTTAAACAACAAAATGTTGTTTACCTCTTGCGCCATTACTCCCAGAACCTCCAGCAGTTTCACATGGCTGACAGTGACAAAAGCTCTTTTCAAATCTATAAAAAGGCATTATGACGGATGATTGCCTTTGTCAAGGCTGTCATATATGCCGGAGGTTAGATCATTTACAGCATCCTGAGTTGATTTTTTTTTTTCACAAAAACCATATTGCGTATCAGACAAAATATTATATTTCCGCAGGTAACTGCTTAGTCGCTCTGTCATCTCCAAAACCTTTGCAACATTGGAAACCAAAGAAATCGGCCTATAATTCGTCGCATCTAGGCAATCTCCGCCTTTATAAAATGGTTTTATAACGCCGAAATTGAAAACCCCGGGAAACGTTGCCTCCTCAATACATCTATTATATGAAGCGAGCGGCAAGACACGAAGCAACGTGCTGCCACCTAGTTGCGGAACCAAGTAGTATGTTGTCACGCCAGCTCCAAATACCACAAAGTGTTAAAAAATAGAATTGTATACAACCAACTAACAATTTAGTAAATTGTCAGATCTGGCCCATTTCTACCCTAATATAGGGACAAAGTATGTAAGGCTTGATGCAATCTCACCACAATTAGAACCGTAGGCCAGTTTCGCTCTAATTAGAGCTCAGTTCCGCAACTAGGTGCCAGCACGTTGCTTCTTGTCTTGCAACTTACTTAGTGTTGGAAGGCTGGCTACCATAGCCGTATTACTTTATAGATGTATTTTCGCTACGATTAGTATGCCGTACTGACAGGCTCTAATTAGAGCGAAACCGGTCTATGGTTCTAATTGCGGTGAGAATGCATCTAGACTTACATACTTTGTCCCTATAATAAGGTAGAAATGGGCCAGGGCTGACAATTTACTAAATTGTTAGTTGGTTGTATACAGTCTCTATTTCTTAACACTTTGTGTTATTTGGAGCTGGCGTGACAACATACTACTTGGTTCGACAACTAGGTGGCAGCACGCTACTTCGTGTCTTACCACTCACTTAGTGTTGGATGGCTGGATACCATAGCCGTATTACTTTATAGATGTATTTTCGCTACAATTAGTATGAAATTGACATTGAAAATATCACATTCAGTAGGTAAACAGTAAACAAGTAAATTTGCAAGATATGCAGGAATGTTGCAGTCACCAATTCGGAAGGTGGCAAAACTAATTAAGAATCAATATAAGTATTATTGTTTTGTAAATATAAGAGAGATTAATTTTAGTGACGATAGAATGAGTCAGTTAACTAAGTTTTTACAATGTAGCCAGTTAATTTAGATTGCTTCAGATATAACGACGCGATACTTGTAATTTAATCATGTAAACATAAGACTGTTGAATTAATATTCACCATGTCACAATCTACGTAAGTTCATTCTTTTGTTATTTTATCATGTTAAGTTTTGTGAGTTTAGTATAGTTTAAATTATCCCGTTGCCTATGTCTATATTTGCCTAGTTCGTCGATTTTATCCTATAATTTATCCTCCGCTTCCTGAACAGACTGATTAAATTTGAAAATTGTTTTTCCCCATAAAAGATATGTCTCGAGCTCTAATTTACACCGTCCAAGTTTCATAGAAACATACTCTCCTCTTTTCGACCTACCAGAAACAAAACGTTTTACAAACACCCGGTATTTTAAAAATATTGTTTAGGTAAAATTTTTAGCCATCAATTATGCACATATACACAATTTATTATTGATATCCAATTATGTAGCACCTTTATTACGATCACGTTAGTTTGAATGCCTCAGAAACGGATACAAAAATACCATATTCACATCTCTTTTTGCCTCACAATGATTTTGTACGATGAGATGAGTTTTATTCTCACTGAAAGATCCATAGTATTCAAAGTATTATGTTGAATATATTGCTGCTGGTTCACGTGAATATATTTCATACATCTGCTCCCTTATATTGTGATGCAACGGTATTGATTTTATACACATGAGATTACATTGCTTTTTATAACGATATTATTAAAATATACTAAAAAAATATCTAACAGACAGATCATTATTTAGGTTGGCTATATTACCTGCTTCATTGGTTGTTATTGAAACTAGTCTAAATAGTGCTGCAAATTGAATCATAACTTCTACCTGGCTGTGATAATCTACTCTCCTGAGAATGACATTTTCTCGTGAAATAAATTTAGGGTCCATCATTTAACCCCAAAGAAAATATTACTGTACCCATAAACTTCTGAAATGTTATGTTACTCGAGTTATAACCAAAAAAAGTTAATTGGCACGTCCCTGTCTCTTTTACCTGCATTCTTTTGCACTGACCTTTCAATCTCCTACCTTGAGGTATCGTTCTCTGGGTTTCACAATCCCTTTAAATTTGCTGGTAATCCGAATGACAGACCGACCGACAAAATAATGTTTCTGCCAGAATCAAGTTTTCTATATATTTTGAGACTCTTGCGGCGTTTTTGCAAAAAAAATCAAGATTTCTGTCACCGATTCAACCCCTAATTTAATTTCAGCACATAATACCAGACAATTTATGAAATTGTAAGTTTTCTAATATAGAAACCCTAGAAGGTTATTATTCGAGTTATTACTTGAGTTTTAGCGAAAAAGAATGTCAATTTTCATCAAATCATCACCTACTCCTTGTAGAGATTTTACCCAAAAACAATCAGAACCGTTGGTTCGGTGCTAACCGTATATAATATTTAAAGACAAATATTTCAATTCGTTCTAAAGTTATCAAAGCTACAAACAGACAGACATACAGACCGAAAGACCGACAGACAATAGAGATTTCCTTCTCAAATCACGTTTTCTGTATGTTTTGACACTTTTTACAACGTCGGGGCGAAAAAAAAATGTTGAAATTTTAGATTTTGGTCGCCGATGCCACACTTAAATACGTATTGACGATGTGGAAGGAAAAAAAGTTGGGACGCAGCAAGTGCATAATCGTAGTGAATTTTAATAGAAATGATCTACGCATTTTTATTACGACTACATCGGCGAGACCTGGAGCAATAGGCGTGCTGAAGGGTAAGAACATTATTCAGACAAAATGTCGATGCAAAATGTAAAAAAGTCTGGACGCAGCAAGTGCGTTATCGAAGTGAATTTTCATAAAAATGTTTTAATAGCAAATATGTCTCTTTAATGCAAGCAGGCATCAATTTGGTCACCAGTATAACCTGTATAGTAGAAACAATGTACCATATTTTATCAAAATAACTTGCTTGATAAGGTACAAAAATTTCCCGAAAATAAATTTAAAATGTTTCCGAGAAAACTCGTTTCCTAGCCAATGAACCTTAGGTTAAAAGCAAATTGAGTTAATTTGAAGCATTTAACGAAAATTCGCTACTAAAACGCATTTACTGCGTCTCGATTTTTTTTACAAACATGCATCATAATTTGATGGAAAATGCAAAAATGAAGTAAGGAATATTAAAAAAAAGTAGGTATCACCAACGACTTATCGGCCACCCTGTGATTGTCAAAATAATTTTGTAAGATGCAGCTCAAGACACCCTATAAGTAACGTATACAATTCTTTCTCGTAACTTGCATAATAACAATTATACTGAGCTTTACTGTAGAAATGCGTCACCCTGTAGATATGTAAACAGAAAGTAAACCGGCTATGGATTCTAGATTCTAGGGCGCCTAGTTTGCGCTCATTTGAAGAAATATTTTCAGAATTCAAAAGCCGCGGTCTCCTCATTAGCGAATTTTTTCTACGAAAGTTAGCTAAAAATTATAGACCACTAAACCACAAACTTACCTAAAACTACTGCCAAAGCATCAGATAAAGTGTCTATTTGAAATGAATCTTCTGGAAATATTTTATTAAAATGAAGGGCAATAATGGTTGAAGCTGAAATTTAAGGGTTTGCAGAACACTCTTTACGTAATCCGTATTTCTTTCAGGCTCTTTGCCTAAAAGTTGCCAATTTTGACGTTTCAAATCGCGACTTTTTACATTTTGAGGAAAACCCCAAATTTTTGTTCTTTAATACCTTTAACTTTTCTGTTTTTAAACTTACAGATTCAAATTTTGGTAAATGGTTCATCCTCTTATATATATATATATATATATATATATATATATATATATATATATATATATATATATATATATATATATATATATATATATATATATATATATCTGTGTGTGTGTGTGTTTTGTTTCTTTAAGGTTGGCCTATTTCCGCGACTATGGCAAATCATCGACGAACCGCCGCCTTTCTGTAAGAAGGGTAGGGATGTTTAACGTGCCCAACATCGCATGGACACGGAACCGACGGCCTTACGCGCTCATTTTTTTTTTAATTGAAAAGTCTAGATCTCCTCATTAGTGATTTTTTTTAAAGAAAATTCACTACAACAGGCACTTGTGAAGCCATTGGAAAAGTCTATGACTGTATTAAATATGGAACGATTTCACTAAGTTAAGACAAGAACAAAGAACCAGATATGCTATTCAAATTGAATTAAGTCTTAAAACTTTCATTCATTGGAATAACAACAATTTGATTTGATAACGGTAAAGTGAAATGAGATTAAAACAAAATTCATAAAAAGTCAAGTCTCTAACTAGGATTAGAACTCGTAATGTTGGAGTCGACTATCCGATGTACACAGCTCACCCAACTGGGCTACGCCGCACATATATGTACAAGCAGCTAGATACCCGTAATACATGTTAAGTGTCTAACGTTACTAATTACATAAAAGAAATTGATTTACAATAGATGTTTTGCTCATATTTCAACAAAATAAACTTAGACATATATCTAGGAGCTTATTAAGCACCTATTGTCGTATTTGTCACTCATATTCGTAGGTACTCCTACCATAATTATCAATTTTGACGTTTTAACTTTCTTCAATTTAATTATTTAAAAATTAATTTACCTCTAACGTTTTGTCTTTAAAAATAGATATCTAAATTTTGGTACATAAAATACTCATTATGACAGAAACCAGCATACCAAATTTAGTTGCCCTTGCTTTGTTATTTCCAGAGATATAAATTTTTTTCGAAAGAAAACACTAAATTTTCCGGGAAAACCTAGGCCGATTTTCCTGACTAACGAACCTATCCAAGGCACTTGCAAAAGAAAGGTATGTACCTAATTTGTCAAAATCGGCCCATTATTTTTTGAGTTATTAGTGTGATATATATATATATATATATATATATATATATATATATATATATATATATATATATATATATATATATATATATAATTGAAACTGGCACTGGATATGGGTTGTAGGGGGCGTGGTTCGCGCTCATTTGAAGAAATTTTTTCAAAATTCAAAAGTCGGGATCTCCTCATTTTCTTTAAAGAAAATTCACTAAAAGGCTGCTTATGGAAGTCCAACTAATCTGTGTTTGTCGATGTTCCTTCTTCTTTTTTGTTAGTGAAACGATCGACAGGTTATTAAAAAGATGTGTTGTGGTGATTTGGGTTCTTCAACTGTACCTAAGATTTATATGTTAGTTGACAAGCTTGTCCAGGTTCCAAGTCATTCAACAAAAACACAACTGATACAAATCGAACTAGCGGCAGAGTGGCAGCGATTGCCGCAAAAGACGCATACCTACTCGGAAGAAATTAAACTAAAGGTAAAAATAAGGTATGCCGCTTAATGGCAATTAAGCCAATGCTGTCCCTTTTTGCTCATCTAAACTAACCTACCCTCCACCTTGAGCTCGATCTCAACGATGACAGTGATTTGAAAAATCATCCGCTGCCGGTGAGTCTCGAACCCCCGTCCCCCGAGTCCGAATTGGGAAGCTTCAGTCGATTTTCCAACCCGCGTACAGAATTTGGTTGCCATAACTTTGTTATTTACGGAAGTATAAAAATTTTCTGAAAGTAAACAAAAAAAATTCATAAAAAATTCATCCGATTTTCTTGGCTAACAAACTTGTTCAAGCAACTTGCAAAGTGAAGGTACTGACCAAATTTTATTTAAATCGGTCCACTGTTTTTTGAGTCAGTGTGATAGATATTGTGTATATACATATAAACATATAAAAAGTGAAACTAACAACGGATATGTGTTCTGAGTGGTCTAGTTGGCGCTCACTTGAAAACATATTTTCAAAATTTAAAAGTCATGATCTCCATGAATCTCTTAAGGATTTTTTTTGAGAAAATTCACTAAAGAGCTAAAATGTAATATGTGATTTCGTAATTTTCGTTTTACCGCTAAATTAATTTAGCGTTGTCTTTTTATTTTTTCATTTTTCAGACCCCCTGCCCCTGTACACTTCTGCAAAGAAAATTACCTCTGGCATTAATAATCGCAACATTTTACGTATGAAAATCGTATATTCCGATCACATAATAAACTTATAAAAAGATGTTTACGGCTGACCATACAATAATCTTGGTTATAAATACCTGAACAGGTTTTCTATGGGACCTAAAGAGCGTATTATAAAGTCCTACAAAATTGTTGAATAATGTGAGTGTACAAAGAAAGAACTCCCTCGAAGTAATGCCATACATTTGTACAGAGATTTAGGGTAGAATTCATCCCTAATCTACCAAGTTCCTTTTTCAGCTGGATTCAAATAGCCTCGGAGATGGAAGGAAATAAAGAACTGTATATAATATGCACCTGTGACGGAAAAAGAAAAGATTATAGTATACTGAGTGGAACCTGTAAAATGTGCAATATCCACGTCTTATTTAAGTTATTTTTGCCAATACATTTTCAATAAGGAAAGAGCTTAGCCGGTTCTACACACGCTAATTAGAATTCCGGTTAGTTACTTGTCTGTTAAATTTCATCACGAGAATGTTAGCGAACACTGCACACACCGGTTTTAATTAACCGATGATTAGTGACAAACTAATTTGACAACAACGTATGTCGCCTAGTTCCAAGCCACTTCGTTCGTTCTTGTCGTCTTTGGCTGTGATATTGCTCCATTATCGTTTCTTAGTTAATCATAATTTTAATTATCAACGTGTGAAGAGTACACACTTACAAATAAAAGGTTTACACGCAGCAATTTTCATAAAAATGATTGCTATATTTTACTACAATTATATAGATAAATACATTGAAATTGGCCCCTCCATGTACTACCTATTTTTTTATATTTCAACAACACACCACTAGGGCTTACAGCCTAAATACTATCGTACCGTGGGTGTCGACAAGGAGGAAAGAGGCAACATGTTAATTCTGGACTTGAAGGTTTGGAGGTTCGGAGCAGAAGGAAAAACATGTGCCGGCAAGGAATTCCACACCTTGGAAGTCATCGGGACAAAAGAGAGGACACAACAAGATGTTATATGCCTGGTGACCTGGACAGTAAAAGGGTGCATTCGCTCTGTTCCCATGGTAGATCTGTTGGCGGCAGCAGGTGGAGGAACTATGGAAGAAAGCTCCTCTGAGCACTGCCCGTGCATATATCTATAAAAGAGAGAGAGGTCATCAACGGCACATCGGTGGGCAGGGGATGGCAGCCTTTGGGTGGGGGTAGGGTCAGCGATGAGACGTATAGTAGTAGACGTATATATTCTGAATGGAGTCCAGAATAGCGAGTGTAGAAGCGGCAGCGGCACCCCAGATGTGGGAGCAGTATTCAAGGTTTGGCCCTATTTGTGAAGTATATAAGGTATAGAGATTAGCTGGTGAAAAGTATTTGCGAGCCCGGAAGAGGAAACCTAATTTCTTAGTAGCCGCTTCTGCAGTTTATGTTACATGTTGGTGCCAATCCACAGAAATGCCAACAAGTGAAAAGGGCTCATTACTTCGAATAACTTGGTTGTTCATTGTGATGGGTCTAGGGCTGGTGTATCTCTTATGAGATAGAAAGCAAGACGGAGATTTGGTGGGGTTAAATTGTACAAGATTTCTACTTCCCACGTCTAATATTTTTTTGGAGATCCACGGAGACAGAACCCTCCATGAGCCTGCGATCCTCATCTAATTGGGGTAAAGGGACAGGCGTAACTATGAACTGGGTTGGATCTTCTAGAGAGGAGGTAATTGATGTGGAGAAGAAACAAAGTAGGGGCTAAAGCCATTACACAAATGTGAGATTTTGTTTGACCACGTTGTATATTATGATACCTTATTCGTTACACAACGCACTTGTTGCGTCAACATTTCTTTCATGGTATGTATTGATATATTGTTCGCTATCATAACGTACTGGCTGCGTTAAAAAAAAATTATGGTACTTATGGATGCCATGATACACTTGTACGTGATTTTATCAACAAAGAAATATTTTTTCTGATATACAATTACATACTTCCACATCGTCAATACGTCTAAAATAATGGCATTGGTGACAAATTTTTTTTTTGCTTAAACGTCGTAAGTGTGAAAACATATAGAAAAGTTTTTTTGTCTGTCGGTCTGTATGTCTGTCTATTTTTAGCCACAATAACTTTAGAACGAATTGAGATATCGTCTTCAAATTTGGAATACAATCAACACCCGACAAACGAACGGTTCGCATTGTTTTTAGGTAAGATCGCTTTAGGGGGTAGGGGATAAATAAGGGGTGATTTGCTGAAAATTGACATTGTTTCGTTAAAACTCGAGTAATATAACGTTTCAGAAGTTTATAGGTACAGGAATGCGAATAGTTTCTTTGTGGTCAGGTCATGGACCTTAAATTCATTATATGAGAATGTCTTTCTGAAGAGAATAAATTATCACAGGTATGTGGATGTTACGATTCAATTTACAGCACTAGTGAAAGAAGATAGGAAAACATTGTAAATACAATTAGACATTAAAGTTAACATATCAGTCAAGAAACGTAAGGAGTTATATGTAGAAGGATCAGTTGTTGATGCTCTACCACGGACAAGGTCGACTCTCGGTTGCGTTACGGTATAATATTCTGGGGGTTGTCAGCACATACGAGAGCTGTATTTATAGCTCAGAAACGGGTACAAAGATGCCTGGAAGGAGTTCCATCACGTCAACCATGCAGATACATTTTTCAGCAAAACAGAGTGCTTACATTATTTTCAATGATTATAATGGACCTTTCTTTGCTTGTTTTAAAAAATAAGGATGGAACTTTTGTACTAAATAAAGCCATACATGATGTAGATACGAGACAAAAAACAAAGTTCACGTACCGTTTGCAAAACTCAAAGCGACATATAATTCTCCCGATTACCTAGCACCTAGGGCTTCCAATCAACTGCCAGAGAGAGTTAGATCATGTAGTAGCCTGTTAGTTTTTAGGGAAGAACTTTAAAAAAAATCGTCTAAATGTTTTTATAGTTTAGAAGAATTTATGTCTGACCAACATATGTAGTGGTATGTTTGTTTTTATGCTGTGCTTGTTTGTGTTTTGTTCGTTACTTTTTGTAATTTGTTTATTTTGATTAGTCCTATGCAATGTATGTTGTCTTTGGGAAATATATCTTTATATATATATTATATATATTATTATAATTATTAAATAAGATGTAAATTTAGTATAATCAAAAACAGATTTTTATGACAATTCGCTACTATAACGCATTTTCTGTGTCCAGACTTTTTAGTTATGTAAAATGTCAAAGTCATGTGTTCGCGTAGCAACATCTTTTATATCCCCTGTACTTAAATGTTAAATCCATCTAACGGCGAAAAAAAAAAAGAAAAACTGTCGAAAAAGCATGCATAAACCCTATTTAAACGCTTAATTATTTGACTAAGTTAAGATTGGAACCTGTGATGAGCACTGATAAGTACACTAAAACCGACCATCTGATTTCTGAATACCCTTCCTCCGAGATCACTATTCTTGGTGACTTCAATATCCATAATACGGGATGGCTAGGATCTTCGAAAACCGATCCACAAGGAAGAGCACCGGAGGCCTTTGCAGTCAGCAATTCTTTAGCCAATATGGTTCAGCAACCTACTTATTTTCCTCGCATCCCAACACACAGCTCAAATCCCTTGGATCTCCTTCTTACTACAAATCCTGACTGCTATAAGTTATCAGTCACTGCCCACTAGGTCGCTCGGACCACGGCATGGTCACTGCTTCCTGCGCAATGCAACCCGAGGTCACACACTCATCACACCCACGTATCGTTTGGCACTACAACTCCGCGAACTAAGACGAAATGCGAGATTACTTTACCTCATTTCCATGGGCGCATGTCTGCTTCTCTTACCCTGACCCCTCTGATATCTCACAAAACGTCAGCGAAATTATCCAAGCTGGCATGGAATTATTTATTCTACGTATACAGAAAACCTCTGCAGCCACTCAAAAGCCCTGGTTCTCTAAATCCTCTGACAAGGCCAGACTTGAAAAGATCAAAGCTCAGAAAAAGCTTCTACACAATCCTAGTCAAGAAAACCGTCAAGCATTTAGCGACCCAAGAAACCGCTATGTTCGCATTCTTTCTGAGGCAAAATATTCGTTTAGTAACCACATCAAAAACAAAGTCTTCTTAAGCTCCAGCGACAGCAAACCCTTCTGGACTCTTGCTAAATCTAGTGGGAATAATTTCTGCAAGAGCACGTTCCCACCTCTTGTCACAGGGGATAAATTTGTTTCTACCGCCCTGGGCAAGGTTGAACTTTTTGCCTCGTTGTTCGCCGGCAATTCTACTCTCAACGCACCTCCAAATGTTTAACCACCAACAGTCCCCAATGTCGCGCATAAAATGACGGATATCACTTTCAAAACTAAAAAGGTACGAAAGATGCTCTCTTCTGTTAATACCAGGAAAGCCTCTGGCCTTGACGAGATCCCAGCATCCTGACTCGTCTGTTTCAGACATCTAACAATAGAGGCATATTCCCTAGTAACTAGAAAACTGCTCGAGTACAACCCGTCCCCAACAAAGGATCCAAAGCACTTCCTAGTAACTACGGGCCTATTTCTCTCCTTTCAGTCGTCTCTAAAATGATGGAAAAGTATATAAACACCGAATTACTAAAATTTCTTGAAAAACACAGCCTAATCCACGACAGGCAGTATGGATTCCGTCAGCGCAGATCAACTGCCGACCCCCTTTCCCTTGTCACCAATTCTTGGAACAAGTCTATGGAACTACACGGTGAATGCCAGATTGTCGCACTAGACATATCCAAAGCATTCGACCAGGTCTGGCACGCAGCGCTGCTTAATAAACTACTGGTCTATGGTTTACCACCAAAACTCTGTACGTGGGCATCAAATTTCCTCTCCAACCGGAGCATTTCTGTTGTCGTGGATTGTCATTCCTCTAAACTGTATCCAGTTAATGCAGGAGTTCCTCAAGGTTCAGCTTTATCCCCTAGTTTGTTTCTTCTCCACATCAATGACCTCCCCTCTAGCACATCCAACCCAGTTCACAGTTACGCGGACGACAGCACCCTCCACTCAAATATACAATATTCTAAGCCTGTCTCTTTAGCCAAATTAGATGAGGATCGCAGACTCATGGAGGATTCTATCTCCGTGGATCTCCAAAAACTATCAGACTCGGGAAGTAGAAATCTTGTACAATTCAACCCCACCAAATCACAGTCTTGCTTTCTTTCTCATAAGAGATACACCAGCCCTATATATATAACCCATCACAATACACAACCAAGTTATTCAAAGTAATGTCACATCAATTGCAGAAGCGGCTGCTAAGAAATTAGGTTTCCTCTTCCGGGCTCGCAAATACTTTTCACCAGCTAATCTCTATACCTTATATACTTCGCAAATAAGACTAAACCTCGAATACAGCTCCCACATCCGGGGTCTATCCTGGACTCCATTCAGAAGAGAGCTATACGTCTCATCGGTGAACTAACCATCACCCAAAGGCTGCCATCCCTTGCCCACCGACCTGCCGTTGGTGATCTCTTTCTTTTATAGATATCTGCACGGGCACTGCTCAGAGGAGCTTTCTTCCATAGTTCCTCCAACTGCTGCCCCCAACAGATCTACCAGGGGAACAGAGCGAATGCACCCTTTCACTGTCCAGGTCACCAGACATAGAACATCTTGTTATGCCCGCTCTTTTATACGGAGGACTTCCAAGTTGTGGAATTCCTTGCCGGCACATGTTTTTCGTTCTCCCCCGAACCTCCAAACCTTCGAATCCAGAATTAGCAAGGTGCCTCTTTTGTCGACACCCACGGTACGATAGTATTTAGGCTGTAAGCCCTCGTTGTTGAAATAAAAAAAATCACTTGGAGAATCCAAATCACCACAACACATCTTTTTAGAGACCTAGGTATTTAAAAAGATGTGTGGTGCTGATTTGGGTTCTTCAAGTGTAGCGCAACTATTTGGTTGCATTGTTAGTCGCTTTTTTAGGAACTGGAAAATATAAAGGTTCTTACTGTCATTTCTGTAATTCTCAATTATCACAGAATATACTACATAATATGATTAAAGGGAATAATTAAAAGGCGTTTACTACCAGATAATTATTTAATTCTCAACCCTACACGTTTCGGCCCATTATTTAGCCATCTTTAGGGGTTTAGACTAATTCCTGTCTTTAGTTACAGAAAAGTGCTTTATGAAATATTGGCAAGGTTTGGTTTTTCATCCATTGTCTTCAGATTTCCAAACTAAAACTCCATAGAATAAGAAAGCAGGAACCTCACAAAACTTGAAGCAGTCAGAGGATGAATGTTAATTACGCTTATTTTTTATTTTTCATCATCTGACTGCTTCAAGTCTTGTGATGTTCCTGCTTTCTTATTCTATGCAGTTTTCGTTTGGAAATCTGAAGACAATAGATGAAAAACCAACATTTTATATAGCACTTTTCTGTAACTAAAGACAGGAATTAGTCTTAACCCCTGAAGATGACTCACTAATAGGCCGAAACGTGTAGGGTTGAGAATTGAATAATTGTCTGGCAGTAAAAGCCGTTTAATTATTCCCTCTAATCTTGTCAAACCCAGACGTAATGACGTTCAGAAATAATATCACACTACATAATACATAATAATCTAGTTATATGTTTTTAGCACATTATCCAGTACACCGAGCATAAACGTCCGTTGCAATTCGTTTTCATTTACCAGTTGCTATGCCATTTGCCTAACTTATTCAACAGAAAACAAAGTATCTTAATATAATGAGAAAAACATACATATTATAAAATCATATACGTGTACTCCGCCTAAACATTTCTAGTAAAGCTCCGTGGCTTTATTTCCATAGTTATAATGTGAGCCTTTCAGTGAATTCCAAATGTTTATTCAAGTATCCCTGACAGACTAATCCTTGTCGTCTATCCAAACAATCTAGGAGCTTCCCGATTATGGATGGAATTAATTTACTTATGTTGTGCACTTTAGTTTGGGTTTAAATCATTTGTATTGCTAATAGTTTCGGTTAGAATATGTTTTCCTTTTACTAGCGAATTTTCATTTTGAAAATTGCTTATAGAGAGGTGGGAATTTTCAATTTTTTTAAATAGAAAGAGATATATCTCCTCGGTCTAAGTTCACTGAGACACACTAAGACCTTAGAGACGATCTCCAGGGAGATTTGTGCCCCGTAATCGAGCTACAACAACACAACCTACCCTTATCCAGAGCTATAAGAAGTAGGGAGATTAAGACTTTAGAGGTAATTTCCTTACATATTTGCCTTACCTAAAATGTCTTCAAAACAGAATCCAAAAAGTCAAGTTCTAATAAATTAGGAAAGCAGTTCGACCCGAGAACCAAATGTAAATTACATTTTTGACCGATAAACTCTTATTTGTGATTTTCTGTATGATAAATGGACATGCCATAAGAAGGTTTTTACTTTTTATCGTGTAAACGATTCAAGATACGGAGAAATTTCAAGAAACAAAAACTTGTAGTTCTAGTTTCTTTATCTCAAAATAATATACAAATCATATTGCAGTCAGTGGCGTACATTTTTATGTCACAAAATTTTGTTGAGGTGACCACCACACCCCCCCCCCTAACGCTAATGGACTTAACAATCTGTATCTAATTAGGGCTTAATTAGCCAATTAATAATACAAACAACGCTGCCAAATTTCAAAACAATCGGTGAGGAGATATTTGAATTATTTTTAAAAAATCTTTATTTTACAAAAAAATGTAATACCTTGTATCTTGGAAACAATGCATTTTAGCACCTATGTTTATGAGAACTTTTTTTCATAAAATGACCTAGAAAATCAACCCCTCAAATATTGCCCCATCTTTTTTAAACACCCTGTATATATAAAAAAAAATTCAATATTTATATTATTGTTTTAAATATGTTAGGTTAGTTACAATTCAGTTGTAAAATGTCAACAAGGCTACATAACAAGCTAAAGCGACGATGCGTAGAAATAATGGCCTTATTAAGCTTGCAAGCAACTTGCTGCTGTTTAAGATCAGTGCTGTCTTTGAACATCAACCAGCTATCAATCCGCTTGCAGTCACCTGCTAAAATTTTGCGCTTCTGAAAGCAAAAATTGTCCCGGTATTGGGAAGGAAATGGGCCAGTGCTGACAATTTACAAAATTGTTGGTTGATTGTAC
This sequence comes from Tillus elongatus, assembly GCA_964006375.1. NCBI lineage: Eukaryota > Metazoa > Arthropoda > Insecta > Coleoptera > Cleridae > Tillus > Tillus elongatus. The sequence continues at coordinate 22,390,625 of OZ023266.1, read as the reverse complement.
AGAGTCTCCACCTATAACATTTTGTGTTAACTAGACCTGTCGTGACGACATACTACCTGGTTCCGCACCGAGATGATGTCCCTGTCGTGCATTTCACAATGTTCTACATTCTGACATCTTGCAATCATTTATTTAAAAGCATAGCAGTACAGGTAACGTCATCTGTTTTGTCCAACATTGTAGATATTGCATTACAGAATCTAAAGTGATCTCGTGGATTATTTTAATTTTTTTGTCGAATAACTTCCTGAATTTTGCTTTGATCAAACGACTTGAAAATTGGTACACAACCACGCCTGTCTACGTTCTTTTAAGCTGTATATTTTCGTTTCAATCAGTTAAAGAAGTGGAAAGAGATTGCGTTTTAAAAAATATTTTTTTAATTTTTTGTTAAAAAAAATTGGGCGTTAAGGCCTGATGAACGAACTTACCCAAGCTTAACAAAATAAGGTTAATGACCAAATTTGGTCCATATCAGCGAAGTATTTTTTGAGTTATCGGTTGGATACACACACACACACACACACAGATATATATATATATATATATATATATATATATATATATATATATATATATATATATATATATATGTGTGTGTGTGTGTGTGTGTGTGTGTGTGTGTGTGTGTGTGTGTGTGTGTGTGTGTGTGTGTGTGTGTGTGTGTGTGTGTGTGTGTGTGTGTGTGTGTGTGTGTGTGTGTGTGTGTGTGTGTGTGTGTGTGTGTGTGTGTGTGTGTGTGTGTGTGTGTGTGTGTGACATGCTTGGTTCTCGAGTTAAACCGCGTCCAGAATTTATGGAAACTCGACGTTTCGGCTCCTGTTTTGGAGCCATTTTCAAGAGGTAAAGGAAATATGTAAGGACACTCTAAGGCCTTAATCTGCCTACTCCTTAGAGTGATGGACAAAGCTGGGTAAAGGAAATATGTAAGGACAATCTAAGGCCTCAATCTGCCTACTCCGTAGAGTGGTGGACAAAGGTGGGTAAAGGAAATATGTAAGGACATTCTAAGGCCTCAATCTGCCTACTCCTTAGAGTGATGGACAAAGGTGGGTAAAGGAAATATGTAAGGACACTCTAAAGCCTCAATCTGCCTACTCCTTAGAGTGGTGGACAAAAGGTAGGTAAAGGAAATATGTAAGGACACTCTAAGGCCTCAATCTGCCTACTCCTTAGAGCGGTGGATAAAGGTAGGTTGGGTTGTTGTAGCTCGATTACGGGGCCTCAATCTGCCTACTCTCCAAATCTCGCCGGAGATCGTCTGTGAGGTCTCAGTGTGTTCAACCCTAGGCCTCAGAGAGATCTGGGATCTCTCTGAGGCCTATAGGTCAGTTTCAATTTTTATATGTTTATATATATATGTATATATATATATATATATATATATATATATATATATATATATATATATATATATATATATATATATATATATATATTGATATGGTTACTAAAGGGGGCCACATATACATATATACACATACATATACACAAACAACAACTTACCTTTGGTGTATGCAATGTTTTTGCACTGTAAGGCAGGGAGAAACTAAATTTTACAGATATATATGTGTTGAAAGGAGGCAAGGCAAGTATAAATGTATGACAAGTTTAATTATATAGTTTAAGGTATTATTGTTTGATAGCTGTTATGTAATTTAAGATGTTATTGTTTGTTAGAATTAAGGATATTGTTAGCTTTAAGAATAGTAAGATGTCAAAATTTGAGTGTTAAATTGTAAGAAATGTCATGTCATAACCTATGTTTAAGTCAGCTGTTTTTTATTTAGGACAGACGTCAAACTGACACTAAAATTATAGTTAGGTTAATTATTCTCTCATTGACTAACAACAATCAGAAGAATGTATGTATCCGAGGAGATGATGAAAAACGATTATTGTGTTAAAATTTGTTAGGATATTTTATTTGAAGCAGGCAGATAACAGTTTTTTGATTAGTTACGCTGGTTACAAGGAAAAATAATAAACAGATGGACAAATTTTGATAAAAGTATCAGATTAAAATTTTTGAGATGAAAAAAGTTTGAAATTGTTATTAAATTATTAGATGGGAATTTTTGGTAATAAGGATATAGTTTGAGAAATTAGATAGAAGGGGTTTGAAAAGGGATAGTAGCAAGAGGAGAAAATTTAGTCTAGAGGATACAAAAATCTAGAGGGTCGCTGATCCGATAGTCCGACTCAGCAAATACAGGAGAGGCAGCAGAGGCAGCAGCAGTCTGAGTGAGTAGTGTAAAACTAAAAGGAGTAATAAAACTCGCTAAAAAAATAAGTACATAAACTGTGCTTTGGTTTTTATACGACATTCAAGATACTTATAGAGGCAGGGGATCTTTTGGCTATAACTAACTGATAGTCAGCGTGGAACTCTGTGTCTATTGACTAAGTGCCACAATACAGTGGAATTAATATAAACACCAATAGGTGTCGGTACCGTTAACATTTATTTTATTTTCTTTCGTTCCCTTTTATAGTGTAAAATTCAAATAGGTATAAGTAATACATAAGGTTTAGGTTTTTTGTCATATATTTAAGTGTAATAAATATTAAGTTTGGTGATCATTTGAAACCTTGGCCTTATTTTGTTTTCTTTTACACATATATGAGTATTTGGAAGGAAAGAACTGAAATTAGATAGGGCAGAATATTTCGAAATTACAAAAAAAAAAAAAGAAACCAAAGGGGACTGGAACCCACTTGCTTACTAAGCTCCCTGAGTTGAGAGGCAGTTCATATATGTGATTGGTTGTTTTCTGTGTGTTAAACAGGAAAAAAAAAAATACATTGAGTACATCCAGGTGTAAGTTACATACACAAATACATATATTTCATAATAACAACATTTACAACACATTTCACTAAACTTTACAGGAAAATAAAAGTTAAAAGCTAAGATACCTAAAATATAACTAAAAAACTAAATATATATATATATATATATCAATTCTATATATTAAATTAAATTTAAAATCCATAGCTTATTACATTTTTGAAATTCTATAACAATTGGCACTAAACGAAAGGGCTTCGAAAGTCTGTGCAGCAAATAACTTACTATATCAATTGGCGCCCAAAAACGTGGGACTATAATTTTCCTAGATAGATTAAATTATTACTACGTGGGACTTTAATCTTCCTAAATAACATTCTATACCAATATATATATATATATATATATATATATATATATATATATATATATATATATATATATATATATATATATATATATATATATATATATATATATATATATATATATATGTATCACACCGATAACTCAAAAAATAATGAGCCGATTTTGATAAAATTTGGCACGTACCTTTCTTTTGTCAATGGCTTGGATAAGTTCGTTAGTCAGAAAAATCGGACGAGGTTTTCTGGGAAAATTTTAAGTTTTCATTCGAAAACAATTCTTATCTCAAAAAATAATGGGCCGATTTAAATAAAATTTGGCATGTACCTTCCCTTTGTAAATGGCCTTAACAAGTTTGTTAGTCAGGAAAATCGGACGAGGTTTTCCAGGAAAATTTTGAGTTTTTATTCGAAAAAAATTTTTATCTCCAAGAATAATGGGCCGATTTTGATAAAATTTGGCATGTACCTTCCCTTTGTAAATGGCTTTGATAAGTTTGGTAATCGAAAAAATCAGACGAGGTTTTTGTAATATTAGATGGTAATATTGATTGTTTTATTATATTTATTTGTTTAATGATTGGTAATAAATAAATTTTAGTTTTGTATGAACTACTCCATAACACACTAATCTTAGGTAATTTACGATATATTATTGTACACTGGAGTATATGCAGCGCCTACTTCATGGAATATGGCAACGTTTAACTATCGTATTATGAAAAAGTGATAGTATTCTTGAAACCGTAGATTTTTGGTATGGGGAATCTCTGAAAAAGCTTTGCGACAGTATCTGATCTAATCGAATGTGAAGAAAAATACAGGATGTTCCATTTGAAATAAGCGAGTTTTAAAACTTTGAACTTTTTCCCGAAACACATACATTACTGAACACCCGGTATAAGCTTCGTCGAGTTTGACCTCACATTTTCTTTTAGCCACTATCTGAGACGAATTCCTCAGAAAATGAACACAATACTGGTCGTTATAAAGCTACAATTGATATTTTTGTAGATCAATGAAAATTGTATTCCTCACACGACATTTCGAATAACTCGAAAACTATAGGGATTTCGAAGAAAACTTATTTTATGACAGCATACCTTTTATTTTTTGCCAGGATCTCAAAATGTTATAAAAAGTAGGGGTTGCTATTTGAAATAACAAATTTTATGTCGGTATAACAAATTTAGGACACCCTATAAAAACCGCAATCTTTAGTTTTGCAGGGCTTGAGAAATTAAGGGCAGCTAAACTTTGAATTTTTTCTTTATTCTCAAAAATAACCGAGATATCTTCAACCCTCACACTAGGTGGATACCCTGTATAAATTAAAACCGGCACATGATTTGTGTTCTAGGAGACCTAGTTTTAAAGAAAATTCAGGAAAAGCTGCCATGGATAGAAAGTTTTCGTTGCATGTTGCATAAAAAATTCTCTGTTTTTTTTTTGTACAATTTAGTTTCAATTTGGCTTAAGTATATACGTATAAGTTATGTATTTATATTTATTTATATTAACTATATTTTTAAGCGACCTGTATAATATAAAATTTTAAGTTTAAATGCTTTTACAAAGAAGTTTAAACAAAGTCGTTGCTGTTTGTTACAAGTTGGTTCTTATATCCTGAACTCTCTAAAGCTATTTTTAAACATCGAATCGTAAATCTGTAAGTTAGTCGAATCGTGGGAAAGTTCTTTAACATTTACAAACTGTCCAAGTGGGGTTAAAAAGTTTCACTTGACGCTGACGATGTATACCATTATAAATTATTTCAGTGTTCAAACTGTTTTTACAGTATTCTTACGCAGTTAAGAAATAGAAAATATAAGGAGCAAATCTTTTTCAATGCTCTCGTAACATAGTAGTTAGTGTCAGCGTGTCTTTTTGGATGTATGCCCTTGAATTTATTTTTTGTTATTGCGTTGATTGCTAAATAGGTTACATTTAAGCGATTTTTTGTAAAATACTTGCTAATAGAGTAATCAGTCTGGTGAAATTTGCTTAGTAAAACTTATAATATAAATCAC